>OZ010613.1:50746413-51048913 GCA_963932145.1 Acanthosepion lycidas | reverse complement strand
GTAAATTTTTTCTATGAAATTAAATTAAGTTTCTTTTTTTAATGGTTTATATAGAAGTTCTTATGTTATATTATTAATTGTAATATTTGTCAGTTTTTATTATTAATTAAATTATAATATTTTAGTTAATATTTTTAATTAATATTTAAATTAATTTATTGTGTTACGTTATTATTAAAGTAACAAAGTAAATATTTGTTAATATGTCAGCATCAACCCATTATTTCATTCTTCTTATTTAATAATTTAATTTGATTATTAAAAGTTAATATTGATAATTTTTCTTCTAAACACAGTCTACAGTTCCTTTTGGTAATATTATATGGGGGGTACCTTTTTATAATTTCCCACTTTACTATAGTATGTATATTATTTTGTTAAAACTCCATATATATTTTGATAATATTGTTATATATATATAGTTTGCTTAGTATTATTTTGTGCTGTTCTTTTTTTTTTTTTTTTTTCCTTTTCTTAGTGTTTATTGAAAATTTTTTGAACTCATTTTGTTGAGCATTTTACCAATTACACTTAACTATGGCCAATTATTCCACAACACTTTTTAGATTTTGATTGAGAAATTCTACCCTACAACCCCCTTTCCCAAAGACGAAATGTTGCTACTCTATTGCTATTTCCAGAGAAAATGTTCAGACAAATTACATTCCTTAGTTTCACCAGTTCTAACCTTCATGGCTAAGACCTGCCATGCCGTGTACATTGTAGTGGACCATCTTCATTCTCTTCATATTGCATCAGTAAAATGTAAGTTTCTCTTGAGCTGCTTCCTTCCACGAAACTGCTATGTGGAATCAACTCCCAAAATGATCATTCCCCAGTCACTACAATCTTAACCTTTTCAATAGGGTTAACTGATCTCTAACCAGATATCTACATAAAATGTGCCTCTTACTCTGTAACCCTCCACCTACAGTAGCTCTTGGGCCTTGTACAAGGTGAACATTACTGTAAAAAAAAAAAAAAAAAAAAAAAATCCAGCTTCTAATTGTAATAGCTGACTTCTTTTTTAAGAATTGACTAACAATTACAAAGATAATGAATCACTTCAATTGAACTCCTTGTAGTGAAATGTAAGTAACTGCCTAATTGGCATAGCTAAGGCATAGACTATATAAATGCCCAAGCAGTAAGGGTAGAGCAGCTCTCGGCATGAGAGTTAAATAACTACTGCTCGACTGATAAAATATGAAGGAAAACACATTTTATAACAGTCTCCTTTTCATCGTTTCAAGAATTTCATCTGCTATTCTTTTTTCCTTGTCTAGTTCTTTTCAACATTTGTCATATTTATTTATCTTGAAAAATCATTCTTTTGATCTCAACTTGTACATATCAAATGGCAATAATTATTAAAGATTAAATGAATTACCCCCTATTCCTCCCACCCCCAGGAACAAAAGTGAAAAAAAAAAAAAATTTCATCATCCCAATGATAAAATGGCAATCTTGGACCAAAAAAAACAGTGTCAAAAAGACAATTTTCCCCTTGACACTGCTATTATTTTAACTACCTTCACTCCTCAACAATGTTTATTGTTTTAAAAAAAACAACTAAACATCTGAAAGTGAAAAGGTTTCATGACAATTCTAATCATCGCTTTTTAAAACAAGAAACATTGCTAAGGAGTGAAGGTAGTTAAAATAATAGCAGTGTCAACAGAAAAGCCATCCTTTTAACACTCATTTTCTTGTTGGTATGAAGGTCCAAGATTGCCAATGAAAGTTTAATCAGGAAGAATAATCTTTAAAGGAATTGGAAAAGTTTCTGTCTATAGCCACTAAATTAACAACAAAATGTGTCATTTTATTTTCAGTGAAATATGTTGCTCTGTGAAAAGACCAACATATTATTTTGTCCTACAGCAACTTGTAGCAAGTGTGTTGCCTCTCCATAGAGTGTCTAGAGCAAGCACAGGTTTGCTCTCTAAGAGCACAAGCAGTTGAGGTATTTAAATGCCTACCTGTTGGTTGGACTGAAAAAGAATAAGATCAATGACTATTTTAGAAGCATTCAAGTAACTATTTTCAAGGCAACACAAATTATTTGGCATAAATTAAAAACAGATTGCCTGGAAAGAAATATTCAATAAATTGTAAATGTTTGATAAGTAATGAATTTGCACTTGAAGAAATAAGAATTGTTGTAAAAAAAAAAAAAAAAAAAAAGAGAGAGTAAATAAAAGAGAAATTGAACCAAAAAAAGGGACGTATCTCTGAAAGCCCATTTATGAATAGGATTTTCATATAATTAGTAAAAAAATATTAGGGGCATATTTCTAATTTTACTTAATATTTGAAACTGTCTTTTTTCTTTTTTTTTTTACACATACAAAGTCGATCATTTGCACGAATAAAACTGTTAGATGCATAAAAAGTGACAAATTTTAGTTAAGTATAAATATTAAAACTTCATTTTTAATTGTTTAATTTCTATCATAATTTGCATTTTTGTGTCAGAATATCAACAAAAACCAGACAGTGAAAGCTGAAGTTCAATGTTAGAGAATTCAGATTTTTTCTTACATTTCTTTCAAGTTAGGCTCATAGGCTTTATCAATTTGGTAGCAGCAGTTGAACACCAGGGCTAAGAGTTTTAAAATTATATATATATATATTTTTTTTTGCTAATTACTTATTTTTTTGTTTCCTTCAATTTATATATAGTTAAAATTTATCTTCATTTTATAAATCTGATGAAAATAAATAAAAATTATTCTTAGACATTTAAACTTCATGATACTGAAACATACATATGTGTGTGTGATTTATTCACATACATACATACCCAAGGTGCTATCCCAAAGTTTAAGGAATACTCAATGGAGACTATTTTGAAAGAGATGGTGGAAAATAAGAGCTTGATTAATTCACAATTTATTTTTTCATAGTCAAATCCCCTAAATTTTTAAGTAGCACTGATACACACACAAATATATGATAAAAGAAAACTTATTTAAGCTGATGTGTTTCGTCCTCTGAGGGACTTTATCAAGGCAAATGTCCCTCAGATGATCAAATGTGCTAAGTTTACTTTTGTCTTTTTTTATATTGTCCTTTTACAGATATAATCCATCTGAAAATATATAGGTAAGACAATTTTGAAAATTTATTTTAACGTGTTTTGTTGGTCGAACATTGCCATGAGAAAAATGAATTTTATTTCAACTAAATCTATATTAATAAGACAGATCATGAGTCATCTGTAGCGTATAATTGCATTTTTTTTTTTAATGGCATTATTCTATGAGATTCTCATCTAAATTTGAATCCTATATCATTTTTTTTTATATTTTTCCTGAATTAAATTTACATCTGGATTAAAATTATTAATGACCTGTCCAAGGTTCTTGGATTTTTTCTGAGACTTGAAAGGCTGAGATAATCAAAAGTACTTGAACAAAACAATAAAAAAACATGAACATGGCACAGTTTATTCATAATTCCAATCCCTGTGTGTGTGTGTGTGTGTGTGTGGGAGTGCTGAAAAATTCCCTGTTCTACTAAGCTGAATAACCTAGAGATATGAAACATACAAGCTATTCTACACATCCCCACCCCTCAGTTCATCACACTTTGCACATCATTTATTGTTTCTTTAAATCCACTCAAATTATGACATTCGACTATTGAAATACTTATTTTAGGAAGTGGTGCAGGTCAAAGGTTTTTCACCACCCTCTGTCTGTGTGTGTACACACACACACACATATATATATATATATATATATATATATATACATATACACACACACACACACACACACAGTGGAACCTCGTAGCATGAGTATACCATTATAAAAGTAACTTGCTTTACGAGCTGCTATTTGTAAACATTTTTGTATATGTAACAATTTGCAGTATGAGCAATTGTCATATATGCAGAAGCAGCCAATGAGGAAAGTGTATTGGAGGTTGTCCCCATGAGTGAGATCAAAGAAGTGCTGGTCATGTGGAAAAAAAGTGCGCGACTTTGTGGAAAATTACCACCCACAAAAATTAAGTGCAAGCCGAGTAGCTGCTTTGTTCAATGAAAATTGTGTTGACTATTTTCATGGCACTTTGAAATCAAGAACATATTTCTATTGATAAGTTTCTAAAGAAATGACCTACAAGTGCCAAAAGTGAATCAAATGCCACAAAAGTCCTTAAGTTCTGAGTGAAAACATCAGAAACTTTCCTTATGAAAGGTTTGTAATTTAATAAAAGCTGTTTATTTCTTTCATTCTCTCTTATGTTCTTATTACATGGACTTTTTGTGATTTAATATCTTACTGTCTGTTTAATTTTTTTTTAAATTGTAAGATAGACATTTTGGATGCTTTGAGGGAACTAAAATGGATTAATCAATCTTCCATTAATTTCAGTAGGAAAATGCTTTGTAATGCATGTAATTTGCAATATGTTGGTCTGGGAAGTAATTAAACTCATACTACAAGGTCCTACTATCCTGATGAGTGGACAGAGAGATTGCTGGAGGGTTCATCTACCAAACTATAGAATTGGGATGCTGAAGGTAACATCAATCAGCTTAAGTGGCAAATTTGATATTAACCAAAAGAACTGGTAAATTAAAAGTGTACTCAATCCAATTTTCATAAAATGAAAATGTAAGGCAAGTTAAGATATAAAATATCCAAAAAACTGACCTTCCTGCAACCACAGTTTCCGTCAAGATGGGTTTGTCAGGCTATATATATATATTATATATTTTTTTCCTCAGCATGCTACCAGTTAGAAAAAAATGATGTATACCTTACATGCAAGCCACTAGTGGCCTGCTGGTGGGCCACTAATGGCAATGCCAGCACTCCTCTGGTGGCAGCCATTGGTGGGCCTCTAGCAGTCCGCCAATAGTAACATTTCTGAGATGAACTTGCTGGCAGCCCGACAGCAGGCCACCACTGATAAATGTTAGTGGCATGCCACCCAGTGGCAGATTGTTGGCTTATGTGTAGAGCATTTATTATTAATATGAATTATAGCCCTGTTATTATACACTGAGCACTATTTTATTAGCACTTAATGTGTGATATTATATATATTATATATATGAATGTATGATATTGCACAAAAAGTCCAAACAGAATAAACGAAAGGAAAGTGCTTGAAGTATAAAACAGAACTTTCTTAATGTGATCAGTCAATTTCTTCTTTCTTCCTTTCTATGATTTCAGGTTTAATGTGGTTACATTCTTCAAGCTTGAAGAATGTCATCGCATGAAACGAAGTCACGCAAGCAGAAGGTAAGAAGCAAGAAACAATATATATATAACATACACACACACACATATAGAACTTATACCAAAAGTTAGGCTAAAATTTAATAATTTTAAATCTTTTTCTTATATTGAACAATAAACTATTTTCATATGATATATTTCAGTTATTAAATTTATTCTTATTAAAATTCTATTTAAAAAGAGATTATAAAGTTTTCATCCCCTTTACAACTATAGTTATTCTCAATGAAAATTTAGTAATTCTTCATGCAAGACTTGATCTAAAAGTGAAAATTTTAATAACAGTAGATAGGTTCACTTAACATGTGTTTCACATACCTCCTTGAACAGGAGTCGATGTTTATTTCTTGTTTCCTGTTTAGGAATGGGTTTCTAGTTCCATCTAAAGGTTTTTCATTTTCTTTCACTCCAAGTAGCCCCTTGTATCTTAGTAATTATCACCTTGCTTGGAGTGAATTAATTAAAAAAATAATTATCCTAGAATTATACATTAAGAAATTATTATGTTAGAAATTCATCAAAATGCACAGTTAAGATTTATTCCAATCTCTACCAATTTTGTTTATGAGTTGCTAACATGTTAGATTTCTGTAGGTTGGAATTCTGAAATGAATTGATATTTGGATATTTTTTGCAATATCCACAATTTTTTTTTTGTTTTCAGAATCTTTTAGTTATTTCATCTTACAATGCAATACTGTTAATAAGTGATGTCATAATTAACCTTAAGAGGGCTGAAAAATAAACCATCAAAAAAAAAAAAAAAATGGTCATAAAATTGATGTGGAGGATGGCCCCTATTTAAATCTTTATAACTATCTTCAAAAAATGAAGGAAACTAAAAGAAAAAAAAAAGATATGAAAATAATCAGTATTTGGTTATTTTTATTAGTGAATATCTAAAATACTTACAAAATTAAATATTGATTGGTTGTGTGTCAGACTAAGCTAAGTAAATATCTATATTGTTTGTTTTAAAAACAATAAAATATTTTTAATTTCTGTCTTGATAAAGTTAAAATTCAAGAAATTAAAATGAGAGACTGGTTAGCATAACAAAAACTTCATAAAAGTAATTAATTCAACTTTTCCTTGGTGAAAGAGTTGGAGATAGATTCCAGAAAATAATCTTAAATAACAACATTTTAAAATGCTACTATAAAGCAGGGGTTCCCAACCTTTTTTTTCTTTCTCAGTACCCCTTGATCATTCAGACACATGTACTTCTAAAAATTCAAGATCAGAAATTGAGAAAATTATGCTGATTTTAATAAGAGCATCATTTAACTATTAATGAAAAGTTGGCTGAAAGAACTCCCAGTTTTATAGGATAATCATTGTTTAAATGTTGAATATATCTGTCTTAGATTGTGAGACAATTGAGTGAAAGTTTCTCTTCTGGGTTCATAAGATAATCTTTTTTTAAAGCCCCTTTTCTTCAATATGTGCTTTATAAGTTTCAACTCTGATGTTAAGTATAAGTACCCTTTTTGTTTCCATTTTCTCTAAAACTTCATCATTGCTCACATGTTCAGTCCATGGTATTCTCAGCATCTTTTTGTAGAGCCCTATTTCTATTGTCTCAAGTCTCTTCTTCATCTTTGATGAAATTGTTTAATATTCACTGCCATGTAGGAAGACTAATATTATATAACAATTTAGTACTCTTTTCTTTGTTTCTAATGAGATTTTCCTGTTTCTTAATATTTTGCTTAGCTTTTGGAAGGCATCTTTCACTATCCATCCTCTGTTACAACACTTCCTAGATATTTAAATTTTTGTACTTGCTTCATTTTGGCAGCTCCCCTGTGCCTTTTCTATAAATACTTTCCTGGTAATTGTTCAAATGAACTCTCCACTATGATACCTAAACTTTATGAATTTAAATGCAGTATTAGATTGGCAATAAGGCTTCTTTAAGTTACAGCTGAAATAGCTAGAAACAACCATAAGTTCTATGCTAACAGTTTCTCCTATTGCACTTCTTGCTTGTGGAACTCTCTTCTGGCTCCTTGCTTTCCTGCCAACTTTGATCTTCAAAAATTTAAATGCAATGTCAATTGTTATCTACTGTCTTTTTGATTCTTTCTATTATTTATCTCACTCTGTAATAATGTTTCTCTTTTTTCTTATTCTTTCACACACAGTAATTCCTTATGTTTTAGCAGCATTACTGCCTTGCTTGGGGAAAATGATTAAAAATAAAATCTCCAATTTGTTATTCACATGTTGAGCTCATTTTTTTGCTGACAACCATGTTCTATCTTTTTACAATTAATGAATAGTGCTTTCTTCTTGCTTTCTTTTACTACCTTCTATAGGAATTCCTGTATTTTCCTACATCTCTGAAAATAATTATTATATGCTTTAATATTTAGATCACCATACTCATCTTGGTTGTTATGGCATTTGGTCTTTGTACTCACCAGCCTTCTACAGCTGTTCATCTTCGTACTACTGTATTTTCTTGTGCATAATACAAGAAATTTTAAATGAAAATTAAAGGCAAAAACATTATACACAAGTACACATTTTCAGAAATTTTTACTCAGCTTAAAAACCTCTTATTTAAATAGCAAAACTGCACAATAGATAAAACACAAAATAGTTGGGTGTTGATAATTGTTTACAAAAGCTATTTGATATGTTGGCAATATTTGTTTCTCTCTTTATTCTTAATGAAAAGACAATATTTTTTTTATTTTCATAGTTGATTAATATATAGAACTATAATAAAGTCATATCAAGCAGAAAAATCTGATAGATTAATTTATGCCTTACAATGTATTACTGTATATGTCTAGTTAGCATCTGGAAAATTTGAAAGTAAGTTTTGAAATGAAAATTAGTTGAGGAAACATGCAATATCCAGTTCATTTCTATTTTTTAATATGGTAAAAAATTAAATATTTTAGTGAAATATATGTATGACATTAAAATTTTAATAGATAATATAACTTAAAAAAAAACTACATAGCTATAACTACACAACAGGGTCATATTATACTCATGGATGAAACTTATTCCTTGTTTTTACCTTCAGAAACACAGGGTCATATTATACACAAGAAAATACAGTAGGTAACCTTTTTGGAATTGGTCAGATCTCTATTTACTTAGAGAATTGCAGATACGCCCTTTGGATACAGGTTGGGTACCCCTGCTGTTGACAAACCTGACAAGACATAATTTGCTTAATATTTTTGGAAGCTTATGGCCAATGTTAAAAGTAAAACAGTATTGTGTTCTGTGATTAGGACATAGTCACAAATAAATTATTATAACAGAAATAAAAGCACTACTTAATATACTGGTCCAGTTGTAAAAAAATTAAAAAAAAAAAAAAAGAGAAAATTTTGGGTGGGAAATAATTTTTGTAAATAGCATTTCTTAGACTTTCTTCAAGCCACAATGTTTGTCAGAATAAAAACACTTGAATTTTTTTGTCAATTTAGAAAGGTGCATTTTAGTTATCTGGACTTATTTTATTTACAAATGTCAAGATTGAAACTGTGTTTGTTATTTATTAGGTTGGTGCAAAAATAATGACGTAATAATTTCGTTTTTTGACATTAAAAAATACGTCAAAAACAACATTATTACGTCATTATTTTTGCACCAACCTAATATATCTATATATTTTCTTATAATTTTATTAATTTATATGGTGGATGCTAAGCTATGTAAATATTTGAGGTTGTTAAACAAAAGTGTTGTTATTCTGATTATTCTTTTTTAAAGCAATGAGTTAACAGTTTTCTTTTAATTTAAAAAAGAAAAAAAAAAGAATTTTATGGTTGTTGGCTTGAGGAAGAAGTATATCTTTTAAGAAAGGAGATATTTGAAAAAATCCAGGTTGTACATTTAGGTTTGGACTCGTATTGTTTTTAATTCCCTTTTTTACTCAATGATACTTTTTACTGTGTGCATAAATACAGGCTTCTTAATAAAATATACACACTTGCAATATTGATAAATTTCTGAACTTATTTTATTTACAAACGTCAAGATTTTGAAACTGTGCTTATGTTATTGATCTCTGTATATTTATGTAATTTTTTGTTCTTTGGTTAAAATGTGTATATCTGTTTGATCATTAAGGACAACAAAACCGTTTTGTAAAAACAACGTTAAAAAAATCTAATTCGCAGGACAATTGCGATTGCTTGCCTAAAATTCTTTTCTTAAAATAAAAGATGTAAAAATGTATATATCCATTTGTTCTTTATTTGAAAAATATCTTTGTAAAAATAAAAATTTTGTTTTTGTACACAGATATCAATGACGTAAACAGCATTTCAATTTTGACATTTGTAAATATAAATAAAGTACAGATAAATAAAAGGCTAGAGATCGATTTGACACTGTATTTATATTATGAACAGGATCCTCTATCTAAAGTGATTTTAAAATGAAGTATTTTTTTAATTCTAACAAATGTTATGCCTTGAAGAGCATCTAATGAATGTTAATCTCCCAAAATTATTTCCAAAAAGATTTTTCCCTTTTTTTTTTAACTAGCAGACTAGTCTCAAGTAGTGTTGAAATAGAAAGCTTCACTTGAAAGAATTATGAAGTACAGACTAAATTTGTAACTGTTTATATAATAGTAATCTATAAATTTATTTCTTCTTATATACTTTTACTGTTAAAGTAAAAATAATATTGACGGAAATGTTAAATTACATTCAGTTGGGGTGAATGATATAAGTGTAAATGTATTGCAATATATACACTAATACCTCATTTTATGTTTCCTGTGTAAATGACATTTGATATTGCAGCAAATTAACAGCTAAAATCACCCTCCCATGGCCCAATTGTTTTTTGCTCCTTCCTAAAATTTCTTATATAAATTTGAACCATCTGAGAGGACAGAAAATGAAACAGTCTCCAGAAATAGTCTTGTACAAATGGCACAGGAAGTGATTCATTAGAATTTATTGCATAATGATGATGAGATTTTCACCTATGAAGACTTTAGGAACTTAACAAAACTGAAAATGTAGAGTTTAGATAAAAAAAATAGAGAAACTCTTCCAGAAATGGTTTTAACAATGAAAATCTTGTATGTTAAAAAGAAAATGATACAAATTTTAAATGAAACATGGAAGTTAAAAGACCAGTAATGGTAGCATTGAATTGTTATAGGGAAAAAAAATTATGATTCCAAAGAAAGCAAAACATTTAACCATATTTGCCTTTTTTATGAAAAGAAATCTGGCAGAATGAGTAATACTATATTTTATGATATTTTTACTTGTTGCAGAAACTAAAAGTATTTTTTAATGAATTACATCGTGGAAAAAGAAAGTATTGAAAATACTGATAATTGTAATCTACAGCATTCCCCATGACATCAAGCTCCATAATTTAGATAGATCTTCAGAAAGACTTCATATTGTTTTTCTGAATTTGTCTGTAACAAATTCATCAAAAGTCACAAGCGGCTTCTTCATATTATTTTGCTGTTTATGCATATATGTCTGCTGGGATTTATTAACACACCAGTACCTCATTTTTATATTTCCTGGAAACGAAACTTTACTATAATGAAGTTTATTATAATGAAAGCACATTATCTGGCGTGATCAACAGTATGCCCGAACCCTCTGGGGAAGATGATTCCAGTATGTTGCACTTTTGGAAAGTGCCTGAAACCCATGCCATGGGTTAACCCAATCTTTGTGAATGAAAATAAATAGCCGGAACTATTTGGAGTTTGTCAATAGTTGTGCTAGCACAAAGTCACAAGTCATCATAACCAAGGGCTTCACTGTACTGGCTTTCTTCAGATTGTTGATCACACCAGATTATGCGCTCTCTCCCAGAAACTGTAACTAAGATATTTGTTGCATAGTTGCAGTATAAACCATAGGTGGGTTTTGAATAAACACAAGTGTCTTAAGCAGGCATCTGCAACAGGGATTGGCTAGCTACCTTAGTAGACTGGCATATCCGGTTAAGAGCGACCAGCCATTAGTAGCTGCTGCATATACTTATTTTGAACAGTTTCAAACATTATACAGCTCATCTTTAGTTTAATAAAGAAAAAGATATTTAACATTTCACATTGGAAGTGTCAAGGATGAAGTTTCTTATGTAAGTCAAAAGAATTACTTGTAACTGTTATTTTACATGTTTCATTAAAATTTCACTTGATTTTAATTTATCTTTTTCCTTTATTAACCAACATGTACTGATTTACAGGCTATTGTAGGGTCGCTCACATCGAAACAGCAGAAATTAGCCTTGTGTTCATGAAGATAAAAGCATACTTGACAGGAAATAAAACATACAGAAATAACAGGAAAGCATACAATTTATTTATATTTTTTGTGTGTATTGGTGTGTGTATTTTTTAAGTTACAATTGTTTCATGGTACATGTAATGAGAGAAAGAAGTTACTTATTATTATTACATGCCATATCACAGAGAGAATTTGGACACATGTTGCTCATACCAAGGTTTGTGGCAAAGAGATTGAATTTAATGTCTTTTGGTGGAATGCCAGTATTTCCAGTAGGAATAGTTTTTGTTGCATGCTGAGAGAATTTTTATTATTTTTATTTTAAACAATGTTTATATATTATTATTTTATTTTATTTATAATTTTCATTATTATTTTATATTTTATTATTATTTATTTATAATAATAATGTCCCTACATCATATCCCCACCAAATTAGTGAAGCTTCTAGGTAGTGACGGTTGCCTATTTGAAGCAAAAAAAAGTCATTGATTTTGGAGAAATGAACTCTCCTTCCAAAACATGTGGTTGTTATTTTTGATAATCAAAGTTGTTTTGAGTGTTCCTTAGTTTGCTTTGGTTTGTTCAGAGGGTAATTTTTTTTTATGTTTCTTGCTATCGTTTTGTGGTGTTGTTATCTTTTTTGTTTTTTTTTATCTCTCAGTAATGACTGTGATGTGTTTATTTTTTTTTTTTTTTTTAGGAATTTTCTGTTATTATTTTATGTATTATTTTTATTTATTTGTAATAATAATGTCCCTACACTATTTTCAAAGTAGGATGGAGTAGTTAGCTCTTAGGTTAAATATATTCTAGCACAACATCCATCAGTTATTTGGATTTAGCACTGTAGTGCAAGAAGGGTAGTATGAAGTGCAAACACCATAAGTTGTCCATAACAGATAAGTTAGAACTCTATTCTTAGCTTTCCTTTATTGACCAACATGTACTTAATTACAGGCTATTTTAAAAGTAGGATGGATTGGTTAACTATTCTAATACAGCCATCAGAAATCTGCAGATTACTTTTCCAACATTCTATAGGTCCCTATAATGGTCAAATTATAGTGAAATAATAAACAAAATATTAATTTTGTTGAGGTATTGGTGTGTGTATAAAAATAATAAAATGTTTCATTTTTATAGCTATGTGGTCTATAGAAACAATTCATAAATACAGAACAATTTAAGTGGTCCTAAATATAAAATGTTATCAATTAAAAAAAATATATTTATAATTAATATATTTTATAATATCCAAAAAGTTTATCAATTAATATAAAAAAATAAAAACATTTTAAACACTACTCATTCTATCACAAAACATAGCCTATTAAAAACAAAAATAAAATCAAGTAAAAAAGCAATCTGATATCTTTAATAATATTACTGATAATCCATAAATATTTTAAAAGGAATTGCCCTCAAAGTAATATTAGCATTTAAATATAAGCAATGGGAAGTGGACACCAATTTAGTTGAGAAAAATATTATTTTCACAATTTAAAATATCAGAATTTTCTAGATTTTTTCATGATGCATAAAAAAAAAAAACATGAAAATTATGAATTATTTCCCTTGACACATGAATTCAAAATTTCATTGGAAATTCTTTATCCCATCAAAAGAGGAAATATTTTTTGTTGTAAGATGCACAATTAATAAGAAAGAAACTGATATATGCACACAAAATTTAAAAATATATATTTCTTCACAATTATGGAAAAATCAATAAAAAAAATCTAATATCCCAGTGGCAAGAATAAACGGCGAAGAAATTATTCATGAGATTATTCATAATTTTGTATTTTGAGGTAGCAAGTTCCAGCAACTTTACTGTGCAGAGTACCTGGATCAAACAATTTGAATAAAAAAGTAAAAAAAGATTGTCTATTATCAAAAAATCCTAGAGCTTCTCTCTAGATAAAAAAAACACATTTTATTTTTTTTCTTCATTATTAAAATTTAGAAATAAGGATATTATTAATTTTTTTTTCCAATTATTATAAAAATGTATATATATATATATATATATTTTTTTTTTTAAATAAAATGTTTCTCAATTTTTTTTTTTTTTTAAAGATAAGGGAATGCCGAATGTACACTTAATGGATCTACATGTATATAGGTGTACCTTTTTAATGTGAATAGTGTGCCAGTTAGCTTCTTGCAGCGTCTCAATGCAGTGTCCAGCCTTTCTGGTTGATCTTTTAGAAATCTGTAAAGATAAAATAAAGCCAAACATTATCTTTTTGAGACATGTAGTAGCTAGCATAGGAACAAATATAGACACTAATTAACTATTATAAATTACAGGTAAAGAGACTACGTGTGTGTGTGTGTGTGTATATATATATATATATATATATATATATATATATATATATTATATATATATTTAGTTGAATTGATGCGAGTTTGTGACCCTGGGTTTCACTCTTTTGTCTGACAATTGCAAAAGCGTGAAACCCAGGGTCACAAACTCCCATCAATCCAACTAAATATGTTAGCTCTATCATTGATATTGAGCGCTTTCCAATAAGTACTGCGCAAATATATATATATATATTGATTTCAATTATTTTAACTTGCAGTGCTATTTTTTAAAAGGGGTCTTATAATTATGCACCAATCATTTTTCAAATTTTTTAATAATTTTACAATAACTGATTTTCTACTCATAGTAATTATTTGAAACTTTTGGATTATTAATACTATATAGTAATATACAATAATATACAAAATAATATACAAAATAATAAAAAATTAATTAGTTAAAGGTAAAATTCAGCTGGCCTTATAATTATGCACCATACTGTAGGACCTTGAATAAGTTCTCGCTGTTTTCCAACATATAGTATTCCAAGAACTGCGTACATGTAGTTGCAGATGGTAATGCATATATAAGGAAGTACTATAAACAAGCTTGAAATTCAGTGTAAACAACGCTGAAGTGTAAACAACTTTGTTTTTCATAGCATTAAACATGTCAGATTTTGTGCCAAACAAAGTGTATTTGCAGCAAATTTTACTGCATTACTTTATTCAAAAGAAATCTCCAGCTGAAGCACAGAGAGTTTTTGTTGAGACTTACGTCGACCATGCTCAGTCAGAAACAATATGTAGAGATTGATTTAGATTCTTCAAAAATAATGATTTTGATGTTGAAGATAAAGAATGCTCTGGCACACTGAAAAAGTTTGAAGATGAAGAATTGGAGGCATTACTTCATGAAAACTCATGTCAGGCACAAGCTGAACTTGCAGAATCATTAGGAGTTAATCACACAACAGTTTCGAAACATTTGAAAGCATTAGGAATGATTCAAAAGCAAGGACATTTGGTGCTGTATGAGTTGAAGCCGAGAGAGGTCAAACAGTGTCTTGTCAGCAAAGCCAAATATCCATAGCTTGAACCATCTGTTATGCATTTGGTGGGATCAGCTATGGGTAGTTTATTATGAGCTGCTCAAACTGACCATAACCATCACAGGAGATTGCTATCGACTACAATTGATGCAATTGAGCCAAGCATCAAGAAAAAAATGGTCACTATATGAGTAGAGACATGACAAAGTGATTTTGCAACATGACAATGCTAGGCCAAATGTTCAAAATGGGCGAAAACCTACTTGGAAAACGCTTAAATGGGATGTCCTACCCACTCACTATATTCACCAGACATTGCCCTATCCGATTATCACTTGTTCCAATTGATGGCACATGGCCTGGCTGAGCAGCACCTTTATTCTTACAAAGATGCCAATAAATGGGTCAACTTGTGGTTAGTCTCAAAAGATGTTATTTTTCTGATGTGGAATTCAAATGCTACCAGAAACATGAGAAAAAGTAGTGGTTAACGATGGACAATACTTTCAGTGACATGTTTCTTACTAATTTTTGTAAATAAAACATTACTCTTCATGAAAAATCAGAGAGAACTTATTCAAGGTCCTAATATATATATAACATTATTAGAATCCTGCCTGATGATTGCCATTGCATGAAACTCTGAGTAGCAGATTTGATATTATTATTATATTTAGGCTCTGTCAATTTTGGAATTGAGCTCCCATTTTATTTTATATTTTAAGTTTTAGCTTTTATTCTTACTATTTGTAGGTGTATGTATGTAACAAATCCCATAAGCCATCAGGGTCACAGAGGTACCACATGTACTGCAGCTATAGTAACAGTGGTGTGTCTTGGGCAAGATAACCTGATGGAGCTCAACCCTCTCCAAGTTGGTTTGAATACACAGTTTTCCTTCTCCTAGACTGGTTGCCAAGGATATAGGACTTTGTCTGTCCTGCTATTTACCCACACTTGGGGGTGGGTGGTGATGAGATGGATTGATTATTTTTCACAAGGGTATGTCAGTGAATATAATGAACTTGACTGGAATTCAAACTTGGCTCTTTCCTATTTTTAATTCTGAGTCACTATCCATTACCCCACCATGCTTCCATAGGCAGAAAAAAGGAACTGAAACAAATTTTATTGAATAACACTGACAAAGTCTATCTATTTAACTTTTCATATAGTATTTCCAATTTCCAACTGAGGTGTTTTACATCAGGATTAAAAATGGAAAATTGTCCAAATTTCATTTTTATACATTTGAGTACTTTTGATTGTCACTAAAGTTATCAAGAATTGCGAGTGATTAGTAAGTTTAGAAAGATGTCTGACAAATTCTGGCATTTTTAGATTGTTAGAATTAGAATTTAAGTCAGTAAAAGGTAACGCTATCTGCAAAAGTCAAACTGAAAATCATTTATTTTATACACACTTCAATATATAGAGAAACAAATTTTATTCAATGTTGTTTGTTTATTCTGACTTTTAGAATATGGAGTCTTGCATTGAATCTGATATAATATTATGGTGTTATCTATAAAAATTTCATCTAAAGAATTGATTTTTATTTATTAATCAAACATATACTTATTACTTTGTTATTTTTAGTTTGTTTGAGTAGAGGCTTCATTTATTTTAAGCAATTTTTATTTCATCTGCTGACCTAAACCTTTGAGAAATCTTTTCTTTAAGAAAATGCACCCTCCTCAGGAATCGAATTTGTGTTCCCTTTGCAGGAGAACCCATCATGGTTTTGACCAGTCAGCTACAAAGAACAAGCAAGGTTCTATTTGCCTTTTACAGCATACTTGTTCAGATTTCTTCAAAAGTTATAATTCGAAAGTTTTGTATCCAAAATGTAAACAAAGCAATTTCTAAAGAATTAATGGATTTTTATTTATTAATCCAGCATTTAACTTTTTAGACAGTCTTCTCAAATTTTGACAGGAGTAAAATTATTAAATTGTTCAAAGTTCATTTTTATACATTTGAGTATTTTGACCATCTAGCAATGATGATAATACCATTTAATAACAACTATAGTGACTATTTTGGGAAGTGGGTCAGGCTAAAAACTTTTCAGCAGCTCCTTATGTGTAAAGTATATATACATATATATACATACATGAAGAGAAATAACGAGGGAAAGCTTTTATGCTGACATGTTTCATTTCTTGAGGGAATTTATCAAAGGTAAATGTGGAAATTTTATTGAGAAACCTCTATTTATGAACTCAGAAAAAAACTATCATTACGAAAAAACAATGCTACATATTGAAATTTGAGGATGCTGAGTAGAGGTTTACATATTTGAAATTTTAATAAAAATATCTGGTTTACAGAATGCTGGCGCAATCCATATATTGTACGGAGATTACAGTTATTTAAAAAAATATTTTAAAAAATATTGCATTTAAAATAGACAGGATTTATGTTTTATATTTAAAATAAACAGGGATTAAAGTTTTTAATTAACATTTAAAATAAATGGAGATTAATGGTAATTTAAAAAAATATATAGATTAATAGTATTTAAAATATATATATATATATATATATATATATATAAAAATGCATGTTTCATTAAATAATATAGACAGTTTTGTCGATTTATTTTAAGCCATCATCAAAGATGACAATTACATTACAATAAATTAAACAATACATGGACATAGCAGCAATGATTGTCTGTTTTGTTTGCATGGAAGATTTCCAAGCAACAACAAACTCGTGCATACAAGAACCTGGAAGTGAAAATCGCATCACGGCCCATGACATCACCCATGATGATGCGAGAGTGAAAACAAGAAGTATTAAGTATGTATCAATGTAGTGATTTTCTTTCGTCTTTCAATGATAATGTTATTAAGCTTATCAGATGATACAAAAGGAATTTGCTTAAAATAAATAGACAAAACTTGTCTATATTATTTAATGAAACATGCATTAATGAAAAAATGCTGTCTAAATACATACAATATATATATATATATATATATATATATATATATTAAAATAGATTATATATATGCCTGTGTGTGTGTATATATATATATATATATATATTATTAAAATAGATTATATATATGCCTTTGTGTATATGAGTGTGTGGATATACACACACACACACATATATACACATAAGGAGGAAGGAGGCATGGTGGAGTAGTGAGTAACAGTTCTGGCTGTTGGTTCCTAGGAACTGAGTTGCTGACTCTCATACGAATATGACTGGAGAGTCCATATATACACACACACAGATGAATATCTCAATCATTTTAGAAAAAAATTATTACAGTAAGTCTGTAATAGTAATTAAAAAGCTTAGCATTTAAATTTAAGTATAATAAAAGGAAGTTGTACATTGCCTAAAGGGTTAACATCCCTAAACTGAAGCACACAAGTCTGTTAAAAATGATTTATTATATCTCTATTATTGAATGAGTAGGAAAGAAAGTGATTTAACCACAATTTAAAATTGTATAAAATAAAGTAAAAGTAAATTTACTTACTTTTCTTCTTGGATCACAATCTCCATTTCAGCTGACATAATTGATTTCATTTTTTCTGTTAAAGTTGGAAATCGACCTACATTGAAAATTATTTTTATTGTTAAATTTTCATTTTAAAATCTGACAGTGATCAAATACATTTTTAATCAGAGTTATTTCCCTTGTAAAAAAAATCTCTCTTAGGCGAGTAACATTTTAGTTGAATCAAAACTTAAATATTAATTTATAGTATCATTTCCATCAAATTATCTTTTGGCATTTACTTTTTGCAAGAATCACATGACACTTACAGCAAATAAAATAAAGTATTCTGTCATTTTAACTACAAGTTGAACTACTTTGTATTGATAAACAAATGATACAAGATTGTGACCAGTGCTGACATGTGCAACAGAAATATATAAGCTCTGTCTATATTTCTGTGATAAGGCATTGTAACTATTTACATTGTTCGAACTGTTGTCCTCATCTTTATTGCCATATTCACAACATTTTGGCCACTGTACACTCCAAACTTCTTCAGGTGATATGCGTTGGAATTTTGAACCAAACCCTTTATTTCATCCACCAGAGTAGATTGTTCTAGTTCCATGTGCCATGCCTCTTCTGGACATCTCAGTTTCAATTATTTTCCTTTAGTAACTCAATTCCCCAAAGACACATGGTCCACTGGATAAAGCATTGGTTGAAATAATCCAGTGACTTGACCCAAAGAGTTTTGAGTCAAAACCTTGGCCACAGCAGAGGTGAAAAAAAACTTGGAGAGTTGAGTTACTAAAGGCTTTCTTATTTGACTACTAGCTGTACTATGTAGTAGAGATGGGCACCATGGTCTTAGACTTTGTAGTTGTTTTTTCATCTTGATTTCATGTCCGGATTCAGGTTAATAGTCATACAGTGATGTCTGATCCTCATTAAAGGCAAATAGAGAGAGCTTCATTTTAGAATTTCAGGATCAAGGTCAGGTGATTAAGGGCTTTCCTGTTTTTTTATCTTTATGAGAAAAGAAGATATTTTTAATTTTCTTTAACTGTCATGATATATTCCTTCCTAGAAATGGAGCTTTTAAGTAAAATGTTGTAACTCATTTTGTTTGTAAAAGACAAAAATGTAATGTCTTCATGAGTGTGTAATTCTAGGAGGAGGTTGGGTCTGAGATTGTTGCAGACTTAACGAGTCCTTGTTTGAAGTGTCATTCTCAACAGGTTCATTTTCCTTGGTAGTGTTACTGTTGGTGGTCCTTGTTCAGTTTTTGATTCAGCTGGAAGCTGTTCTGGTTGGGCCTCAATCTGTTCTAAGATTCTTGGAGGAGCTGAATGGTAAAATACTTTTGACTTTTTTTTTTTCAGTATTTTAAAAGGACCAGCATAAGGATACTCCAATGGGCACCTCATTCTGTCAGTCCTTAACCAGACATTTGTACATTTATTCAGCTCTTGGGATATGCAAGACTTTGGAAAAGTGTGTAGGTGACCCTCAGAGAGAAGTTCAAATTTCCAGTTTCAGCATTTCCTGAGATAACTGCTTGACTCTGGTAAAGTCTATGGGTTCTTTTTCAACAATGAGCCTGTATAGTAGCAATGAGTACTTGTAACAGCTACATGTTTCTGTAATGTCACACACATTTTAGCATGAATGACAGTGCTTATCTTGTATCATACTAATTTGAAAGTAGTTGAGTTTAAGACTACAAAGAAAGGAATATGCGAGACTGTAACCAGTACACATAATAAAAGAAGAGAGATAAAAAGCTAAAGTTTTTTATTTTACCAAAAGTAGGAGTTTCCATTTACTCATGGTGCATATAAGAACATCTAAAAATATTTTGTTGATTTTTCTACATAAATTCAAAGATACCAGTTGTAGGAATTTTACTAAGAATTTCAGTTTGTATTTTGTACATTTTGAAATATAATCTTGCTCTTTTAGTGCACCTAACCTAACTTTAGTGTTGTTATACTTTTTCCCCTCCCAGTTGCATACTTCCATAATCACCCTGAGCAACTGGGTAGGCCTGGATGCAAAATGGAAATTGATCTTTGTTTGAATGGGGGGAAAAATATGATGGTTGATTACTTTGCAGAGTGTATGTGGAATCTAAGATTCAAAGACTGAAAATGTTCTTTTTGGCATCAAATTGCAATGGATTTAAAACCTCTTTAATATTATTATTGGTTCTTGAATTTTGATTGAAAACACCTTTTGATGTTGAGTTTCTTGATTGAAAATATAATAATTTCCAGACATTCAATTTAAATGTCATAAATGCAAATATTAAATCATGTAAAGTAAATATATAATGTTTTGAAGTGGGTGAAAATTTATAACATTGCTAAAACATTTATTTTAGTTTTACTTATAAATACAAGGTACAGTAAAAAAAAAAATTAAAGACATGCCATGTTGGACATATCAATAATTTATTTTGACAAGTTAGCGAATGTCCTCTCTAGGGAAATTGTTTTTTTTAATCTGTTACTAAGACAAGATCTTCAATTTATATGTTACAATGCAAATTTTAACATGTGGGAAGTAAATATATAGTGTTTAGAGAAACGAGTGCACAATATAATAGCACTCCTAATTTCATCTCAGAGTATACCACTGTTTTGGGAAACACTGTTCTAGGACTTTACTTTTTTTAAATTACTTGTGCTATGTCCCTTCAGGACATAGGCGGTCATAGCCGTCCACATCTTCCTGTCCCTTGTAGCTATTAATAAGTTTTGTCTTTTTGTTATTACTCCCAAACCCTGTTCTACCATCCATTTCCTCAAGCTCATCAAGTATCTTACGTACTGCTTTCCTTTGTCCCTCAATCTGTCTTATGAATATCAGGTTTTCCAAGCCCTCCTTCCTCCAGAAACCTCAATTGCCTTATCCTGATGTTAAGTTTTCTTTTTATTTTAACATAAATAGACTTTTGAAAATTCACATTTTTAGTGGCAAAATATTTGAATGTTATGATAGCTAAGTTTTTTTTTTGTTTTTTTGACAGTTTTTTTTCTAAAGTTAGATTGAATTAAACTATTATTTGCTGGAAAATAACTCTAAAAAAATGCAAATAGAACTTAAATATTGTAACCAAGATGAGATATAATTACAAAAATATGCTATAGTATTCCAACAGAAGCAGAACTTACATTAGTTACAGCTGCCAACTTGATGCTGTTATACTTTTGCACACTATATATTTACTTTCTATGCATTAAAATTATTGGAAACTATTGTGTTTTCAGTCAAGAAAATTAACTCCCTTCCTGGGTATTTTCTATAAATATTTTATTTATAGGTAATTGTTCTGATGAGCTTTCCTCTTTGGTACCATGACTTCATGAATTTAAGCTCAGTACTAGATTGGCAGCTAAGTCACATAAACTCACTGTTGAAATTGATAGTAACTATAAGTTTTATGCTAATAGTTTCTTCTCTCAAACTTCTTGCCTACAAAACTGTCTTCTGACATTTTGCTTGCCTGTTAACTACAATCTTTAAAAATTTAAATGCAATGTCAATCTCTCTCTGTTTAAATCCTGTTCTTTTATTGTTCAGTAACCCCTTGCATCTTAGTGGCCTTTATGGATTTACTTTGGATGAAATGATTAACCAAAAAAAAAAAATAAAATCCAACGAAGACGTTTTCAATTTAATACAAATTCAAAAACCAATAATATTAAACAGGATATAAATCAATGCTATATAAACCAATAATATTAAACAAAAATAAATCTGTTGTGATTTGATGCCAAAAATGATAAAATTTTGGACACTAATTTTCATACCCACAAAAACAGTGTGTCAAAAGGATATTTATTTCCTATTACTGTATACACTATTGACTTACACAGCAATATTTATTTACAAAATCCTAAAAGCATGTGAACCAAGTACAATGCTATATAATTATCTATCTTTTATAAAGATTTATTATTTACCAATTTATAAAGAAATAAGTTTGAAAAGAAATGGTTTTATTCAAATATTCATAAAAAATTATGAAATTATGTAAGAGGAAGAAATGCTCTCAACCTATTTTACTGAATTTATATGATAAGAGCAAATGAAAGAAATGCCCAGAAAATGTACTTTTTCAAATTTTATTAGTTGTTATTCTGTGTTTATTTGAATTTTCTTATTCATAGAAATTTTTATAAATTTATGAATAAAAAATTTCTTTTCATATTTATTACTTTGTAAAATGTTAAATAATAAATATTTTATTACAGTTGGTTCACATATTTTTATAATCTTGTAAATATAAAATCATACTTGTATGTAAACAATCTAATAAATAATGTTTAATATCTTTCTTGTCAAGACTCAAGAATAAAGTTAAAATGTATAAATCTACTTTCATGTGTCTTATTAAAATTCTAATCATTGCTTTTTAAAACAATTAACATTGAAAGAGTTAAAAGTGTATATAATAATAGCTGTGTCTAGGGAATAACTATCCTTTTGACCTACCTTTTATTTGCAGGCATGAAGGTTAAACATTACCAAATTTTGAATGTTTGATTCCACACCAATACTGTAATCATCCACCATATCATATATATTTTTCTTCATGCAAACAAATCATTCATCGATTTTCTCTATGCACCCAAATCCACCAGGGCGATTATAGAAGTATACAACTGAGGGGGTTGCAAAAGTGTGCAACTGGGGGAGGGGAGCTTATAACAGTGCTACCAACACTGTCAAGTTATAATGAAGGACACAAAAATATATATAAACAGAAATTTTTTCAATTCCTCTTGATACACAACATAATTGAAAATGACTTTTTTTTTTTTTTACATTCTAAATTCAATGAAGAATGAGATTTGACAACATCATGCTAAATTATTCTTACTGCATTCAACATTTATACAAAAAATAAAAATTAAATTATCAATATTAAGAGAAGGAAACATAGATTTCAATATTGTTACAAATGAATAAAGACAAAAGGGTAACTTAGCTGACACGTTTTATCCTCTGAGAGACTTTATCATAAGTGAAGGTTATTATTGTTTTTTTCAAAAGTGAAGGATGTTATTGTTTTTTTCAAAATTTTAGGTATCAGAATGCTCATAAATATTCATCAGGTCAGCTGAAATGTCGGGCAAGTTAAAAAGGACACAAAGTGACATGATTTAATATCTATTATAATAAACAAAGTGAGTAAGTGATGATTTGGAAATTTTTTTTTTTTTTTTTTTCAGCTAACCTGATGAATATTTATGAGCATTTGTCAACTAAAAATTTTGTAAAACCAATAACATTTTTGCTCTTGTATATAAATACTTGTTACAAAATCTTTGCATTTGCCTTGATAAAGTCCCACAGATGATGAAAAGCTTTGGCTAAGATAAGTTTTCCTTTTGTCTTCATTCATATTATCCTTTTACAGATATACTATATCTGAATTTTTTACACATATATTTTTCTTTCTTTCTCTCTGTCCACACACACATATATAAAAGAGAGAGCCATATTTGGGAAAAATGTATGCCAAAATGGAAAAATGTTAATAATTGTGATTGCCTTTTCAGACTTTACCTGACTAAATTTGTTATGTTGGTGCAACTACACATGCACACGAATGAAGGATGCTGGGAATTTTGAATTAATAATTTTTTTTTTTTTATCAAGACTATTTCATTTAGATTATTTTTCTTTTTATCACTTTCGTTATTAGATCTCCAACACTGAAACAAAAAGAAAAATTAAATTTTTAAATTCCCAGCATTCCTTGTTCTTGTACATGTGTAGTCACACCAACATAATAAATTTAGTCTGATGATATCACAAGAAAAAATTTTACACTTTGTCATACATTTTCCCATATATATATATATATATATAAAAGAGAAGGAAGCACATTTTAATATTGTTACAAATGTTTTACATACTTTTTTGTTCAGCAATACATTTTGAGAGCTGACTTAAAGTTAGGGCCATTTTCTCCACATCTGTTGAATTTACACGGCAATGTTTTGAGATCACGTCTGTCCGGACTTCTTCCACAGAGTTTTCTAATTTTCTGGAATTTAAAAAACAAAAATAAATTTTAGGCAATGATAGTGAATTAAACCAAGATTCGATGATGATAAAATTATCTTGTACAGATAAAGCATTGTCAGCTATCATTAATTTTTGACCAGTATTTCTTTCATTTGAATTTTAGTTACCCTTTCATTGCAGTTTCTCAGATCATCATTCTATAGTAAGGGTAATTGCATTATTAGCAGTTTCCTTATAAGGAAAACTAAGCATACATTGACTGAGCAGTCAGTGCTACTGTCAGTAGAAATTTATCAAATCTTTCTCTTAAAACAATTTTTCAGAAAAACAGGTTTTTCAAGTCACATTACCTGTTATTGCTCTTTCATGTATTTTATTTGAAGTAGTGAACATTTTTTTCTTTTTGTGCCATGTCCTTTCAGGATGTAGGCAATCATGGCTCTCCAATTTTCCCTTGTAGCTCTCAATAAGTTTTCTGCCACTTCCCTCAGACCCCTTTCTATTTTTGTATATTTGCTGAACTCATTCTCTGTGCATGCATGTCGTTTACTGCCAGTATATGTTCTTGATTATTCTAATATCTTTCCCAAATACATCTAGATTGCTGAGCAGTTCCAACAGATCCTTGTGGTATACTTTGTTGAAGGCGCTGTGTAGTCTATGAAACATAGGTAGACATCCTTCTGCATTTGTATTGCTCTTTCTGATAAGATTCTGAGCATGAATATTGTGTTCCGTGTTCCAGTGTCTTTAACGAACATGCACCGTTCTTGTCCTATCTCTGACCTGATTCTGCTGTGTGCTCTGTTCATCAGAATATGGATGACAAGTTTTGTTAGATGGCTCATTAGGCTGATTGTTTGGTGGAGTTCATATTCATTTGCACTTGGTTTCTTAAGCAATGCTATGATAATAGATCAGCTGAGATCTTCCAGCATATCCCCACAGTTGTAGATTTCATTTATTATTTCTGTGATCTTGCCTATGCCAAAGTCATCTAAAGGTGTCAGTACTTTGATTACAATTCTGTCTGGCCCTGGCACCTTGTTTCTGTTCAGTTTGGT
Source organism: Acanthosepion lycidas (assembly GCA_963932145.1). Classification (NCBI taxonomy): domain Eukaryota; kingdom Metazoa; phylum Mollusca; class Cephalopoda; order Sepiida; family Sepiidae; genus Acanthosepion; species Acanthosepion lycidas. The sequence continues at coordinate 51,023,457 of OZ010613.1, read as the reverse complement.
CAGTGCAGCTTATAGTTTGGTTTTCAGAATATCCAGTCTGTCGGTAGTTCTGTGTATTACTGGCTGTTCTCTCATATCGTGGAAAGTTCTCCAATATATTACCTCCTGCATTGAAGAATTTTTCCTTCTCCAATATGAACATTCCATCCTTTGATTTTATGCAGCCTGTTGACGAACATGTCTTCTGTCCTGTTGCCTTATTTGTTTATGCATATCTCCTTTTGTTGGTGCTACTCAATCTCTCCATTTCTGCACATTTTTTGTTTAACCACTCTTCTTTAGCCTGCCAGCATTTGGTCCTTATTTCATTGTATAATTTTCTGTATTCACTTCTGTATCTTGGCAGGATTTTCTGTCTCCTTTGCATCATGTTGAGAATCTCATCAGTCATCCATTTGTTTTTTCTTCTTTGTTCATTCTCCTTTGGGATGATATCATTTGCTGATGTCACTAAAGCGTCTCTTAGTGCGCCCCATTTCAAGTTTCCATTGTGTCCCTCATATCTTCTTTACACATCATCCATATATTTTTCTTTCAGGTTCGGGTTGCTCAGAAGTTTGTTGTATTGTAATTTGGGTACTGTGTTAGAATTCTTTAATTTCCACAGTTTCACTCTTAGTTGACATATAACAGGGTGATGATCGCTTCCACAGTCGGCACTTGGAATATTATCTTGAATTTTACTATTATTAGATGAATCATTTTCATCCTTCATTAATTTTTGACAGCTATTTCTTTTATTTAATTGCTTTTCATCTCTGCAACTCTATGGCATCAATAAACAATACAGATCACAAATAATCTAATGAAAATGTATGTGTGAGTTTTGCCTGATGGTTAAAGAAAGACAGTTTGCAGCTACCTGCAATGAAAATTAACTAATATGAAGATATAGAGGAAAGTGATGATATTCCCAACACAATTACATATCCACATACATACCATATTAAATCATGCCCAATTCTTTACCCAATAACAGACAATATTTACGAACACACCAAAAAGATTCCACAATACAACACACACCGTTTCAATCAAAGTGAATGTTGGTTAGAAATTAACATCACCATGTTTAATATTTGACCAGTGAAAATTAAAACCATATTATTCTTGAGCATACTTTTAGGAAAAAATTTCTAATAAAACCCCACAGATTCTGACTTTCAGCAGCAGAAATGTGACTGTCACCAAGCCAGTGGCGTAGCTAGAGTAAACGTCACCTGGGGCAGTCCGCTCTAATGTCACCCCAATGACCCTGTTTCACCCTATGCTGAATGGTTAGCTGTAGCTAAATTTTCATACATGCTCTACTTCTACTTTACTCTACTCTACTGACTGGTACGTTACTGTTTACATGTATGATCCAAGACAAAATCTAATACCACAAAATAATCAGTTCAAATCAAAAGATTTTTAAAATGTAACTGTTCACTTTCAGAACAACTAAATACAAAACATGTCAATACACAAAAGAATGACATTCGATACTATGGTCTTAGAATGAATCTTTTCATTGTGCCAAACTGGTCAATGACATTGTCAAAATCTGTTTGTCTTGTAAGCTCGCTTTCAATGGACAACACAGCCATGACCACCGTGGTCACGGCACAGCCAGATCCGACAGTCTCGACTGGCTCATGGTTGACATGATTTTCTGTTGCTAATTTTCCGGTGTCCAATTTTCCCTCGCATCATTTTCTGGGTACCATTTAATTATCAATGATGTTTGAAAGTATTTTTCTTGACAAAAAAGCTCTATTTAATTTTTAAGCATTTTTCAGAACATTGTAAATCAACTGCATTCTTTTAAAGGTTACCTAGAGAATTTATGCAAAGTTTATTTTTTTGTTTTTCTTTATACAAGTAAAATAAATTTACATCATATTTTGATGTTATTATGATTTTAGTTTTAGTGATAATTTAAAAACAATAAATATTTATCATTAGTACCAATAATGGAAAATTAAGTTAAGAATTTAAAAGAATCGTTTTGGGAATCGGAAAATAGGCACAAATTTTTCTGATACCCCCAAAAGTCCCGATTTTTCTGATTCCCGATTCCGATTAATCATCCCAACACTAGTAGATATATTCAAAAGTATATCACTCACTCAATGGAAAATTGTATCTCAGCAAATTGATACACAGGCAAGACTGAAATTGTTGCACTTTTGGCTTCGTATTTTGCTTTGTTGTTATTAATGATACAGAGTTAAAACACCATATCATCCGATAAAATGTTACAACAATGTCTTGTTAGTAACCAAGATTGAAGCAACTGAAACACATGAAAGCTGAAAACATTGCTATTTTTCCTACTCACAAATTTCCCAACAATTTATTAGAAAATTTCTGACGGGGTGGGGGGGAAATGGGGGGTCATAAATTATTTCTGGGGGGTCATATGCCCGCCTGCAAAACCCTGTGTCTCCACCACAGTTTTCAGACTATTTTTGGCACCTTAGCCTGGTTGAAAAATTTTGTTAGAGGTGATATTGTATCACCCCTCCTGTGCTGGCACCTGGGGCAGTCCCCCCCCCTAGCTACGCCACTGCACCAAGCCATTCAAAAGAAGACAATGCTATATATATTTTTCCTCCTCTTCAGTGCATGCTGAAAGAAATGTGTTGAGGACTTCAAACAAGTCATCTCCAACAGCCTAGATCATCAGTGAATCTTCACTGATGATCAAAATATTTTCTAAATCACAGATTTTTCTGTGGTCAAACTGCCCAAAGACTAACTAAAGACAATTTTTACTTTTTTTTTTGACTCTTTTTAAATTCATGTACATATATTTGTAAGAATAAATGGTTTATTTAACAGGCATACCCATGTTTTCTTTATTTTTATTATTGTTTGGAATTTGAACATTTGGATATTTAATATAAAAAAATTTAGACAGAATTTCTTACAGATGAAAGAAATACTACTAAAAAAGTAATAATGGTTAAAAATGCTTTACCCAATAAAAACTCAAGGTAATATTAATACTACTAATAGATAAATGACATTGTCTCTAGTCAGACCATCTGTGGTTGGTAGTAGTGGTAATATTATCCAGAGATATTTTTTTATTATATGAAGCATTGCCAAAAACCAGTATTAATTGTTGACTAGTATTTCTTTCTTCATCTCAGTTGCTTTTCATTGCAACTATTCAGACTGTTATTCTATTTTAGTAGTAATAATATTATTTTGAATTTTATTATTATTAGATAAAGCATTATCCACCCTTATAAATTTCTTTCATCTTCATTTTAGTTGCTTTTCAATGCAAATGATACAACCTAGATCCGACAGCCATCAGTAGTAGTAGCAGTAGTAGTAGTAGTAGTAGTATCTTGAATTTTATTAGATGAAACCTTGTCACAACAATTATTAATCTTTGATTCGTACATTATCTTATTTTTTTTGGCATCTTGAAATTTTTCTGAGATGAAGCATTACCAATAATTATTAATTTTTGACTAGTATTTCTTTCATCTTCATTTTGGTTGTTTACACTTGTAATAATATTATCTTAAATTTTTATGAGATGAAGAATTGTCAACCATTATAAATTTTTTTGCAAGTATTTCTTTTATCTTAATTTTAGTTATTTTCATTGCAGTTACTCAGTTCGTCATTCCTTGGTTGTTTGTAGTGGTAATATTATTATTAAAGCATTGTTAGCCATTATTAAATTTTAACATATATTTATTTCAGCTTAATTTAACCAGCTTTTTATCTCAACTATTCAGACTGCCATCCTATGGTTATTAGTCATAGTATTAATATAGGTACCTCCAAAGGAAAGTGATTCCTAAGGTTTAAAATGCATTTTTAAAAATTAAAACTGTTTATTGAAGCTTTTATTTTACTTTAAATTTCAAGCTAATAGATTCAATTTAATATTTCTAATACACAAAATACTTTGTTGTATTTCAAACCAAATTTAAATTGATTGCAATTATTATTTTTTTTAAATCATTAAAATTGCTAAAAATAAGCAATATTAGCAAATTTGTAAGGACATGATTCTCTTTATTAAAAAAACTTTCAAAAATAAAATATACTTTTCTGAAACTTTATTTGAGAAAGATAAGCCATTAACATACATAAGTTCCTACATTATTTTATAACAACCATGGCCTTGTTGACTTTGCTTTTGCTATAGAAAAAGTAAATATGATCATTAAATTTCAAGTTAAATATAACACCCAAATCATTGCATATATGTATTTTTTAATCATTTTACCCCAAAAAAAGGCAATAAAGCCACTAGGATGCAAGAGGTTACAGAGAGTCAGAGAATATGAGAAAAAATACTAGAAAAAGGACAATAAAAGAACAAGGTAGAAGATAACAATAGACATTGCATATATATATATATATATATAAAAATATAATTCCTGTATAGTATAGAGACTGTACCAGCATTGCATTAACCAGCTATTTTTATTAAAATTTAAATTATATAATGGTCAGTCTCTACCCAGCACCTGAAGATTACATTGTGCATGAAACTCCGAGTCATGCTCTTAGTGAAGTATATGTATATTTAACTTAGTGATGTACATGTATATTTATTAATGCATACTTAATAGTGCTGTTCTATTATATTAAGCACTATTTTATTAACAGCAGCACTCAATGCGTAATATCTTATATATATATATATATATATATATATCTTTAGCACTGGATTTTGTAGGGAACTTCTTAGCCTGCAGAGAACCATTTCTTGCATACAATGCAGTATACAATTACCCTGATTTGAAAATCTGTACCAAAACAATAAGAAATACTTCTCAAATGAAATGTAAGTCTCTCAACATCTTCAGATAGACACCTTCTTTTCCATCTTTTTATAGTCTTCTTATTTGGCTTTGTTATGGCAATAAAATGTTCTTAATAGTAAGACAATTTTATAAAAATTTCATTCCTATCTGCTATTCAAGTAATATCCCATGTGACCACAAAATATCCCTTCTCCATCACTATGTTATCTCTCATGCAAGTATCTTTTATTAAATATATACAACCACAACTCACCATACAATGAGTCTAGAACCATATGATGTAATAAATGAGATTAGAATCAAACAAAATCACAGAAACTATGACAAAAAAAAAAAAAACAACAAATATATTCACTATATTGTGCTAGACAATTTTTCTCACCAGAATCTCTCTTACACATTTATATGTCTACCATTCATCCAGGCATTGAATATTATTGTCATGTCTAGTCTGGTGCTTCTGCTATGTATCTAGTGATTCTAGATAAAATACAAAGAAGAATCTGCAATGTTATTGGTCCTGGCTTGGTATCTCAGATTCAGTCACTTTCACACTGCTGTAACATAGATTACCCGTGCTTTTTCTATAAATATTTTCATGGTAATTGTTCTGACGAACTTTTGCTCTATGGCACCTAAACTTAATGAATTTAAGTGCATTACTAGATCGGTGGCAAGGTTTCATCATTTTACAGCTGAAATGACTAGATCCAAGTGTAAGTTCTATGCTAACAGTTTCTTCTTTCACACTTCTCACTTGTGGAACTCTCTTCTGGCTTCTTGCTTTCCAGTCAACTTTGATCTTCAAAAATTTAAATATCAATTGTTATGTACTGTCTTCTTAATTCTAGTTTGTTTATTGTTCTCTCTCCTTAATAAGGTTTTCTTTTTCTCATATTGTCTAACACTCAGCAACCCTTGCATCTTAGTGGCTTTACTGCCTTACTTGAGGTGAAATGGTTAAAAAAAAAAAAGAAGACATATTAGGTTGAGTCATCCTAAGTATGAATCACATGTGACAGTTAAAAATAAATTTGGAGTACATTTAGTACTAATAATTTGGAATACATTGGCATATTTTAGGTTTTGTATATACAGTGATTCATTTGTTTTCTATGGCTTTTCTTTTCAGGTTATTTAAAACCAGAAAATATTTTTAGATTTTTTTGTGGGGGGAGTGATAATGATTTAGTGATACAAGTCTTGCTAATTAATCCATAGCTGGGGGAGAAGAGGTGAATTTCTACCTTTCTGAAGGGTATTTGCATGTAAGTGAATATGACAAACTCAACTGGAATTAGAACTTGTCTCTCCGATTAACAAATTCGAGCCATTACCAGTGATACCATCTGCACATCTAGGCTTACAGTACCTGGTATTCCCAAGTGTTCAGCCATCAAGGTACTGACCAAGCTTGATGTTGCTTAACTTTGATGATCATATGGCAATTGGTGTTTTAATGTGATATGGCTGTAAGCCACCACAGTGGATTAAAGGAAAAATCCTGTTCTCCTCCATAACATTGCAAGGCTGAACACAGCAAGAATAATGAAAGAAAAGAATTAGGAACTCGGTTCGTCTATTTTACCCCAGTCATCATATTCACCTGACTTTGCACCTAGGTTATTATTACCTTTATTGTTTACTGCAAAATGCATTGATAGGAAAAACTCTTTGATAAGAACCAGATTCAAGAATTTGGGGAAAACTTTCTCCATCAATACAATGTATAGGCTTCATATTCTTGAAAATTCTTACAATTCTTTGATTGGTTGGTTCTTTTTGTTTAGCAACATATCAACATCTATGGCTTATTTAATGCTGAAATCTAAATATTTTGTATGCAATTTTATTATTTTTTTGGAGATAGTAATGGTTTTAGTGATACAAGTCTTACTAATTAACTATTAAAATAGCTGGGGGAGAAGAGGTGGATTCATACCTTTCCCAAGGGTATCTGTGCATAAGTGAATATAACTGGAATTAGAACTTGGCTCTCCAATTAAGAATTCTGTAGCTGTTATTCATTACACCACCCACACATCCAAGCTTACAACACCTGGTATTCCCAAGCAGTCACCTATTTAGCTACTGATCAGGCTTGACATGGCTAAACTTTGGTAATCGTATGGGAATGGATGTTTCAACATAATGTGGCTTTAAGCTCTTGTTCTTTGTTTATCATTTTGTAAAACTTATAAAAAAAAGAAAGAACACAGGAAATCTTTTGGTCATCTGCTAATTGAATATGAATTTTCATTACATTTTCAACAAATTTTAATTCCTTTGTTGCTATTATTAGAATATATTATTATATGTTAGTGAGTTAATAGATTTAATGACATTAGGATATTTCATTTCAAAATCTGTTTTTCTTTTAATTTCTATTAATTGGCAGATATAGATCATGGTTATATTTGAGTATGCAAGCATACACCTGGTATTCTAAGTCATGCTTAGTAAATTGTCAAGTTTGAGTCTTACTTAAGATTTAAAATATAACCCTAATGAAAGTTAGAAATTGCACTAATTTCAGAGAAGGGACTTAGTTAAAAAAAAAATACAAAAATAAAAAAATATTCAAAATTTGAGAAAGGTAAAACTTTACTTTAAAATAAAGTTGCCTCCAAAAACATCAGATCTTTGCTTCATGCTGAATAAAATTGCATTAAAAAACATCTGAGCCTTGCATCATGCTGAAACTGTTTAATTTTTGATTAAGCCTTCTAATTATTAGGGTTGATTATTATATATTTGACAAGTGGGAAATATTCCTGATTATGCAAATTTGCCATTTAAGGCTTTATCAGATCTGAAAGTAAAAAAATGAGATGCATATATGGGTATGCTTAAATAATAAAATCTTATTTTTTCTGAAACTGGCATATCTTGTGACTAAAAAAAGAAAGAAAAAAAAATGTGTAATTTTAAAAAGTCATTGTCAGGATCATATATCATAATTATAAAACATACTTTCAAAACAGAAAACGCATGGATAAAAAAAAATAATCTTTCTACCTATTCTGAAGGATTATATCTTTTGACTTGAAAACTGAAAGTAAAGAAAATATTTTTTTTTCTTTTTTAGCCATGAGAAACGCCAGCTTCTGAAAAAATAATAGCATTTCATTATTTAAACATACACAAATACACCTCATTTTTTCACTTTTAGATCTGGCGAAACCTTAAACAATGAAATGTATAACGGATATATTTTGAAACAAATGTATTTTGAAGAATATTTTCCGATTGTCAAAAATTTAAAACTTTGTCAGGATCATACATCCTAATTTTAAAACATTTTTATATATTATCATGATAATATCATAATAATTTCTTATAATTATTGCTGTTAAAGCAGCAGCAGTGTATCCATGAAATACTTTATCAGATGATGCTTTCAGGATCAATCATAGTTTGGAGACTGAAACATAATATTATGAACCTGTAATACCACACAATATCCCCAGGCTTTGTTGTTCAATCACACTGTGGAGCTTCAGATCTACAGAGATGCAGCTTCTGTTCAATCTTGCTGCCTCTTTATAGATTTACTTTTTCTGATTCAAATAATTATGTCAGTTCACTTATAAATGCCTCTAGTACCATGTAACCTAGTACTGTCAGATCATCGGCAACTAAACTACTTCTTTCACCAGGCTTCTCTGTTTTTTTTTTTAAGAGAGTGGTTTAGACACCCAGCAGAATTAAAAGCAGAAAGGGTGGATAGATCATGTAGGGTCAATGATCATAGGAGTAGATACGTTTGCTTATCACATGGTTCACACTCCTCTCCAGTCTTTTGAACAGGGGCAGGGGTTTATCTCTTGCTTCCTGTTTAGGACTGAGTTTCTAGTTCCTTTTGAAGTCTACTTCAACTCTATACACCTAATGTTTCCATCTTAACTCTGAAATTTTATTTGCTAATTAACCTTTATCACTCTCTATGTGATTTCATTTGCTGTACAAAAAGTTTATCCTGCCACTGAAGGCGACTGATCCCTGAAGAATAGTGTTTTTTTTATTTCATAGTTGCATTGTCATATCCTGCTATGGCAACAGAAAACAATTTTGAGTGAAATTACCAATAAGGCTACTGCAATTGAGAGGCCTTGAAAAAGAATGCAGTTGAAAGGGAAGTAATATTAATAATGCAATGTGCTAAAGATTAAATCTTGAATAAGTCTAGAATTAGCTATCTTTCCTGTTATCTTGCCTTTTCTTATGCTAATAAAACTCCACATAGTAACACTTTACTTTGAGTGGACCTTGTATTGGATGAACATTAGGAGAAAAAAAGAAAAAAAAGTACAATGGGGGCAAACTAGGTTCCATAGCTATATATGCGACCACTATAGTCAAAATACAGCACTGCTGGGAAGAAGACTGCTTAGACTGAAGTGAAAGGTCAAGGTGGAGGGTTCCCTTGATGGAATCAACAATCATGTGTCTAAATAAATGTAATAATAATAATGATCAAGAACAAATAATGAAGTTATCAATAAAAAATAATGAGTAAGATGTTAACAAACAACACTATAAAATAACTACAAATAACCACATTCAGATTCACAAATTTCTACTCAATAGTCTCCAGAATAATTTGATACATAACCATTACTACCCACCTAATAACTCTTGGGATAATACAATAGTTACATTACTACTCATAATGCACCATTGACCAGCATATATAAATAGTTGAGCCAAAACACAACACACGTGGCCTGAAGATTATGTTCAAGCATGAAACAGGCTGTCACCACTTGGTGTTGACCTCAGACTCTCCCATCCAGACTAACCACACATATGATTTGATTATAGTGGTGAAGGCTTGTGCAAAACTAACCACATTTTTCAGAAATGCTGAGTATAGTGAACTGGTGCACATAGCGTGCCACAAGGTCTCCAAATGAATCTCCTCAGGTTTTGAATTCAGAGCTGTTGTTCTCCTAGACTGGTTGCCAACAAAGGTTAAAGAGCCCAGTCTGATGTACTATTTAATCTATGGCTAAGTGGGGGGGTGATGAAGAGATGAATTCATACTTTTCAGAGAGTATTTGCATGTAAGTGAATATAATAAATTTGACTGGTATTCAAACATTAATGATAAAGTGTAAAAATTTTTCATGTGATGCAAAATAATGTTTCGAAATTAAAATGATATTTACTTTGATGTAAATACATACGCACATAAATGGGAGGAATTCTAAACTCTTAAATTTAAATTTCTATTTTGTCGGACTATATACCCAAACACATATGTGTAGTTGCAACAGCATAAACATCACTTTAGTCCAATGATGTCCTAAAGGCTGAAATTTAGCACAACAAAAACTTTTTGCCACTTTGTCATTAGTTTTCTTAACAAAAGGTTAGAAAGAAAATTCCTATCATTCTTAGGAAGAGTGATAACTAGTATCTGTCTATATTTCTGAGATGAGGTATTATGTACACTATTTACATTGTTCAGACTATTGTCCTCATCTTTGTTGCCATATTTATCACAACATTTCGGCCATCGTATGATCTGGCCTTCTTCAGGTAGTTGGAACCTTTTATTTCGCTTGCTGGGGTAGACTGTGCTAGTTCCACGTGCCATGTCTAATGGATGTCAGTTGTCAGTTATCCGTTATCTCCTGTTAATTCCCCTCTCCAAGTTCTCCACTGCCTTAACCAGTTATTGAACTCACACTCTTTGGGTCCTGTCACTGGATCTAACTAACACCTTTATCCACTGTGCCATGTGTCCTTGAGATGAGGACAATAGTCTGAACAATGTAAAAATTCATATATCATTTTCTCATATATCTAAGTCAAAAATTATCTGTACTTTCACCATAACATATATTTAGGTTTGTCATGCAGCCTTCTACTTATGCATACTTATAGTTGGTACTATTGTGGTCATGTAATTGAAGTTTGAGCTTAATCATGTCAGTTTTCTTGCTGCTGTTACAGTGTAAACATGACTGCTCCACTTGCAGTGTGCACCAAGGAGGAACAAAATGCACTGCTCCAATTTCTCTGGTTTGAAGGGGTATCAGGAGCTGAAATTCATTGGAGACTTTTAACACTATACAGTGATAGAGCACTATTGTGCATATATACATATATAATAAGAATAGATAGGTTTGCCTATCATCTGGCTTACACTCCTCCCCAATTTTTTGAACAGGAGTAAAGGTTTATCCATTGTTTCTTGTTGAGGACTGGGTTTCCAGTTCCTTCTCTAAAGTCTTCTCATTCTCTTTCACCCCAAGTAAGCCCCTTACATCTTTGTGGCATTATCACCTTACTTGGGGTGAATTGATTATGTGTGTGTGTGTGTGTGTGTGTGATTATTATGACGGTGCTGAAAAGTTCTTGTCCTAAACTTCTTCCCAAAATTTGCTCAAATGACTAAACATTTTTTTCAATGTTCTTCTTGGAGTGGCGGAAAACTTTTCAGCACCCTCAAATAGTACAGATTGTGTTCTCTGTAGATTTTATGTGAGTATTTCTCTAATAAGTGGCCAGGCACAACACAAGTTAAAATGTACCTTCATTACTGGAATTGTGCCATAGCAGAACTAGGATGGCCGGACGTGAGCCAGACATGCTGAACTACTATAAACAAACCTTCTGTTGACAAGCTTCCTAACTGATGGAAATAAATGCATTTTATGAGGTGAACTGGTAGGAAAAATAGACTTGTTTGGTTCAGTAGGGGGCTGTATTACTAACACTGACTGAGTCATAAGTAACTTCCATTTTTTTGGAAACCAACTATAATACTGAACTAATCAAGCGTGGCAGTTAAGAATAAATTCTGAGAAAACACTAACATACCTTACTTTTTGCAAAGCAATGGCAGCGTACACAGTAGATTAAAGAAAAAAATGCTGTTCTCCACCATGACAATGCAAGAATAACATGAGAAAAAAATTTGGAACTTGATTGGTCTGTTCTACCCTACTTGTCATATTCACTAGATTTTGCACAAACTAATTATTACCTTTTTTGATTGTGACAGAATGCTTTGATATCAAAACCAGATTCAAGAATCAAAAAATTTTTCACATCAAAATCTGCATAATTTTACTCAAAAGGTATTGAAGAGCTGGCTGATAAATGGAAACGTGTCATTGCAAATGATAGTGAATATATAATTGAATAAAATAAATTTTACTTTATTTTTAAAGAATGAAGTTGATAAACAAAAACAGAATTTATTTATAACTCAATCTAATACATTTGTCCCAAAGGCCTGAAGTTAAAATGAAATCTAGTAGCTTTTGCTGTTTTTCTTTTATTATTATTATTCAAATCTTGAGGGTTCACACCCAGTGTAACTGGAAGCCTTTACTTGATGTAAAGTGAGAGCAAGTTTCCATAATATTCCAACATAATTATTATTGGCTACCATAATTAAGTACTTTGACATGGTAGACTAATCTGAATGCGTCTATGATCCAGAAAGCTATTTTTAGAATTCTTGTGCCATTGTGAACAATGAGGAAGTTTTTTTATTTATTTATTGAGTTCACCCCAAGCAAGACAAAAAAGGGTTACTGGTTGTGGAATAATTAAAAAACAGAAAGATTAATAAGGAGCAGGACAAATAGAAGAGTAATCAGGAGGACAGTAGATAGCAATTGACATTGAAATTTTGGCGATTAAAGACGGCTGGAAACCATAGAGCCGGAAGGGATTTCCACAAGTGAGAAGAAACTGTTAGCATAGAACAAAGAAAATGGAAACAAAAACAACACATACTTAGAATCAGAAAGAAAGAGTTGATATTTCTTGGATACATAAGGAAAGAAGGTTTGGAAAATGTGACACTCACAGGACATATTGAAAACCAGAGGAAAAGAGCTAGGAATGTACCTAATGAGCTTGTGTAAATGGATGGCAGACCAGGGAGAGGGAAAGATTGTAAAAAGACAAACATTTCTAAAAGAGAGACCTACCAAGGATATAAATAGTCTCCAATAGATAAGAACTTGGAAAGTTGTCCATATTCAGTCTGTGTGAATAATTGCTTGGGTATCAGCTACGACTATACAAGACTTTATAACACTCATTATTATTCTGGTAGAGATGATTAACCATTCTGACAAAGAACCATATTAATGGTTTGGGAAGAAATCCAAAATGCATGCTGGAATATACTAGTAGGATCTTTTTAGATTTGATAGAATATTAGTACTTACCAAGCTTAGTATGGCAAAAGGTTATAAATGTAGAGTAACAGTGAAGACAATATTTGTTACAGCAATAATTGTCTGTGAGATAACTTTGCTAACCACTATTTTATGGCAAACACAGATCTTTAGAGAAAATTGGTTTATAAAGATATTAAAAATAGTACACAATATAACAATTGCTATAGAACAGTATATTAAAATCAAACTACAGGAAAAATTACTAAAAAAAAGTTTAATTACTGTAAGGAAATAAATTACGAGAAAAAAAAAGATGCGAGTTTGAGATTGAAGATGTAAAATTGATTTGGGTGTTGTTTATGACTTAATATAACCATTTGGAAAATGAAAAACATTTCGAAAGAAAATCTGAGATATATATTTAATGTATGTCTGAATTTCTGGGATGAAGTGTTATTGTTTATCATAGAATCACTTAAGAATGAAAGAAGAGAAATGGCAGCTAAGGCAGTTAAGCTTGACAGGAAGGCTCCAGTAGCAGCAATAGGAGAAACAACAGTAGAAAGCAGAAAAAAGGTTGCAGCAGCAGAACAAGCAATCAGTACATAACTAAAAACATTTTTGTTATTCTTCCCGGTTTTTATTTTAATGAGTTTGTTTTTATTGCAATTATTAAATTAGCATTCAGGATGACGAAATCTTTGTTTATTGTTAATATCAATGGTCTTCATATTGTCTGTTCTGTATGATGGCTTCTTCAAAAGGAAGATCTCCTATTTTTGATGGTGGTAAGGTAGTGGAGTTTGAACCTTTCCATCAGTAACTCAATCATTTTTTTCACCTTGTTAGAGATAGCAGCTTGTAAATTGGTGTCTAAGTTCATACCAAAGAGAAACATATCACTGAATTCCTCCATAAGCAGAAAAATCATAATAAAGAAATGAAGGTTGTCAGTAGTCAGTAAGTTTTAGGAACAGAATACTTTTTAAATATAACCTCAAAGAAAAAAATCAAACCCTTTTTTTAATCATTTTACTTCAGGCAAGGTGATAATGCCACTAAGAATCAAGGGGTTACTAGGAGGGAAAGAGAATGAGAATAGTGAGGAGAAAAGACAATAAAAGGACAGAATTCAGAAAGACAGAAGATGGCAATCGATGTTGCATTTAAATTTTGAAGATTGTAGGTGGCAGGGAAGGAAGAAACTGGTAGAGAGTATCATATTCAAGGTGTGAGAAAAAGTATTAAAATAGAATTTATGTTTAATTCAACAGCAAAATGATGAAACCTAGCTGCCAATCTAGTAGTACGATTAAATTCATGAAGTTAAGGTATGAAGGAGGAAAGCTCATTAGAACAACAGCCATGAAAATATTTATAGAAAAGACAGGGAAGACACATCATGGAAGTAGGAAAGTGATTGAAGTTGAAATGCTAGGTCAGGACCAATAACATTACAGACTCTTCTTTGGATTTTGTCAAGAATCTTGAGATATATAAGTAGGAGCACCAGACCAGATATGGTAGCAATACTCAGTGCATGCATGAATGGTAGATATATAAATCTGAAATATGGATTCTGAAGAGAAAAATCATCTGGCATGACACAGTCAACCAACTTTCCTAGCAGTGTATCTAGCATTTGATTAAATATAATCATTCTATTTCATGTCAATGGAAAATATGAGACCAAGAAGATGCAAGAGTTGCTCTCCTGGAGGTCAGCATCAGTCATGCAGATGGGAGGCAAAAGATGGTTCTCTATGGTGGTTAAGACAGAACAGTTTCATTTTGAAGGTGTTAAAATTTACAAGCTATTTCTTGCCCCAGTTAAAAAATGATTGTTGGTCACTTTTGAGAGTAGCTGCCAGTCAGACATATCAGACATACAATTGACAGCTGAGTTTCTGGAATAAGGATTTATCATTATTTACACTCAGACTACTGCTTTTATTGTTAATTTCACAATGTTTCAGTCATTATACCTTCTGGCCTTTTTGAGCCATTTGCTGATCCAGTTAACCTTTAGCGAATTTTGAAAAGAACCCTTTTATTCAGTTTATTGGGGTAGATTGTTTTTGTTCCAATGTCCTTCCCTAGGGATATCTAATCTTGTCCTTTTTAAGTTATATTGCTCAGATATTGTTCATATAGATGATGAAACAAAACAATTACATATGTTGGTCTTGGTTTCTTCAGGTCAGAATGGAAGAAACTGAGACCAACAGACGTTGGCAAAACACATTGTAAGTTTTCATACTTTGTCTCAGCTTCACTTTTGTTTTGCATACTATTATACATCCTACACACACATTTATATATATTATAGAGATTAGCTGTTGACACACAGGAAATATTCAGAATTCATTGACTGAGCAATTAATATTACTATCGTTGATATTTATGAAATGTTTCTGTTTAAACAGTTTTTCAAGAAAACAGATTTCTCAAATCTAGTTATCACTCATCTTTGTTGTCATGTTTATCACAACTTTTTGCCAGTTATAGGCCCTTCTCAGGTGGTTAGAATGTCGAACTGAACCTTTTATTTCGCTCACTGGGGTAGACTGTTCTAGTTCTACTTGCCATGTCCAATGGATGTCAGTTATCAGTTATCTCATGTTAATTCCCCTCTCCAAGTTCTCCACTGCCTTAACCAGGTATTGAACTCACACTCTTTGGGTCCTGTCACTGGATCTAACTAACACCTTTATCCACTGTGCTATATGTCTTTGAGGACATCTGTGTATGAATTTCCTGGAGCATACAACAGCTGAAAAGTTGTGATAAACAGGACAACAAAGATGAGAACAATAGCCTGAATAATGTAAATAGTGTACATAATACCTCATCTCAGAAATATAGACAGATACGAGTTATCACTCTTCCTAAGAATGATAGGAATTTTCTTTCTAACCTTTTGTTGAAAATAGTGCAGAGAGTCAACATTTTATTGTATTATTCCCTTCTAGTTACAAGTATTACCTATTTTAGTTGTTGTTGCTTTTTTTAGAAGTGTTCAAGTGATGTGTTTTTGCTACTTGGTAATGTTTGTTGTGATTCTGTAGCACCAGTCTATAGGATTTGATGAAGGATTTTCTTCATTAAAACCTAAAGGATTTATTCATTTGAAGTGATTTTTATTCAGTGATCTGAGAAAATGATTGTATATACATGATAATTTAAACATTTCTGAATGAGTTGGATGCCATGTGTTACATCTATATGAGAGTTGAGATCTCACATTTTCCAATCAATATTTTGGTTTTGTATCAACTTATGCTGTTGGACAAAAGTATTTCTTGTGCAGTTGGTCCTGTATTCAGTTTCCTTATTTCCTATAGAAAATTTGTTAGGAATGAGCCTTACAACTGTGTGTGTGTGTGTGTGTGTGTATATGTTGTATGTACGTACAACCACATGAATGTGATACCTAAGGTTTAAAATGAATTTTTAAAAATGAAAAATCGTTCTTGAAGCTTTTACTTTAGATTAATTTTAAGCTAATAGATTAAATTTAATATTTCCAATAAGCAAAATACTTTGCTGTATTTCAAAACTAATTGAGTGGAAGGATTTTTTTTTAAAATTACTAAAAGTCTTTGAGTTTAGCGCCATTTTTAGCCATCTTTCATCAGAATGTAATTCTGTTTATTAAAAAAATCTTTCAAAAATAAAATTTACTTTTTTGAAACTTTTATTTGAGGAATATTAGCTGAGAAGTAAAGAAGTATTATTTACCTTAAGTTTAAGATATCATAGACATGTTTTTTTTAACATGGCGGTATCTGTTTATTTAAGGTGTTAAAAGGTTGACTAACAAACAGAAGTTTATCTAATTTTTTTTCTATGGTAGACATTTACTTGAGGTATACAACATGAGCATCTGTTTTACATAATTTTTAACTAGCAGTAAACATAAAAATTTAGGAAAATATTCTCTGTAATCTAAAGTTTTATTCAATTTTTTGATATTTTGACTTTAAATTTATGACAGTTATCATTCAGTGTTGACTTCAGTGTTTACTTTCATACATACACTCTTATCCCTGATATTGAGCACTTTTACCCATAAATATAGCCTACCTTAGGTTGAAAATGGTAATGCAAGTAAACTATTTCAATTCTTCAGTTTTTTCTCCTGATATAAAGAAAAACAGGACAATAAAGAAAAATAAGAAGGGTTCACTCACGTAAGCTCATTGTCAATCCTTTGTTCTTCCCTAATAAAATTGGAGTAATCCGTATCCACATCATGTCGTTGCTTGCGAACAGGTTGTATACTGACTGTGAAAGACACCCGGTCAAGAACATTCTATAATAAACAGAGAAATGGAAACAAGTTAAGAAAAATTAGAAATCTCACAACATGCAAACAGAACAAAATGTTGGGCTCATTATGATGACAGGTCCAGTTCATATAAGTGAAAATCATTTATCTGAAAACTGTAAGTAAATTATAGGTTGTGTTACATGATCTGTAGGGAGGACGCAGTAAAATAATAATTATAACAAAAATCCTATAAATAATTTTTTTTTTTTTTTTCCCTTAAAAAATCTTAGTGTGAGTACAATGAATACTGTATTTCCCATATGCTAAGATCTATTTTTTTCCTGAAAAATCCCCTCCATAATCACATTGAAAAAAAAAAAAAATGCACTCAAAAATCACACTGAAAAGTCAAGTTGTAGAGAGGATTTTGCCAAACCTCACAAAACCCAGTCATGAGAAACAAGCAATTATGAGTCCAAACAGGACCTCCGATGTGTGGTTGACTGGAGCGGGAAATGACTTATAAACTTTAATGCCTCCAAAACAAAACTGCTCTCTTTTATCCACTGTAGAGAACCCTCTCTGCCTCCCATTAGGATGGCTGATGCCCAACTTTACATGAGTGCCTCTCTGCACCTGCTTGGTCTCACACTGTTCACTGACCTGAAGTGGAAGAACTACATTGAATCTATAGCTTCCTTTACTGCAAGGAAAGTTGGTTCTCTGTGTTGCACTAGAAGGTTTTCTTGCATGAGTCTATCTTTCAAGTCTACAAATCAGCCATTCATCCTTGCATGGAATACTGCTGCCATATATGGTCTGGTGTTCCTGCTGTTCATCTTGAGGTCCTCGACAAAATCCAGAGACGGATATGCATCATGATTGGTCCTGATCTGGCATCCCATCTACAGTCACTTTCTCACAGACCAGCTGTGGCTTCTCTCTTTTCTACAAGTATTTTCATGGTAACTGTTTCAATGAGCTACTTTCACTGTTTCGCAAACTGCATGAATTTAAGCGTGTTACTAGGTTGGCATCTCGGTCCCATTCTTTCACTTTCAAAACAGTTAAATGTAGCCATCTCTTCTACTCCAGAAGCTTCTTATCTTGCACACACCCATCAGTGGAACTCCCTTCCTATCACTTGCTTCCCTGATAGCTATAATCTTCAAATATAAAGTCAATCGAGATCTTCTGATGCCTTGACCTTGATCCCTGTCCTTCTCTTTATCCTTTTTGCAAACACTCCTCTTTACTCTTACTCTCTGTAACCCCTTGCTTGCTAAGACACTCCTGCCTTGTTTGGGGTGATTTGCTTAAAAAAAAAAATAATATTAGCCTCCAATTATCATTCATATGTAATAAATACTGCATATCTCATTAATATTATACCATATATAGGGTTTTGTTTTTTTCTAGTATTGATGGTAACCAGTAGATAGCTTCCTACCATTAATTGAGATTTATTGCTTGAAAATACAGCAATTGTGGAGCTTCCTTCCAGTACTGTAAGTCTTTCATTCATCTAAGCCAGTACTTCTTTTTTTGTGGCCCCAGGTTGAAAATACATCCATTGTCACTGCACAAGTTGCAACAACGCCGCATGTGCATTTTATTACCACAGCACTTGTGTGGCGCATCACATTAAATATTGTGTGTTTGTGAAATAACATATAAACTGAAATTCAAGTGTTTAAAATTAATTTTCACAACTCCAGCATTTTGCTTTGTGACCCCATTTGGGGTCACAACCTATAGTTTAAGCAGCACTGAACTAGGCATACCATATCTTCACAGATCCTAACTCCATCCACATAATGCAGGCTGAAGGGTCAAGTTGTAAAGAGGAATTTCCAACCCTCAGGAACCCCAGTTACAAAACACAAGCAATCATGAACTCCAGACAAGTGTACAATTATCAATCAAATGTAATAAGTACCAGATATCCTGTTAGTATTGTACACTATATATAGTTTTCTTTTAGCATTGATGGTAACCAGTTGGCAATTTCTTACTAGTACTAAAAGTCTTTCATTCATCAAGGCATACTGTACTTCCCAAACTCTAACTCCAGCCACATAATATTGGCTGAAGGGTCAAGTCATAGAGAGGAGTTTGCTAACCTTCAGGAAACCCAGTCACAAGATAAAAGCAATCATGAGCCCCAGACATATAATATTATCCCACAATTATCATTCATATGTAATAAATATCATATATCACATTAGTATCATACCATATATATCAGTTTTTTTTAGTATTGATGGTAACCAGCTTTCTGCCAGTACTTAGTTCATCCAAGAATATTGTACAGTATCTTTACAAACCTAAACCCCAGCCACATAGTACAGGCTGACAGTTATGTTTCATATGTACACCAAGAATACCAGCCTTATTTCTGCACTTTGTGTACTATTGAAACAAACCACTTAGCTCAATCTGCCTACCATTAATTCCAAATGTACGGTCACTTCTTAGTACCTACTATCTGCCATATTTGGTTATGGTGATGGTGTCTTACTGATGTCATCTGCAGGCATACAATGCAACTACCATCATCAAAGCAGACAACATCACCAATCTTGTTGGCACTGTCATTCAGCAGAGGATACCCTTTCACAAATGATCAGAATGGCATCAGCTATTAAATCAACAAATATTTTTTTCCTAAAGATACTTAGCTAATTATAGGGTGGGTTTTATCACTTGTAAATTCTTAGCATACAGGAAATACAGTATATGAAATTGATAATGAATGTAATTCAAGACCCCACCAAAAAATGCACTGGTTTGAACTTTGGTCTGAAAAGATGTTAGTTGCATGAGAATGGTTCCAAAACATACGCCCATGGAATTATGACACCATGACTGGTGTCAAAGGTTGACTGGCAAACTACTTTTTATTTCTAAAGAAAGAAAAATATTTTCATATTAAAACAATGCCATACCATGAATTATCTGGTTTGTGTCATATATGGAGACTTATAAAAGTATGAGAGTTGAAATTGTAAGTCTGGCTGGGATTGGTCATTAGGTACAGTCTTAGGTCTGTTTAACTTAATTGTTGTTTTCATTTGATAAAGGAATTGTTCTATTGGAATGAGTGACACAAAGCAAATCTTTATAGGTCAGGTTTGTTTTGATCAGGGATATAACTCCCATTTAAATAGAATTGGTGATGACACCTGTGATAATCAAGTGAAATCAGGGTGAGATTCTGGAACATGGAAAATGTTCCACTGAAAGTGGATATGAGCAAAACCACAATCTTGATCAGCCTGCCAATAAGAGTCGGGCTGGGATGGAGCTTCTCATCTCCCCCATCTGATTCTTATGACACAGGCTCATTATTTTGGGTTCTTTAGGGCTTTTCTTCCTCCCTTTCAAGGTGTATGATCTAAAATCATTGGTCAAACATTATTATTGGCTAGCCAATACTATTAGTCAAGCTGGTCAATCAGAGCAATGCAATTGGGGTTTGCATCTCCATAAAAGCAGTTACCAAAAGAGTAGAAGTAAAATTGAACTGATCTTGCTGCTAGTAGACCAACAGTCTCACTGCTGGATGACCGTGATGCCTCAATCAGCTAAAGTCCTGTTCTCTACACTGTTTTTTGAATTCTCTCAATCAACTGCCTTCATTTAAATAGTTGAATGACTCTGGGCTGTTTAGCCATAACTGCAACTGCCAGTCAACCTCTTCCTCCCAGCTTAAGAATTCCTTATATGGAGAAACTCTTCAATTCTTTTTTGTTTATGTATTCATGATATTAACCAATCATAGTACCATAAATAAAAGTTATTTTTACACTTGTTAATGAGTGTTGTTGATGTTAATTAAGTTTACTGGCAACACTGGTGACTTTAGCCTTTCACAAGCATAGCCAGGACAGAGAGGAGTCAAGTTTGATCAAGTTGACAGTTCTTCACCAATATTCCTGTAGATATTGAAACACAAAAACACAATATGAGGATGCAAGATTGGTGCAAAGTGGGCTTGCTGAAGATAGACCAAAGTAAGAGTGGCATTCAGCAAATCACACAGCAACAGGGCCACAGAATTGTGTCAATTTTTATATGAGAATAAAAAAATAAGATGTTCAGTTGTGGCTGTAGAGAAGTTCAAAATTTGATACTCATCTGAGCTTTCCTTTTCCCAAATTACTGTGTACCCATCATGGTGCTCTATCGTACCCATATTTTCAATAGAGAGAATTGAATGAGAATCATAGTTCGATGAAGCAGTGATAACATCATGCATGTAAAGAAGGAGTCTGGGTCATAACAGTGAATGTCATTTGTCGCTAAACTGGTTTCAATGAAACCATTAAATTGAATCTTGCTTTTTTTTTTTTTTTTTTTTATCTGAATGGTGTTTTTTATGCTATTGTTGTTGGTTCTAATCTATACTGGAAATGGTTGCAAAACACTTTCCCCTCCCCAATTTATAGGCAGAAAGACAAACATGCATGCTGAGATTTCTTCCTAGCCAATAAAATAAGCCAGTTCTTAATTTCATCTGACTCAGTCCCGCTGTCTTGCCTTGAAGTCAGAATGCTATGTTCATTTATCTGAATTTGCTCTTGTGTGTCAACCCCAATTCTTTTTTGCCATACTACTGTAGCTTTGCCTTATTACTGTTAATTTGCCTTGCATATATTGTTTGCTTGCTTTATATTATTTTTGCCCTGTTTTTTTCTTTTTCTTGCTTTTGCTTATTACAAACTTTGTTAATTCTGTTTGTTTGGCAGTTCTGCCATTTATTTATATTTTAACCATGACAACTCATTTTATATATACTCGTATATAGACCAATTTCATGTATAGTGTGACGTCTGAATTTTTTTGTGAAAAATCTGATTTTCTCATATAGCTCATGTATAATGTGACACCAGCTTCTGAGCAAGACTAGTAAGCCACGTTCTTTATCTGCCATGTCCCCTAATGACAGAGATGATCATGACCCTTAATAAATTTTGTCTTTTCTTTATTTCTAAACCCTGTTCTGTCATTCATTTTCTGAAGCTCGTCAAGTATGTGTATGTTATGCATTGTTTTCCTGTCCTTCCTGTCCTCAATATATCCTGTGAGTATCAGATTTTCCAAACCATCCTTCCTTATTATGTGTCTCAGAAATTTCAATGGCCTTTCCTGAGGTTAAGTATAAGTTTTCTTTTTATTTCCATTTTCTTTAAAACCTTATTGTTGCTCCCATGTTTAGTCCATGTTATACTCAGCATCCTTCTGTAGGACCACATTTTTGTTGCTTCAAGTGTCTTCTTCATCCGTGCAAAGATTGCCCAGCATTCACTGTCATACAGTAGGGCATATCATGTAACAGTTCAATACTGTTTTCTTTGTTTCTAACAAAGTTTTTCTATCTCTTAATACTCTGCTTAGCTTTTCAAATGTATCTTCACTATCCTAATGCAACTTCAGATTTCAGTGTCACATTTTCCATACCTTATTAGAACACTTCCCAGATATTTAAATTTTTGTGCTTGGTTGATTTTGATATCTTCGATTTCTAATTTGAATTTTGGGTTCATCCTTTTGCTAACAACCATGCATTCTGTGTTCTTGTAGTTTATGTTTAGTCCTTTCTTCATGCTTTCCTTCAATACTTTCCGCAGAAGTTTTCTTTCTATGTCTGCTATCAGCACTGTGTCATCTGCATATCTTATGTTGTTAAGATTGTGGCTGCCAATACTGAAAGCCTACTGTAGTCAAATACTGTACTGGGCAAATAAATGATCCTTTTTGTACAAAGCTCATGGTGAGAAGAACGTCTTGCTGTAAAATACCTGATATGAAGAATTAAAAAGTATACTTTTGTTCATCTGATTTTTAACCTCTTCAAAAAAATTGTTTATAGTGTGACCCCAATTTTTGGTGTAAAAAAGACTGATCACAAAAACTTGCACTAAACTTGAATATATACAGAACATTCATTTTGTTGCTTATTTATGATAATAAATGACTGACAACAAGTCAGTTGGTTTAATGTTGAAATCATTTAAAGAAATTGCTTTTTCCTGTCACAAGAAGAAAGCATAAATAAAAAAAACAATTAAAATATAAAAATAGATAAAAAGAGTAATATGCATTATTACAGAAGACTTTTTAGAATATTTTAATTTAAAAAAAATGTCAGCATGGCTGATGCTAACCTCCAAAAGAGTGATTTACTGCACTTTCTCAGGTTAATGTTTTCTGCTGACATGAAGTGGAAAGATTATATTGAATTAATTGCTAGAAAAGTTGGTTTATGATGTTGTGCTAGACAATTTTTCTATCTATATTACATATTTATAAGTCTACTATTTATTGATATATGAAATACTGCTACCACATTTGATCTGGTGCTGCTACTTTGTATTTTGTGATTCTTGATGAAATACTAACAAGAATCTGCAACATTATTGGTCCTAATCTAGCAACTTGGCTTCAGCTAATGTGCCATTGTCATAACATAGCTTCCCCTGTGCCTTTTTTATAAATACATTCATGGTAATTGTTCTTATGAGCTTTCCTTTTTTTATACCTAGACTTTATAAATTTAAGCATACTACTAGATTGGTGGCAAGGTCTCATCATTTTACAGTTGAAATGGCTGCTAGATGGAACTATAAATTCTTTGCTAACAGTTTCTCCTCTCATACTTCTTACTTGTGGAACTCTCTACTGGCTTTTTTCT
Source organism: Acanthosepion lycidas (assembly GCA_963932145.1). Taxonomy (NCBI): domain Eukaryota; kingdom Metazoa; phylum Mollusca; class Cephalopoda; order Sepiida; family Sepiidae; genus Acanthosepion; species Acanthosepion lycidas. Next base: position 50,999,553 of record OZ010613.1, on the reverse strand, counting down.
TTCCAGTCAACTTTGAGCTTCAAAAATTTCAATTAATTGCCACTCATGATCTTAATTTCTATTCTTTTATTGCTGTCTCTTATTAATAATGTTTTCTTTTTCATATATTCTTTCACACTCAGTAAACCATTGCATCTTAGTGGCTTAATTGCCTTGCTTGGGGTGAAATGATTAAAAAAAATCTATTTCTGTATATATTTTGGATAGAACAAATACTTTCATCATTGTTCATTTTTAAATATTCATAGAATAAAACCAAAATATTAAGCAACATTATTGTGTGAATAAAATGTCAGTAATGAATTCATGATGAAAAAGATATTCATTATTGCAAAAAAAAAAAAATAAACAAATAAAAAAAAACAAAACAGAATTTTTTAAATGGTATCTAAAAAAAAAAAAAAAGAAAGAAAAAAAAAAGCATTATTCAGATATAAAAGTTATCTCCCTAACTCTTTTTTTTTCAGTGAAGTGAACAATTTGATGAAGTGAAGAAGATTTGTTTAAACAGTTTCAGTGAAGCTAGTTTTCAGTCAAATGAAAGACTGACATTAGCTGTTATGATTGCCTCCCAAGACTGACATATGGGTTAATTATATGAGCACATGGCTAGGTAATTAGAAGGTTTCCAATCATGAATCCCTACTTCCAAGGCTGGATTTAGGCCTTAATGGGATCACTTTATTATGTATCTTTGCACTCTGTGTCTCTAAAAAAAATTATATATATATATATATATATATATATATTCTTAGATGAAGCTACATATTGTCCAGTTCATATTCTTCCCTGATTTTTTGAACATTAGTAGAGGTTTCTAGTTTCCTATTGGGGACTGGGTTTCCAGTTCTTTCAAATCTCTATTTCTGACATCTCCGCCTGAAATCTGAAATTTTATTCAGTAATTAACATTTCTTCCTTTCCCAATAGAAGTAGATAGGTTTGCCTATTGTCTGGTTCACACTCCTCCTCAGTCTTTTGAATAGGAGTAGAGGTTTATTTCTTGTTTTCTGTTTAGGATTGGGTTTCCAATTACTTCTAAAGTCTACAACTCTATACTTCTAATGTCTCTGCCTGTACTCTGAAATTTTATTCACTAATTAAATCAGGGTACCTCCACTTTTACTCAAATAACATGTCCAAAAACATTTGGAAATTCTTGAAAAAAATCAAATAATTGTCAGATTTTAACGACATTTTCAGGACTTTTTCACAAATGACTGAAATTATTTTTGAAATCCTTTGTTTTAGAAAATCTTTGGGAAAAATTGTATATATATATATGTCCCCACGTCTCACTTACTTAATTTCATGAAATTTTGAGAAATTAAATTTCAGGGAAAAATGTTGTTTTATTGAAAGCTGGACTCCTATTTTTTTTTTTTTTTAAGAGGACCCACCAAAAGGACACTTGTACTTAGAACAAGAGTGTTTAAATTTCTCAGGCATATAACGAATAAAGAAGGCTTGTAAGTTTTCCTTTTGTCTTTTATAGGATTAATACAACTAAAATGTGTCAGCTGTGACTATAACATCAATCAGCTAAGTGACAAATTTAATTTGTATTAATCCTATTAATGCTCTATCTCAGATATCAAGCACTTTATTGCAAAATCTGCTTGCCTTAAATGTCCTATCTTTCAAATGACTAAGATCCATGTTCTGGACTGCTTTTACAGATATATTTTTAGTTATATGTGAATATATATAGAATAAATAAATCCTAATGAGCCAGGTACTACCTACCTAGGTTTTACTACATAGGTGAACTGATGATCCCATGTGGTGAAACCTAGGTAAGTAGTACCTGGCTCATTAGGATTTATTTATTTTACTTTTGCTCTACTTAGTGTATTGAGCACTTTTCGTTTTTTTTTTTTGTACCAGAGATTTAAGGTATTAGACAAGTTTTTTTTTCACCCTCTTTGGAGGTTTCTGGTGCTTCCCCACCCCATTTTTCCTCAGATGTCAATTTATTTGAAAATTATACTATCCAGGTTTTTTTCAACCACCAAGTTTAAATAGATTTACATTATATATATATATATATATCTCCACATATACAATTAGATAAGAAACAAGTAGAAAATCTTTATAAATTTGACATGTTTCACTATTTAGCTTCATCATAAATTTTGGGAAGTGTAATTTAACATAGAATGTATGGTTGTCAGCAAGACTATCAGCCCAAGATGTGAACTATTGAATTGGAAATACCAAAATGAAGCAAATACAAAAATTTAAATATCTGGAAAGTGTTTTAACAGAGGACAGAAAATGTGATACCAAATTCTGAATGCTCATTGAAACAGTGATAGATGCCTTCCAAAAGTAAAGTAAAATATTAAGAAATAAAGAAAAGAGTGTTGAATTGCTATGTAATATCAACCATCTTATAAGGCAGTGAATGCTGGGCAATTTCCTCAAAGATGATGAAGAAACCTGAGGCAACAAAAATATGGTTCTACAGAAGGAGGCTGAGAATACCATAAATTGGAAATGTGAATAACGAGGAAGTTTTAAGGAAAATGGAAACAAAAAGGACGCTTAGTTAGTATTAGGTTGGTGCAAAAATAATGACATAATAATGTCGTTTTTTGATGTTAAAAAATCCGTCAAAAAACGACATTATTACGTCATTATTTTTGCACCAACCTAATATTTACTGAGATACCAAACTGATGTGATCTGTAGGCAGTTTTCATGGTGGAATAGGTAGTGGGGGAGATAATAAGAAGACAAATATTTCAAAGAGCTGCAAAAGATAGGTAGTTGAGGAAAGCTATGATTGCCAACTGTTATTATGGACCATGGCACATAGATTCTAATTTTAAACTATAGATATGAATTTTTAAAATTGGTAAAAATCAAGAGCCTTTCAAAGCAAGATATACAGAAAAATGATTTTAAAGACAAAAAATATTTGAAGCAGAATGTTTCTCTAACCCATGATCTGCTAAAGTTTAAATATAGAAAAGTAATTCTAAGTGAATTATATGAAGGTACATCTATTAATTCACAGCTTGTCATGTAGAGCTGAAATTTGATCTGAAATTGTCACTCTCTAATGTCAGCTCAGCCTACATTTAAAGAGACCTCAGGTTACTTTGGTGGGATAAGATACCACATAAAAGACAAGGAAGGCCATCCCCATCAGTACTAGAAAAAGTGGTAACAGTTGCTGGAATTGGGAATCCTAGTTTCCTGAAAAATTGTTTTAAGAGAAAGATTTTATAAACTTCAAGTGACAAGACCACTGTTTGCTTGGTCAATGAATGCTGAATGTTTCCTCATAAGGAAACTGCTAATATTGCCATTAGAGATGAGGAGAACGAATACAGCACTTTGATCCCAGCCCAATGATCAGGGAGTAAAAAAAAAAAAAAAGAAGGTTATTTTGAGCCATACTGGCTGCTTGGTCAATGAATGCCAAATGTTTTCTTAAAAGAAACATGAAATTTTACCATTATCATGTTGAAATTTCTAACTGTTTGCAGTCAATGACCATTAAAGTTATGCTTGTCATTCAGCAGTTACATTGAATTGGCCATGTCATCATTATGCCTGAGAACCAATTCCTGTAATGTGCTTTCTTTGGTGAATTGGAGTCAGACAAAAAGGTTGTCAGTGGTCAGTACAAGTGATAGAGAGACAGGGTCCATTGTCAGGACCATCCAGAAGATCTGTAATATCTTTTCTAGCCAATTAGAAAAGTTGGCTGGTGATCTGGCAAGTTGGCAACATGTCTGTGTGGATGCTGTTCAAACCATCGGACCAAAGTTGGCCCAGCACACAGAATCCTTCCTCTACTGCCATCCAAGGTCTTTTCATAGGTTCTACTTGTAGAAGAGTGTGCCATTTTCATATTAGTCTAATTGACCACATGAAAACTAATTTGCCATCAGAGGTACTGGATGATATATCTGAAAAGATGGTCTACCTTAATAATGACAATAATGTTTGATCTATATGATTAATATTCTAATGCCATTGGAAAATGCATGAGTTCATTATCCTGCAGCTATGGCTTATATAGCAGGGCAGACTGTGTTTTGTTGCCAGTCTTGAAGAAGGAAAACTCTAAATTCAAGCCTTTATAAATACAGACTGGGTAATCAATTGAGGACAACAAATTAAAAAAACAACTTGAACAGAGATAGGCTCTATCAGTCTATCTTACCCTAGTTGTTGATTTCAATATTAGTAGGTAATGACTGCAAAACATTTCTCTCTCCCCTTTTATAGGCAGAAATCCACAAATGTGGGCTGGGATATTTTCCTTAGCCAATAAAATAGGCTAGTTTGCAGTTTGATATGATAGTCCAGATCTGCCCTGTCTAGAAGACAGACTGCTACATTCATTTTTCTGAAGTTGCTTTGGTTTGTCAAAGCCAATTCTTAGTTTGTGAACTTTTTGCCTTCTTATTGTTAATTTGCCTTGCATATATTGTTTGCTTGCTTGATATTATTTCATTTTTGCCCTGTTCCTTTTTATTGCAAATTTTGTTATTTCTGTTTGTTGGACTATTCTGTTCTTTATTTTGCATTTGACCATGGTGATACACTTCACACTAGTTAAACCCACTGTTGTTCTAGGTGGTCCTCTGAAAACCTTAATTAGGCTACAGGATTCATGATTATGATAAAAATGTTTTATAATCAAGAAGGAACGTTTTTAAGCAGTATAATGCTGTAAAGTAAATGTAGTAACATAGAAGTCAATTCTCGGGGTGAAAAGTTCTTTTGATAGAATTGGCACCCACAGGTCGGTGACCAAGGCAAACATTCAACTTGGAGGGCATTAGCTGGAGTTTGACCTTGAAAGAAGAATGAGGTCTACTAGGTTTACTTGCCCAAGATATGCTACACCTCTCCGACTTTCAACCCACCTATGTGGAAGTAACTGATCAGGTGTTCAGCTGCACAAAAACCTTACAACCACACCTGGTCCTGGGACTGATGATAATATGTGTGTGTGTGTGTGTGTGTGCAAAGTAGGCCTCCGTCAGTCAGGGTTGGCCATAGATAGCATCCTAGTTGTCTGCTTGCTGGAGCATCAACATCTGTGACTATAGAGATTGATGCAGGAGTGACAATCTCTGTTGCAGAGGTTGCATGAGTGTTCTGTTTCTGGTCTTTTGGAGCTGTCACTTTGCTTTTTGCAAGCCCACCTTTTCGTGGAGACTTGTGTCAGCTTCTCCTCCTCTGACTTGAAGTATTTGGTCAGAATTTCTCTCCTTTTGCATTGTATGGCTGCCGGGCTCTCCCAGGACTGTGTTGATGTCCACAGCTTTCATGTCATACCTTATGGTACCGCAAGTGTGGCTGCCCAGTGAGTCTCCTTCCAGAGGCCAGCTCTCTATACAGGATGTCTTTGGTAATGCAGCCATCTAGCATGTGTTGGACATAGCTTAATCAATGAAGTCTACACTGTCTTAGCAGTGTGAACATGCTAGGCAGACCTTCTCAAGACAGTGCGAGGCAAAAGACATACACCATAGGTATTAATGGATAAGTCAAAGAGGTCCTGTTGAGTGGCCACTGAGATTAGCAGATCTCACACACTTGGATTTTTTTTCTGTGGGGCCATTTGAAATCAGTTATCAGACATGCACAAAAAATGTTGAGGAACATAAAGAAAGAATTAAATATAAATTCAGTAAAATGACAGAAGAAACTGTCTGACATGTTAATCATGCAGGCACAGAACAGAAATGTGTTTTGAAAAAGAAGGACATTTTGAAGAACATATAACATTAACTAGTAAATAAAATTTTTATGTGTAATTATACTTTTAATAAATTATCCCTATGGTGTGTGACTTTTGCCCCATCCTGTACATAAGGATCGAGGGCTTCTTAGACTGAAGTCAATGGCCAGGGTAGAGTGTTTCCATAATAGAATGGTCATATGACTATAACCAAGGCAGCTTAGGCTTCAAGTTGAAAGCATTGTCTGTAGTTTGACCAGTAGAGAGATAGGATCCACCAGGTTCACTTGACCAACAGATGTTATACATGAATGAATACTTCTCTGGATTTCAACCCAGATATGTGGAGGGAACTGGTCAGATGTTTAGTTGTACAGTGACTCTACGACCACACCCTTGAGGAGTGACCCTACAACCACACCCTTGTACAGTGATCCTACAACCACAACCAGACATGGGACTGATGATGATGATTTACTCTGTAAAATTATTCAAAATGAATATATAGAGAATCTTAAAGTGATGTTTTTTACAGACAAAAATGTTTTAAGTAGGATAATTCCCTTAAGATTGCAGAATAGCATACAGGTGAGACATTCAGAGAGATTCACAGGAGATAAAAAGTTCTTCCATTAACAAGGTGGGAAGACTTATGAGAGAAACAAAATGCAAATTCAATGTGGCAGATGTTTTATGCATAATGAAGGGCAGTTAATTAGTTGAGACAGTAGAAATGGTTTCTTCTAGAGCCTACTTACCAATATTTTTGTTATTGTTGTAGGTGTTCATCTCCCGGCCCAAATATTTTCTACCTAGATGTCAATTGTTACTTATAGATATAAGTAACAGTTCAGATACAGAGAGAAAATATTTTTACAATCAGATGAATAACAATACAGGTAGGTAAGGGGGAGTAGAACTAAGAATTTCTTGTTGCATACTTTTCTTTTTTGTGTGTGGAATTCTTTGAAAAGAAGAAACATTAAACCTGTGCTTGGGGAGCTACAGTTTTCATCTTTACTTTTGCTGCTGCTTGTTAGGTTTATATATAAAGTAGAAGTGATATTTATTTATTTCAGTTGGCATCCCACATCTGAGGCAAGAGTATTTATTTAATTGTTTATTTAGTAAAATAGATTTCAGAAGTAACAATTTTTAGTTGTTTTTTTTATTTAATTGTCAGTAGAATCCTCTGAAAATATACATACATTAAACCTATGACTGGGTGCTACATTTTTCATTTTTAATCTTTTGAAATGTAAAGTTTTGCAACTGTAATATTGATTTAATATTAATTTAGATATAAAGACAAAAGGAAAACTTATCTTAGCCGACACATTTCATCCCTCAGAGGTTGAAACATGTTGGCAAAGTTTTCCTTTTGTCTTTATTCATATGATCCTTTTACAGATATACTCTATCTGAAATTTTTCAGACACACACACACATATATATATATATATATATATATATATATATATATATATATATAAATGAAAACTTATAGCTGATGAGTTTCATCCTCTGATGGACTGTATCAAGGCAAATGTAAAGATTTTATTTTGCAACAAGTATATATAAGTAAAAATGTTGTTAGTTTTTCAAAATTTTTAAATTTAAAAAATACTCATAAATTTTATCAGCATTTCTTAAATTTAAAAATTTTGAAATACTAACAACATTTTACTTTTGTTTATAAACACTTGTTGCAAAATAAAGTCCTTACTTTTGCCATCAGAGTACAAAATGCATTTGCTAAAGTAAGTTTTCCTTTTGTGTTTATTCATATTGTCCTTTTACAGATATATTTTTAGTTATATCTGAAATTTTATGAAGACACACATGCACACATATGTATATATAAATAAATAAAAACAAAAGGACAATTTTTATTTATTGATGTATTTCATCCTCTGACGGACTTTATCAAGTCAAATGTAAAGGTTTTATTTTGCAACAAGTATTCATAAAGAGAAGTAAAAATATTGTTAAGTTTACAAAATTTTTAAATTTAAGGATGCTCATAAATATTCTTCAGGCTAACTGTGAAAGTCAAGATAAACTATGGAGGATGCTAAGTGGTGTAACTTATATATTTATTTATTCCCTTTTTTTAATGTAATTATTATTTTAATTGGATAATTAAATAGGGAATATATATACATATATATATATATATATCTTTATATAAAAATTCAACAATAACAACATTTACTCACATTCATTTATCAGCCATTCAATTACATCACTTAGCATCCTCTATAGATTAATTTGACTTAGTTATACACCACTGCATATTTGATCTCTTTCCAATTCATTCTAGATGTTGGCCGGATGTGAGTGCTAAGAAAACAAAACCAAAAATAAAAAAAATCATCTTCTGCATATGGGCTCCAGCTATCACATCTGGTCTACAAAACAAATCCCACAAAAATCTAAAATACAATAGCCAATCATGAAAAAAAAAAAGAAAAAAGGATCCTCGAAGCCACCAGATTTGCTTAAAGGAAAGCTCCTAAAAAATGACTGGTACAGAACGTGGCTGACAGGCCAGCTATTAACACTGGTGAGCTCTCGTTGTCACCAACATAACCATAGTCAATCCAGTGTAATGGCAACCAGATTTGCCACTTCACTAATCCAACCCAGGCCTCTCTAATTGTTTAGCACCGCAAAGTTGTTCAACCAACCCACAAAATGCACCTGACTCTTCATATATTGGATGTGGCCAACATGCTAATAGTTTCACTATCACACTTCAGGCCTCTCACATGGCCTTACCAACAATACCCTTATACTTAATCACTTCTCTTACCAACAGTAACTAAAGAACCATATATCACCAAATTTGGTATCCTTTTGCACTGCCTCACAGGCTGCTTATTGCCATTTTTGTTTGATTTCCCATTCGACCAGAATCAAACAGAGATATTCTGTTTGATCAAGCTTTACTAATCCACTCCTGGCCTTTTACATCACCATTGTGACCTCAGTCAGCCACATCACCAAAAATGCACCTTATCAGGCCTTACCATAGATCAACCCTGCCAACAACACCCCACTTGGTGCTACCATCTGCATATACCTTGTAAACTCCTACTGGTGAATCCATATCCTATAAGTTCTTTTCACAGAACTATTTATGCTGGCACTGAGTATTATGTATATATTCTGAAAATTGATCAATACACCCAGTTGAAATTTTAATCCTTGTTTGTTTTTTTCTTTTATAACCATAAGCTGGTTATATCAACTTTTACAGTTAGCCTGAAGAATATTTATGAATATTCTTAAATTTAAACCCTGATTTATACCTCCACTGCCTTGTACTCATTTCTAAACACAGAAAAGGCTATGGAAGTAAATCCAGACAGAAAATGGCAGTTGGCTGTAAACACTGATAACCTTCAAACAACTCCTGCAGCCAAATCAACCCCAAACCATCTTGCCTGTATTCTTTTGGATCTTCTTAGTACAGCCTAGATAGTGGGGCATGTGGTCTGAGTTGTGTATGGCCTCCATATATCATTGCACAAGCCTGCCCCCCACCTATGAGCTGTTTCACCACCAAAGGACTGAATTTTGACAAAACTGGGTGCTACCTTTGCGAGATAAAGAGATGCATAGATTATCTAACTCATATGTAAATAAACAAGTGATGGTATTGTATAATTAGTAAATAACTTTTATATAACTTGAAAAAACACCACCTTTCCTTGTTTAGCAGCATCACAGACTCTGCAATATTACTACTATTCATTATTATTTTGAAGAAGTTTCTTATCAGAACAAAACTTATAAGTTTTTCTATTTTGTTATTCATTCACTCACTAGTAGTCTGATATATATATTATATATAATAAGACTACTTGACAAGTCTGAGTAAATGGTTGATTTTGTTTAGTGGTATATCAACCTCTATAGTCTTTTTTTTTTAATTCTGGAATCTAAACATTTTGAATACAATTGTATACTTTCAACTACAGATAAAATGTATTGTTGGTTATTTTTGTTTATACAAAAATGTATTGCCGGTATTTTTACTATAAAATTGTATTTTTATATGTTCATAACATTTTTTTTTTGTTTGGTTGTTCACTATTTGCCCATAGCTGAGGCCCTAACATGTGCTACCATCCCATGTCAAGGTGAACCTGGGAACAACAATTAAGAGGTGGTTCCACACTCCTCAAAACATGCAATCTCCTGACCAGAGGCCTTCTTACTGGATGTAGTTTATCATCATACCAAGAACTACTGAATAAATGGATAGCAAAATAAAGACCACAAAGAGGGTGGTAAAGGGACAAGAGTTACTCAGAGAAATAAAGTCATGGAAAGCCATGATTGGACATACCCTGTAAAAGTATATAAAAGATGAAATGGTGTCAAATAATTTGGGGAATAATGAAATAATTTTTATCTCAAACTTTGGATAACTTAAAATGTTATGGTACTAAATTTTCAATACTTTTGCTGTGAGGGACTTTGTCTTCTTTTCAAAGTTTATTTTAGCAAAAAGAAACATAGGTAGTATAACTGTTATCAAGCCACATTTATCAGAAGGTGGAATAGGCAAACAAAATTAAATTTTGGCCTAGTCTGTTGTGCTCACTTTTGCATTTGAGAAAGGTATTAATCCATCTTTTCTTCCCTCTAGCTGTGAAGGTTGTTCAAAAAGTTCTAAGCCTCATTGAGAAGGAGTTGGAGAAACAAGACAGTTTTTCACTATTTTGCAATATAATTGCCCTTGACATCAATGCACTTGGCCCAACAATGCTTAAGCATTGCAATCCAATCATGAAAGAAGGTGGCATCCTGGTCCTCTAAAAACTCCTTCACAGCATATATGATGTCATCATTGTTTCCAAAATGGTGAACATGCAGGTGGGATTTGGGTTTAGGAAACAGGAAGCCAGATGGATCTAAGTCTGGTGAGTAAGGAGGATGGGGTAGCAATTCAAAGCCACAGTTGGCTGATTCAGCTGCTGCAGCCTGAGCAGTGTGAATGAGTGCATTATCTTGGAGCAAGAGCACACCTGCCCTCAGCTTCCTTCTTCATTTCTACTTGATTGCTTCCTTCAAGTGTCTTAATTCTCATGTATAGTACTTTCCTGTAGTGATAATTGGAATGAAAATATTCTCACACCTGATCGCAAATGGCAGCATATATGTTCCGTGTGCAAGATTTATCTTCTTGACTGGAAAAAGAAACATGGCCACCCCCAGCAAGCTTATATTGCGAATGGTCACGTATCCTCACGCGGACAGTCTTGTAAAGCCACGGAAAGTCGATTCACGCATGCAAATGAAGGAAGGCAGAAAAGAACATAAAAAATGCTGAATGCCGGCGTCGGGGTAGTTAGAGATTTGAAGGAGTCAACGAGGTTTTACACCAGGCGGATCAAGAAAATATTGTGTTTTGTTCAGAAACTTAGGTCAGACATCGCTGATTGCATCAACACCAACAACTACATTTTTATTAATAGTTTTTGCCTTTTCCAGGTAGTCTATACTGATTACACCTTAAAAATCAAAAAAGCAGAAGCCATCACCTTGCCAACAGACAGGGGTGGAGAACCAGAGTGCTTCTACTGTTTGCTTTGAAACTTTGATTCAGATTCTTAGTAGTGAACCCAGGATCAGCATTGAAGTGATTCAGAAATGTTCTGCAAATGTCAACACTTTTCAGCTTCTTCTCTGGTGACACCCATTCCTAGAAGACAGCTTGCTCATAACCAAGATCTCCATTGAAACAGTATGGACTGAACCAGAACTGATGTCTATGGATTTAGCTATTTGCTGAACAGTAAGACATCTGTCATCCAAAACCATATGGTGTATAGCATCAACTTCTTCATCAACGTTGAAGTTTTTAGATGACCTGACCAACAGTCATCTTCTGAGTTGTCTCTATCCCACTATAATTCTGCAGCCCACTTCTTCATAGTTGAATAAGAAGAAGAGTCCTCAGTAAGTGTCTGTACCATGTCCGCATGGATTTCCTTGGGTGTCAAACCTTTCTTTTGCAGATACATTATGAGTGCTCAGGCCTCTGTTTTGTCCATTTTTAGATTTCTCGCACATCTCTCACTTTTGTATGAGCCTCACTTGCACAGAAATTAAAACAGAAATCTGAATTAGTTTTTCCAGTTTTATAAGAAATGGTAGTGTGTTGCCACAACAAAAATGTTCAGCTATGGCTCTTCTTTCTGGGTAAGGCTTAGAACTATTTGAATGGCTGTGGTATGGGTTGAATAGCAAGGGAAAATGTCTAGACTTTGGTGGCAACAGGTCAAAGAGAAAGGCCACAACTAATTCAAAACTGTATAAAAGGTAGTGAGAAACCAACTCAAAATCTTTCCCAAGAAAGCATGGCGATTCATCTATACCTATAAAACAGATTGTGCGTGTATGAATCTGTTTGTATGCTATTTATACACATCCACATTTCTTGACCGATTTCAATGAAATTGTACTCACATATTGCAAATTTAACAAATTAAGTCAAGACCAACTTTTCAATCTTCAGGTCCCCAGGGTTTCGCAGAAAAATTGATAAAACTGAAGGTTGGTATGACTTTTGCAAAAACCAAGGCAAAATTATAAAAGAACAAAATTTTTACTGGATGAGCTGATGTTCTTTGAACTTAATGCAAAACATCAGCTCATGTTATGAGGTTTATGTAGAGTGCTTGATAGTTTTCCTGTGACATTGGCTTCACACAAAAAATTGCAAAAAACTGGGTTGTTCGTACTACTTAAAATAAAAACTTTTAGCAAATTTACTTCAAACATGTTGCAAAATATTTGCTATCATGCAAGAAACAAGATAGTGTGGTTTTAATCCTGCTCACTTCCCCATGTATAATGAAAAACCACAAAAAATGCTCAAAAATGTTTTTCAATCGTAACTCCCTGGTTTTTCATCTGATGCTTTCCAAATTTGCCATGTAAGTTACATTTGACACACAAATTGTCTTGCATGAATGTTTGGCTTATGATGCAAAGATTGTTTGAGAAAGATTATTGAAGTGTTAAAAGGGGAAAATTCCTGAAGAACCAGCTTTACAGTAAATGTGCGAAGGAGGAAGTGGAGGACATTATGCATTTGCACTTGATTCAGGCTCTGACACTTCATCCCTGTTTTTGTTTGATTATTAGATTTATGAACAATGCCATACAATTTGAATGTTATTACAGCCATTGGAAATTTATTGAATATCTAAAACATTGAAACAATTTAACCTTGAGCAATGACCACACAAAGAGGTTTTATAGATGGAATTCCCTTATTAAGAACAATCAAACACTAGTGAAGGACATACCATAAAGAAAGATGAGGTGGGGGAGTAGCTTAATATACCAATGGATGATGCATGCAAGTGGGGTGCAGGTAAACATTTCTAGACACGGGTGTGCGAGTATATGGTGCTGGGGGTTTGCAGGTATACAATTGCAGCCAAGTACACTTGGGCAATGCAAGGTACCTCAGCTAGTAGATAATAAAGAAAAGAAATATGTGGAGAGCCATGATTGTCTATATCAGGCATGGGCATCCTTTTTCGAGCAGTGACCCACATGATTTATGGCTCATCACAAAATGGGGTGGACTAATTAAAAAATTCAAAGAAATTTTTCAAAAGCACCTCAGCTATTTTCACTACAGACAACTATATGCATAAGTATAGAACTTAGAGATGGGGAGAAAGTTGATTTTTTTCTTTGGAGAAGAAAATTTTCTATGATTAAGAAAAATATTGAAGTCTTGATATAATATGTTAGAATGAGTGGAGTTACTCCCTATGATATGAAAATGTTGTAAATGAAATTGCCACAAGGGAACAAGAAAAAAAAATGTTAATGAGTTGGAAACAGTTGAAGAGAGAAAGGCGTTGATGATTAATTAGCATAATGAATGATGATAGTGTGATTATCACATGTCACTGCATGTGATTTATTTCTAATTTCTTTTAAGAAAAATTATGAATGTTTCCAGTTTCAAAAGCAAAAATATTTATATGTATGATCTTACTTAGTGAAAATCACCAATTGTTTAAAATGATGAAAACATTATTTTCATAGAAAGTTTACAAAATTCAAGAAACCTTGTACTTAATCATTGTTTATGTATGCAGTTATGTTTGTGACAGTGTGAATAAGTGAGAATGAAACAAAAAATTTCAAGAAAAGTTATTTTCCTTATGAAATTAAGCATGCTGTTTAGAAAGATGATGCAGGCTGTAGTTTGCCCATAACTGGTCTACATCCTGAAAGGATATATTAATTAAAAAAAGGGAAAATTAGCAAAAAGAAAAAAAAAACAACTTTTTCCATTGTATAACTTGATATACAGCTTTCTTTTTTCTTTTTCTTTTTTGCAAATTAAGAATTACAAATCCAACTTGCCATAATTTTTTTTGCCGAGTCCAAAAACATTGCCTGTCCAGCTTCGGTATTTTTCTGATGTAAAAGTTGCATGTTTTTAAAATCCGATTTAATTTCTTCGAGTCTGCGTTTAATTAGAATCATACGCGTCCGTGTGTTAGGTCCAAATATTGGTGGCTGGTTTGGATTGCTGCTGCTACTGCTGTTATTGTACATTGGTGACTGAGGCTTTTGTGACGGGACCATTCCTTGATAACCATGTTGGGCAGCACTGGGGATGTCTGACAAACCTGGTAATGGAAAACAAATCTCAGAGAACAACATTCACAAACAAATGAAAGCATATTGGAATAATGCAAAACATAATCAATATTATATTTACAAAGTATCCTCTTACTAAATAACAACCAATCTTCATAAAAAGAAAATCATCAAAGCATATTAATGTTAGTAATTATTTTTATTTTTAATTATATTTTTATTTTAATTATTTTTTGTCAAAATATATTATAGTTGCAGTATAAAACCACAGTGGACTCTGCGGGTTGAACGGGTATCAGTATTAGGAATTTTATAGCTACCCTGACAGACAAGTGTGCTTAGAAGCAAGTAGTCAGCCATTATATAAATGAATAAATATACCTGAAGGTTGTGTTGTGCATGAAACTCTGAGTTATGCTATCAGTGAGGATAATATGCATATTTTTATATATATACTTAATAGTTCTGTTGTATTGCATTGAGCACACTTTTATTAACACTAGCACTATATGTGTGATATATATATATATATAATTATTTATTTAAAAATTCGAGCACTATTTTTTAATAATAATAACAAAAATACTAAAGAACTTTGTATTATTTACCTAACCAGTTCTTTCCTATTTTATATATATATATATATATATATATATATATATATATATATGCAATTTTTTATAGATATTATTCATATATTATATATGTGCAGTACTTATTGGAAAGCGCTCAATATCAATGATAGAGCTAACATATTTAGTTGGATTGGTGTGAGTTCATGACCCTGGGTTTCATGCTATTTACAATTGTCAGACAAACTGATTAATTTTTAAATTTTGGATTTATAATTGTTGTTGAAACTCCACTCATACATTTGCAAACATATGAGTGGAATTCTGATGACAATTTTTCCTTCCACTACCATAAAAACACTGATATACGCAACTATATATAAATCCAAAATTTAAAAATTAATCAGCTTGTCTGCTGATCACAAATAGTGTGAGACCCAGGGTCACAAACTCAACAATCCAATATATATATTATATATATACACACACACACATTAATTTTTATTTAATTCCTGTAAATACACAATACAATTGAAAAATAATATTGTTTTCTTATTTGTCAAATTTAAAAGTGGACAAGGACAGAAAGGACTAAATAAAAGATTGTGCTTTCATTAAATGATGGTTGGCAACTCTACCTCCAGCTGTCACTTATTTGTAAGGCTTAGTTGAATTGTACTGAGTCCATAAACAAAAGGTCCATCAATCAAAATGACCCTCTGCTACCAATTGTTAAATAATCTGTAATATAATACTCTGTATAGAATATTCAAATCATAGTAACTTAGAAAAAGTAATTCTCTTTCATCATCAGAGCTGTTTCAACTTGAAGGCATACTGTAAATAAGTCTGATTTCTCATCTTCAGCACAATTACTTGTTTCCAAAGATACCCACCTGCTCAAGCCCATTTATGTTTCAACACCTGTGGTTTATATTGCAACTATGTTGAGTGGACTTTAGTTACAGTGCAAATATAAGCTCCACAAAGGATGCATATAGTTTTTAATTCAGAGTTGTTGTTGTTCTATATTTGTTGCTGACTAGAGAGTCTAGTCTGCCCTACACAACTAAGAGAATAGATGAATTTATACCTTTTTGAAGGGTATTTGTGCAAAAGTGAATACAACAATTTTGACTGGAATTCAAACTCTGCTCAACAATTTCTCATTCCAAGCCTTTAACCATTAAACCATCTGCACATCCAATCTTCTTTAGTCTGAATAAATAACATCACTACCATTTGACTTTCTGTGTGTCACTTCCTGTCTATCCAGTCAAGGAAAGTAACTCTATTCACCTTAACATTTGGGTGACTTATGGGACTTTGGGTCCTGTTCATAATATAAATACAATGTCAAATCAATCCTTGACTTCTTAAAAGGTTATCTGTAATTTGTTTTTATTTACAAATATCTAGTTTGAAATTGTATATTACTTATATTGACCTTTTTCTTTTCATAGACAATTATCAATGATGTAAGCAGTTTCAAACTTGATATTTGTAAATAAAAACAAAGTGCAGACAACTCACTATGAAGTCTGGGATTGATTTGACACTATTTATATTATGAACAGTACCACCTTCTGTGCTTTTAAAATGATAAAAAAAAAAAAAATCAATATTTTTTTATTCTGAGAAATTCCATGGCTCAAGAAAAAACTAATGAATGCTAATCTACAAATATTGTTAAATAAAATTTCTCTATTTTTTTTTTTAAAGTTGTGCTTAAAATTTAAATAAAATAACTGTTGGTGGATTTCTAAGCAATTTTTATTCTATTTCAAGTGAACAAAATTAATGTGGTTTGCTAAGCAATATTCAAAGTAAGAATTTAATAAAATGTTCAGATTAAAGTATTTTTTTAAAATAAAAGTTTAATCAAATGCTAATAAAATATTTATTAATGGAATTTTAAATTACAGGTCAAAGATTTTATAAAATATTAAAAGTTCAAAATACAAACTGAAATTTCTAAAAGAAATATCTGATAAAATTCTATATAATAATCAAAACAAAAAATTTTAAGTCTTGAATAGAAGTGAAAATTTAAAAAAATAATAATTCATATATCATTTAAATAAAATAATTGTTGGTGGAATTTTAGACAAATCAAAATATTCATTTAAACAAATTTTATCAATTCTTTTTCAAAATGGATGCCAAGTCAAGAATGTTATTTCATTTACATTACATTGAGAAAACACTTGGGTTTCTTTGTTTTAAGATAAACCAATAGGATAAAAGAGTTGGAATTAATAAAGGATATTTAACAATTAATTTTTTTTAATAATCAATAATCAAATTTAGTGCATGAGTATATGCAGACACTCTTTTATTTTCAATTTTATTAAATCACTGCTACTAAGATGCCAGGGGTTACTGTGAGTGAAAGAGAATGAGAAGACTTTAATGAGGAGAAAAGACAATAAAAGAACAGGCTATACAGGAAGGCAGAAGATGGCAATTGATGTTGCATTTAAATTTTTGAAGATTGTGTCAGGAAAGCAATAACTAGAAGAGAGTTCTACAGATGAGAAGTGAGGAGAGAGAATAGAACTTATGGTTACATCTAACTATAGTAAATTGATAAAATATAGTCAATAGTAAAACCACGAGACCTAGTGCCAATCTGTTAGCATGCTTAAATTCACACGGTCAAGATACCAAGGAGGAGAGCTTATTAAAACAACTGCCATGAAAATATTTATAGGAAAGCCACGTAATGGGAATGTGAGCCAAGTCAAGATGCCAGATCAGGATTGATAGCCTTACAGACATTTCTTTGGATTTTGTCGAGATTCTTGTGATATATAAAGGGAGCACCAGACCAAATATGACAGCAACATTCAATGTACAGACAAATGGTCGACTTATAAGTGAGCAAGATTGATTAGATCTTCAAATAAACTTATTTATAAATTTAAATTTTTAAAATTGCACTGGTTCGAAAGTGCAATGTGTAATAAATGGAATTAATACAGTTGCATTATGCATATATTTAAAACTGGCTTAAAATCCACCCTTTTAGGTATCATTTAAGCTAGCTCTTGTAGAGGGCTCTTGATTGGGTGTTCATCACAATAGGTAGTGAGGAGTAGATGCAATAGACAACAATAGACTACAGAAGAACTCAAAATTGATCACTGCTTATAAGTATTCCATTAATATTTAAACTTACCTTTTATAATTTCAGCAAAGAGATGAACTATTGAGATTTGTGTCCCTTTAATTGAAAAAAGTGTGACACACTGACATTGGCATTTATTATTGATGTAATGGAGAAACCTGTCATCCCCGTACCAAGTAACTACCTATAAGTATCTGTAAATCAATGGACTACAGAAACTAGCTGGGATCTGTTGAGTACGACTCAGACTTACACGAGAACTACTGACCTTCCAATAGTAACACTCGCTCCTGGATTGACTTGCAACAACCTTGTGCATAATTGTTACCTTTATTCTTATTGTACTGGTTTTTACAATAAACATTTACTTAGTTTATCCACCTTGTTTTTCAAGTATATATTCCTATTAACATGGAATATAATAATTATATAGAAGAAACAATTCTTTTTAGAGCATCTAAAACACATAATGTGTGTAATGTTTATATGTATAGATTATTGCAGCATACCTACAGATGATAATGGGTATGTCTCCATTCACATAAATACAGTAGTAAATACTGTATGTTGGTCTGCAGTTGGATATTCATTGTAGAATTCACTTGACTCACTTCTAGCAGTTGACTACTTCTTCTATGTGCTACTGATGAATCTTATATTTATTGTTCATGTTCTAAGTATTATCATTCATTACCAACCTTCGGGTGATTATTCTATTCAGTAACCTTCCCAAGATTGCAATATATATATTCCAAAGATTGTCATATTGAAGGGTGGTAGTGGGGAGAAACTTCCACTGTCTATAAAATGCTTCCATGGCATGCATCTCAAATAGCCTCTGACAACTAAGTCTAGTACCAAGCCAGAGAAAAGGCAAAGACAAACCATTGGCACTTTATAACCATCTGCTTCAGACAGATGGAGCTCATCATCCTGGGAAGGCAGGCCATCTAGGAGAAGGAAAACCCTAATGTTAAACCTCCACAGCTTTGCAGTCACATCCAAACATACAGAAGAAGCACCAAAACATATGTAGTAGCAACATTCAATGCATGAATAAATGGTAGACTTATAAATATTTAAGATAGATTCTGGTGAGAAAGATTGTCTATCATGAGAGAGTGAACTAACTTTCCAAGCAGCAGACCTAACAACTGATTTAATATATGCTCAAACAGTAGGAATGAATGGTAATTTTGTGTAAACTCAATGGAGGTACCCATGTGATAATCCTGGGGGTTGTGAACAGTGAGGCCTATGTTAGGCCATCCCACTTTTTCCAAAAGGGCCTCAAGGTTACCTACATTTTTGCTTGCTATGGTAGTCAAGTCCTGAATTGTTAATTGCAGGCTGAGTTACAAATACTGACATTTACTAAAATCTCCCAGGAATTGTATATTCGTAAGTTGTCACAGTCTCAACTACCTTATACATATACAAAACTTGGAAATCCACTATAGGTGTATTCAATTTAAGATGCCTTTGCAAAATCCTAAAGGTGTCTTGGAGAAGTGGAATCTGGATTGAAGAAGTGCTAAGATGTGCAAATTCTAGAAACCTTAGTGCAATGGTGGTAGGTAGGTGGATACAGTCCACCGGCCATATCTGAGATAAGAAGTTACCATTATTTACACTATGTGCATGTGGACCTGTGTTCTGCAGCTTCCATCAGAAAAACTAATGGGAGTCTTTAAAAGACTCTATACTACCTGGCCTTCAAATAAGATTAGTCTCCAAGTGAAGCTCAAATTAAACAACTCTATTGTCCTTGCAATTGACTTATAAGCATGTGAAACTTGGAAAACCTCGGTAAAAGTTATCCAATTCTTAGATGTATTCCATTTAAGATGCCTTTGCAAAATCATAATGGTGTCTTGGAGAGATAGAATCAGAAACTAGTAAGTGAGAATTTTGAATCCAAAGATTTTGCATTCATTTTAGTATGCTTTGAGATCTTTTACTATTAGGTTTGTTGTAATTAAAGAAGAATGGATGTTATTCTTTGACCAATTCTTGTACTTTCTAAGTCTCCAACCTTTTGAATTGGTTTTTTCAGAACTCATCCTCAATCCAAACTTAGAATTGTTTTCAGTAAGTCTGTCATATTTTGTATTTCTCTGCATTTGACAGCAGAGAGAAGAAAAAAAATCTTGAAGAGTTGAGTTACTAAAGGGAATAACTTAAAACTGGGATATCCAGAAAAGGTATTGTACATGAAATTAGAACAATTTATACTCATGGACACTTTATTTAATAAAGTGTTCAGTTCAAAATTCCAACATATATCACCTGAAGAAGGCAGAAGTGTACAATGGCCAAAATGTTTTAAATATGGCAATAAAGATGAGGACAACAGTTAGATTGATGTAAATAGTTACAATACCACATCTCAGAAATATTGACAGAACTCTTAGATATATTCCACTTAAGATGCCTTTGTAAAATCATAATGGTTTCTTGAAGAGACAGAATCAGAAACTAGAAAGTAATAAGACTAGAAACATTAGATTGGTAGATATAGTTCACAGGTCATATCCTGCAATTACTAACTGACAAAACTGAATACTGTAAGGTTACAAAAGACCAAAAGGTCATTCTAAAATGACATGGCACACTATAGTTAAAGAACTACTGAGAAAAAGAAAACAGGCTTTGTGACTTGCCCAAGATCGATCTAAATGGATGAAAATTGTGACCCCTTGCTGTGCAACAGCTGGAGGAACAAAGGAAAATAGCAGGTCTCAGGGTTCAATATATTAATAGAAAGTACAAAAACTTAATAGCAATTAATTCATGGTGATATAAAAATATGATGCAAATTGTGGATGTATACACAAAGTGGTAAAACAGTTATATGACAATATATTCATGCAAGTGTGAAGCTAAAAACAAAAGTAAATGTTATCTAAATATTTTTGAAAATGTGTGTCAAGGTGTATATCTATAAGCATATTGTGGACAGAAGTGTTTAAACTAAAGACACTTCAAACACAATGCATGCTAGAAAATATATTGTGTAGTGAAACAGATCTGGGTGCTAAAAATCTTTGATAAAAAAAAATATCCAACAACAACAAACAAAATCAAAGATTTTAAGTAGTAATTACATGTAAAAGAAATTCCTCAGGATAGAAAATATGGAAGCATCAATGGAAAAAAAGAGAAAATTTAACAATTAATAAATACATTTTTTATTATAAATTATTTACACATTTAAAACAAATAAACACATAAAAAAGCATAATGGGTAACATTAAGTTGGTTTGTCATTTTAAATATAAAAATTAGAACAAACAAGGAAAACAGCTCCAAACCACAGAATTAACTTCTCATGATGATATATGCACATTGGCAATGTTTGATCTTTGTGAGTGCAAAATAAACTGCGAGTCAAAAAGACAGTCATTCCCTTTACACCACAGTTACTGTATACACTTTTGATTTCCTCAAATGTTTGTGGTTTTTAAAAAGCAATAATTAGAATTTCAATAAAACCCAAACATATGAAAGTGGATTTATACATTTTCTTTATTTTTGAGAATTGACAAAGATATTAGAAACCATTTATTAGATTGTTTATTTATATAAATAATTTTATATTTACAAGTTTATAAAAATGTGAACCAACTATGATAAAATATTTATTATTTAGCATTTTATAAAGAAATAAAATATAAAGTGAAAATTTTTATTGATAAATTTATAAAAAAGTCTGAATAAAAAATTTAAATAAACACATAATGATGAGTTACTAATTATAAATTTTTAAAAAAATGCATTTTCTGAGCATTTTTTCATTTGCTCTCACCCCCATGAATTCTCTAAAATAGTTCAAGAGTATCTCTTCCTTTGAACCACACATTCTTTTAATTTATGTTTGTCATATTATTTATTAAAATTTTGTTCTATAGTTATTTATAAAATGGTAAATAATAAATATTGCATTCTAGCTGGTTTACATATTTTGACAATTTTGTAATTTTTTTATAAATTTTTAAATAAAAAAATTTCTTTTTAATTTCTTTATAAAAGGTAAATAATAAATATTGCATTGTACTTGGTTTACATATTTTTTATAAACTTGTGAATAAACATTGCAGAGGAAGTCAAAAGTGTATACAGTAATAGCGGTGTCAAAGGAATAACTGCCATCTTCCTGACACATCGTTTATTTGCACACATGAAGGTAAACAAATTATATATATATATATATATATATATATATATTGCTTGAAGAAAATGAAGGTCCATATTTTTAAACCTGCCAGCCCTTAAGAGGTTTTAATTTTAAATCCATTCCTTCCTATGAATAGCAAAGATGACGAAATATGTGGAAGTCCTATATCCAACAAAGGACCTTCATAGGCTAAGGAAAAAAGCTTACTATCAGATCTCTAATTAGTAGTGAGTGACTTGCAGTCCAATGAAATGCTAAAAGACAAGGTGGGGAAAGTTAACCGACTTGTACAAATGACATCCATATGAAGGCCATTCTGTTCTTGAAATATTTTTTGACCAACCAACACTCAACAAAATTTATTATGAGTATAGCAGCAACATACTGAAGTGCATATAACAAACACTTAATAATGCTATTTTGCATTTCTACCAATTCCTGGTCAGCTCCCTTGTTTTACCAAAAATTCCATAACTACAACGGATAAATTAAAATCCTTAAAATAACTATAACAGAGCATGTTCATGTGTGTGTTTAAAAATCACCATCACAATGGAATACAGATTTTATCGTAGTTACAATAAGTTTGTCTTCGTAATTTACTCCTGATGATGATCTTGGAAAAGATCGAAAGTACTTGCGTTAGAAAAAACTACAGTACTTTCCATGATGAATTTCATCTTAACATCAATAAACTGATTAGAGAACTGGAAAGGACTAGTATAAAAATAAATAGGCACAAATGTCTATATTATTTAATGAAACATGCTTGAATGAAGATATGCTACCTATATATATAAAACTTAAAACTGCCTCATCAAACACATGTGTGCATAAATTAAAAATAATATGTAAGTTTCTAAGCCTAAAAAATTTGTCACCCATATTTTTGTATGAAAATGGAGATCTGAAGAATTAGGGCCAAAATTCTGGTCCTAAGGAAATAAATTATAATGCCAAGAACCCTTAAAGTTGTCTGTCTCTTAATATAATTAATATTTGCTCTGTTTTTACATTGAGTTCTCTGGATTGTATCCTCCTTGGAATTATCCATACGGATTACCAAATAACTTCATTAACCAACTATATATATATATATATATATATATATATATATATGACTACTCATTTCTAAGTCTGATTAGGATAGCCAATCCTTTTTACAGATATATTTATTTGATATGTTTGAAGCATATTTGCATTTCTTCAACACTGAAAAAGCCAAGCTGTGGTTTACATTGCAGCTGTGCTAAGTGTGCTTTACTTACAGTTTCTGGGAGAGAGTGATCAATATTTCAATAAGACCACTACTAGCACAACTACTGACAGTTTTGAAACCGTTTTTTTGTCCAACTTCACTGACATCATGTCTTAGATCAACCAATAGCAGGATTTTTGGGTACTTCCCAGCAACAAATCAGCCATAGTGGTATTTAGACATGTTCCCAGGATTAGAACTAACATTAACCCCTTGTTAACATGCCATATTGCTATATATATATATATATATATATATATATATATATATAATATATATAATAATTATATATATATCAGGACAATATTAGGCAACTGAATGACAAAGTGGAAACATTCTGTGTAAGATGTTTCACCCACCATAAGAATTTAATTGGACTAAAGTAATATTTATATTGATGGATTTATATATTTGTAAGAGGCAGAGGGGGAGATGTAAACACAAGTGTCAATTATAATTATGTACTGAGGGGAAATGCTGAAGATGTCGAAACACTGAATTGAAAACTTTTGAGTTTGACATTTTTTTTTGAGCTTGAAATATTTCAAAATCCTTTTTGATCCCAGAATGAAATATTATGATTAAATTATGATTATAAATCAAAATAATATTAAAATATAAAAAAAATGCTGTTAGATATACAAATCCCCTGATGACCCCAGAATTAAATATTATTATAAATAATAAATTGTTTAAAAAAAAAAAAATGATTAAATTTTTCAAACATATTTAAAAAAACCCAAAATAAACCAAACAAGTGGAAACTAAAACAAGAGGGGAAAAAAGACAAAAGAAATTACAGTCACAGCAAATATCAATATGAAAAGAAAAAAATTATAGAATCAGCTGACCAGTTTTCCATACTTTCTCTCATCAGAACTCAACTGAAGAATTAAAATATTGTGTACACTAATCAAAAAAGAAGAGGAAAATGAGAATAAAAAGTACACAATATCAATAATATATTGACTCAGGTATACTTATAAATAGATCACTCTGAGACTTTACAAGCATTTCTTTTTGCTGCCATTTTATATAAATTGTCAAAAGAACTTTTAAGCATCAGACAGTTAAAATATGCCTGTGTATTTTAGGAAAGATTGAATTGAAAATTTACATAAGTGTGCTGTTACATCAGGATATGTAATCATGTTAAAAATTGACAAATGTGCATTATCCTTCTATGAAGATATTGTTGGAACTTCGAAAAAAAAAATACATTTTCAAATTTCCCCTACAACTACAATTTCATCAAATCTAAAAATAAACATATAAAAGCAGACTTGGTGTTGCCTTCATGTGGATGTCATAGTAACCACACCATGTGACTCTTCTCAACCAATGGGAACATTAGAAAAAAATAGTAAATTTTGGCTTTTGTTTGAGCCTATCTTTGTTTACTATAAGAATGGACAAAAGGTTGCTCATGATTACTTACAGCAAGCCCTCACATGAGTGTACACAAGACAATTCACAGCAAATACACACAGGTGTGTACACCAGAGGATTCACAGCAAGCCTACACAGGAGTATAATCAAGACAACTTACAAAAAGCCCCACACAGGAGTGCACACAAGACAATTCACAGCAAACAAACACAGGAGTGCAACCAAGAAAACTCGCAACAAACACACACAGGAGTGCGCACAAGAGGACTCGCAACAAACACACACAGGAGTGCGCACAAGAGGACTCGCAACAAACACACACAGGAGTGCGCACAAGAGGACTCGCAACAAACACACACAGGAGTGCGCACAAGAGGACTCGCAACAAACACACACAGGAGTGCGCACAAGAGGACTCGCAACAAACACACACAGGAGTGCGCACAAGAGGACTCGCAACAAACACACACAGGAGTGCGCACAAGAGGACTCGCAACAAACACACACAGGAGTGCGCACAAGAGGACTCGCAACAAACACACACAGGAGTGCGCACAAGAGGACTCGCAACAAACACACACAGGAGTGCGCACAAGAGGACTCGCAACAAACACACACAGGAGTGCGCACACGAGGACTCGCAACAAATACACACAGGAGTGCGCACAAGAGGACTCGCAACAAACACACACAGGAGTGCGTACACGAGGACACGCAACAAACACACACAGGAGTGCGTACAAGAGGACTCACAACAAACACACACAGGAGTGCGCACAAGAGGACTCACAACAAACACACACAGGAGTGTGCACAAGAGAACTCACAACAAGTGCACACAAGAGGACGCACAACAAACACACAGAGGAGTGCACACAAGAAGACTTACAGCAAGCACAAACATGAACAGACATTGTACTTCTCTTACTTTCACTCGGTGAAAGAAAGCCTTGTCATTTGGGCATTCACACAATACGAAGAGATAGATCCAAGTGAGATAAAATACTTGCCCGAACACCCAACTAAATCAGGAAAAGAAACTTTCTTAGTTTAGTTATTTCTAACCATAAATATATATATACACATATATATATACACATATCTTTACACCTACATATATTTCTCTAGGCTCTTTACAATCTTTCTCTAACCATTCTGAGAACATCTTTTCTCAAAAAAAAAACAAAAAAACTTCCCATAATCACAAAATATTTCTGACTTTAAATAACCTGCAAAGGGTTGATAAGAAAAATGAATGAATCAATCAACAAGTTATATTAAAATATTTTTAAGATTAATTTATAATTTTTTTTCTTAAAATACCATATCTCTTCAGGATGAAGGCAATATTTTCCATAGATTTCCTTTTCTTTATTATCTACAAATTACCATGAATTCTTGAAAGAGAGTAGTTTCCTGTTGCCTTCTCTGTGGTTTTGAATTCACACTTATCCTTTTCCTAAACTGAGTGACACCCAAAAATAGAGAGCCAAGTTCACCCTGTAATTTAATCCAAAGCTAGAGAAGAGGAGATGGATTTGATTGTTTAATGGCATATCAACTCTTTATGGGTCATTTAATGCCAAAATTTAATTTTCTTGGGAGCTTTGAAGTAATAAACATATATTATTCTGCTTTCACAATTGAATACATGGTAGATGGTACTCAGCTTTTGTACATATACATGTTTATGTGGACATAATTACTAGAGGTGGTGATATGTGCTTTTCTGTTGTAGTCTGTTGTATTTTTGTTGATGTTATTTTGGAATACAATTTGATTTAAGAAATTATAGGATATTATATGGATTAATGTAATGAAGGATAAATATGTATTGTTACTAATTTTACTATAAATATGTATTGTTGCTAATTTTTATATATATAAAAAGTACTGCTGGTATTTTTACTATAAAAATGCATTTTTATACTTTCATAGTGCTTTGTTTTTGTTTGGGGGGGGGGTCACTATTTGCTTATAGCTGGGACCGTAACATGTGCTACCACCTCAGGTCAGGGTGGACCTGGGAACAACAGCAATTGACAGGTGGTTCCACGCTCCTTAAAACCTCCTATCTTCCGATCAGAGGCCTTGCTATCATATGTAGTTTATCATCATACCCAGGACTATGCAAAAATGAAAACAACAGACTCAGCTGAAATTCAAACTCTGCTCACTGATTTCACTTTTTGTATCAATAACCATTATGCAGCAGGTTAAAGCAATTTACAATTACTTGATTAATTAATCTATTATTATTTTGCTTCACTTGGTTAAGGGATGTGGGGTCTAAACCATCCATTCCTCTCCGCACCTTGCTCTATAGGATATTCAGTTGTTGAAATTTTAAAGCCAACTTCTAGAGAATTACACTATAGGCCAAAAGTTTGGGGAAACCCTCTAGATTTCAAAGAATTGCCTAAAAACTGAAAGTTGCATGCTTTTTTCCAATATAATTTATTACAGTCACTTTCTCTTCCTGACAGGTTTTATCATATACTAGAATTTTTTTGATGCTTGTTGAAATCCTCACAGTATTTCATATTGTTGAAATTATTGCTAACATATTTTTTGAGATTTACAAAGTCTACATCTCCTTCAAAAAAAATTAATGAAATTTATTGTACTAAGCTACACACCCTAGTATAACCAACTGTACTTTGTACTCACTTGCATGTTTGCACTTCTCCCCAAAATTTGTTTTTGATCGGTCAATGTATGGCTATTTTAGATGGTATGATGGATGGATGGACAGACTAACAGAAGTCACAGAATTTCATATATAGAGACATTCAATAATGATAATAATAATGAAATTAACTTATTATTGTATAAGGTTTCCATAAAATTTTGCTTTGCCTAATCTACCTTGCTGGCTAATTGTAATCTTAGGGCTGGTGAATTTAAAAAAAAAAATAGATATTATAGACTAAAAAGTAAATAGTTTCAGCATCAGTAGTGAACTGGCCAGTGTGTCAGTTTGCCTGATGGCCATTAACCCTCTAATAATGTGGGCTCCCTATGTCAAATAAAAATGCAATAAAGAAACAAACACAGACAACTGTTTTAGTAATAAAAATGAATATATAAAGTCATCTGCACACTATCAGTTATTCAAGTCCAATGTGAGAAGACATTTTCAAAGTTAAAGACCATAAAGACAAGGTTAAGAAATTCACTGTCTTAGGAGAATTTGGAATCATACATGTTGCTATTCATTGAAAAGCAATTTTTAGATGAATCAAATGCAGAAACAATTATTGGCAGATTCCC
Source organism: Acanthosepion lycidas (assembly GCA_963932145.1). Classification (NCBI taxonomy): domain Eukaryota; kingdom Metazoa; phylum Mollusca; class Cephalopoda; order Sepiida; family Sepiidae; genus Acanthosepion; species Acanthosepion lycidas. Next base: position 50,971,395 of record OZ010613.1, on the reverse strand, counting down.
ATAATCATCTAGTGAATGCAAATTATTGTTTTTAATATAGTAAAAATAAACTATTGTATTTTTGAACTATCTGTTAATGTGCAAATTGTGCAGTAAATTATTTAAAAATATCAACCAAAATTAAAAAAATAAATAAAACTTAAGATTAAAAAAATAAATAAAAGATTCAGTTATAACATTTTGTATTTTCATTTGGTATTTACAGCCAGTAATATGTAAACTGTAATTACAAAGAAATACATTTTATTCCACAAAAATGTTAATTGTACACTTTTTTTCCATATGTATTTTTTGAAAATTTTATTTATTCATTATGAAAATTAAATGATAGCTTTGTAGTTGTGGGTGGGCTCCTTTATCTCCTGGCAACTGATATTTTTAGAGCCAATCTGCCACTGTTCAGAAACCTAGCTTATTACGAGTTAATTAAATCAAAGAAGGTATGAAACTAATCAAGAGTGTGACCCCCTAAACCTTTTGGCCTGTAGTGTATGTTTCTTCTGGTTCCACTTTTGGATATTTGAATTTTATTAAATACAAAGAAGAAATGGCACAACATAGCACACAGCAACAATAGCCAGGATAATTTTCATGCAAGAAGCTTAATCCCCAAAACCATTGATTAGAATTTTCCAAGTGCAAAACACCAAGATTAGGGAATGAAGAACACGTGTCAACAAGTACCTGAGGACCAGCTGATGGAACTCTCTGAAAACAGAAGCATCAACAGACTAATGTACTGGGTAATACTTAGACAACAGGATGCAAATCTGTCAATAATACAGGTCAAATGATTTCTCTAAGAATATGAAATACCATGTCATAGCAGTATATGATAAACCTATGTTGTCCACCATTAAAAAGGGAGGTAACTCATGTTAAAAATTCATATAAAATTTGGTGGATTTTAATTTTTAGATAAAACCTTGTCAATCATTATTATAAACTTTGACTGGTATTTTTTCATCTTAATTTTGATTTAATTTTTATTGTCACTTACACTTTCATAGCAGTATGTTGATAAACTTATAATGTTTGTCATTAAAAAGGGGAGATAACTCATTAACAATCTGTATAAAACCTGGTGGATTTCTATTTTATTTATTTTTAGAGGACTTGTTTTCAATCATTATTATAAATTTTAACTTTTTTTCCATCGTAATTCTGAGTAAATTTTTATTGTAACAGACTCTGGTGATCAGTTTATGGCAGTGATCAATGTGTATCAGAAATAATAAAGAATAAGCCCTTAATGTATGCTGGGAAATATGGGTAACCTTATCAGCTGCTTTTACCGTCGGAGCTACAGTGAACTCTACATTTGTAGAGGATCAAATCTAAGCTTCTGAATATACTATTTACTTTTTCTCAATCTCTTGACATCGTATAGACACAATAGTGTCTATATTTTTCATATTTAGAGGAAGCATTGTCAACTGTTGTTATTAAATCTGATTTATAATTTCTTTAATTTTTAATCAGTTGGCAATATAAAAAGAATCAGTAATTTATTCTGAATTTCTGGGTTGAGGCATTACAATTATTTTCATTGAGACTAATACCTTCACCTTTGTTGTTATTATCAAAACATTTCAGCTATTATAAAGTAAGCTATTGTTTACTGGCACATCAACCTTATGGGTTATTTCATGTCAAATTAGGTTATTTTTTCATGTCAACTAATTTTTAATCTTTTTTTTTTTGTAACTGCTTTGTAGACAGATGTTTTTTTGGATATGAATACATTTTTTGGCAAAAAAATATTTTGTGGATTTGTGTGTGTAATCTATCAGGTTAGAACAAAAATTCTGTTAAGTTTTATTGTGTTTATTACAAATAAAGAATAATGTTTATAGAAATATTTAGGCATCAATATAACCTCCAATGCTTCCTAGAACCTCATTCCATCAATCAACAACTTTAGAGATGCCACATTTATAAAATTCCTCAAAGAGGTGAGGAGGAAGGTCTTTTCTTTCTGGAATCTCTAATTACAAAATATTGCAATCAAGGAAGCCAATCTTTTTAACTATGTCCTAAACCAAATAAGTCTTTTGAAATCGATGTTTTAATTAGTAAATCATGCTGGAGTGATTGTATTTAATTTTCTATAAAAATTGATGGTTAAGGCAAGCTATTGTTTAACAGCATATCAATCTTATGGGTCATTTCATCCTGAATTAGCTAGTTTTTCATGTCAAGTAATTTTTACTCCTTTTTATTCTATTCTGTGACTTTCTTGTAGACAAATTTTTTGGGATGTCAATACTTTCTATTGGTAAACAAATGTTTTGTGGATTTTTTTTTGTGTGTTGTATCTACAAGAGTAAGAAAACTTATTCCCTCTAAGGATTCAGCCATTGTACCCTCTGGACTTCTTTAATTGATAGGGAACAATAGCCTAGTGGATTAAAGCATTTACTTGTGAACTTAGTAACATAGTAATTATTGGTTCAATCTTATAGCTTAGTAGTAGAAACTCAGACCCAGTGGCAACAGGGTGAGCAATAACTGAGCAGTACTAAAAAAAAAAAAAATCTTCCAAGACATCAACAGTGGAAAGAGAACCATCTACCCTTGTAGACTAAGCGGTTCAGTTCAAAATTCTCTAGATGTTATTTGAAAGGCACAACAGATGAAATGATATAATAATGACAACAAAGATAAGGATATTAGTCTGTCTGTAAATAATGTAAATAGGATTAATTTATAACTCGCTTTCTAAACATTTTGTGGCAATGTTTAACATTTGTACTCGCAAAAAAAGATATCAAAAGAACAGCTTTTCTCTTGACACTGCTATTATTTTGTACTTTTCACTCCTTCATCAATGTTTATTTACAAGATTATAAAAATATGTGAACTAAGTACAATATATTTATTATTTACCTTTTATAAAGAAATACCTGTGAAAGGAAATTTTTTATTCAAAAATTTTTGAAAATTACAAAATTATCAAATTATGTAAACCAACTTCAATGCAATATTTATTATTTACCGTTTTATAAATAAGTATGAAAACAAGTTTTTGTTCAATCAAATAAATAAATAGTGTTTAATATCTTTGTTTTCAATTCTCAATTGTTTTCATATTTATTTCTTTATGAATTAATTAATGATGTAGGGATATAGAAGGCGCTTATCTCCCTTTGGTGGAGTCATGTGGGTCAGATGAGCGCCACTTATCAACATCACACTATACAGTGACAAAAATGGCAGTCAAATTCAGTTTGTTTACAGCACCTAAACTGTAAAAGACTAAATCTGCCTCCCCAGCAACTTATAAGTCCATGGTGTCATTTCCCTTTGGGAATATATCTTTCCCAGATATAGAAAGAAACTCCAGCTTGCAGTCCTCAATTTGGGAAAACCCATTTGTGGAATATGTTCTCACTTGGGACATAGATGAGTCATAAACATGGCTTCTCAAAACACAGACATATTTCATTAATTATTTGTAAGAGCCTTCCTTTTTGTTTTTCCCTACACTCTGCTGATATATTATTCTCTGTGTGGGACACATGTATATATGTACATGTTATTTTGGGTATGTCTTAGTAGCATAAAAGTCTCTCTGAGAACAAAGAATGTTTGTCATTCTTTTTCGTTTCAACCATTCCATTTAGTCCATCAACTATGGTGTTGTTATATCATGGATATAATAATGCCCATAATGGGGGAAATACATAGCTCTCTCCCTTTACAATAGTGACCATAATGCAATATTATTTACCCAACATGTGATATTATTATCACCCATTAACTGTTGAACACAATGAGATATGAACAAGTAAGCAAATATGAAATGTTAATTTCTTGCTCAGATCAATGTTGATAACAGGATAAAACACACATGAACTTTTCCAAGTGAAATGAATCACTAAAGTACATTTAAAAAATGGCACAGCAAGAGATAACACATAATTTTTCATTATTCATTTCAGGTATAAAAACTACCTATATAAACTTCTGCTCAGAACATTAAAAAGAGTGAAATATTAACTAGTGACTTTCCCAATGTGTCAAATAATGTAATACAATTTCCACACATATCTTTTTCATGGTAAATGTCAGAGCAGTACAGACAATTTATTGTCAGAAAAACATTTATAAAAAATTAGAAAGAACACTTATTTGTCTAACATCTTAAATAATTGCTATTTCTTGACATTTTAATTATAGACTTCACAATGTTTACATCAAAAACATATATCTAGTAACTTTTACAGGTTGATTTTTCTCTGTCTATGTATTCATTCAGAGGTTGAATATAAAACAACTTCATCCACCTCTGACATCTTTTTGTTTCTGTTTAAAATTTTATATGATTATAGCAAAGCTGAATACAACTTTTCGCAGTTGACTATTGGATTTTTCATGTTGCTTTTTGTTAGTTTTAATAGCATATCTTTTTGTCACATTTTCAATATTTCCCCACGAGAATATTTTTTCCTACATGTACATTTTCTGTTATTAAATATGTCAAGTGTATCAGACACACCTTTTTATGCTGCACTTCAGTGTGGTGGGTACAAATTTCCACATTAATAATGGATATTAACAGCATTTATGCTGTTGTACATGTTATGATAAAATTGTGTCCATAAGTTTTTATGCTACAGAATCTTGCAGCAATGCAAATATTTTCTATATAGCCACTGTCTTCCTCACTTCCAAGGTGAGTTTGATTTAGGCACACTTCAGAGGAGACCTTGCCTCCTACCCCAAGTAGTTCATCTACTCCTTCCACCCTTGATGTGTAACACATGGTAGTAAGCCCTGCCTCTTTGACTCATAGTATCAAACACAAATTTGGTTGATACTTAATCCAAATATTTTTCTTCACGTGTATTCACCTGAAGTTTCCAAACGATCTATTGTTCACTCAATAATGTATAAATACACTTTGATATGTTTGGGTTTTATTAAAATTCTAATAATCATTTTTAAAACAATGAATATTGCCAAGTGAATAGAGTTAGGTAAAATAAATGCAGTGTCAAAGGAAATCTATCCTTTTGACACACTCTTTTATTGAGGCATGAAGGGTAAACTTTCCCCATTTTGTAAACTCAATAAATTTTATATCTGCACAATTTAAAAAGTTGTGTAAAGCTAAAATAGAATCTGTGAAGGAAAAAAACAGATACTTGTTTTATACAGTTTTTTTGAGTAATTGAATGACAAAATGAAAAAATTCTATGTAATGTGTTTCATCCTCTAAAAGGACTTCAGACTAAAGTAATGTTCTTATTGATGGAATATTATATATATATGCACACACACAAATAAGACAGAACAAATGGAGTAAAACTCCACAGTTTGTAACATTTACTTTTTAAAGAAGTGCTCAATACAAAGTAGAGCAAAATAGTATAATGTTTTTATTATAAAATATTATTACATATATATATATATATATATATTGGTTATAATTATGCATCAAGGGGAAATGCTGAAGATGTAGGAATGCTAAATTCTAAATTTTAATGTTTCTGGTGTCCTTAGTTTCCTAAAACTCTTGCTTTCATCACTGTTTTTAAATTTCTCACATTGTGAAAACAGAAGATTTCTCAAGAATTGTGGTAAGAAACTGGACACACATTTATCATAGAAGATTCAGAAATCAGTGAATTTTCTATACATTTTCATCTTAGCAAATTACTTTCTCGTTTAATTAAAGCAGCATTTTTTCAAATCAAAATTATGGTTAGATTTATCATGATGAACGATTAATGCATTGAATGTGTTCCTTTTTTGTGGCAAACATTATAGGCTATAGTATTAATTTCTGCTTCAAGTTTTAGGTTTTTATTATTTTGTTTTGTATTAATTCTCTGTTTTAGAAGCAGTTGTCAAAAATTTTATGTTATGTTTATTTAAACCCTTTTTAATTTTAATTGTGATAGACTTGGTAGGTAACATAATGCATCTAGTTTATTTAAGCCTATTTTTATCATTCATTCTTTTATTTTTAAAAATTCAATGAGCTTTCTGTTTCACATTACATATGAAATTAAGATGAGCTTAAAAGTATTTTCAATGTATTTCTCCTCATGTAAATATTGAGGGTTCCAAATTCTAAGTGCTGTTGCATGTTTCCTTCATTTCTCCTCTCTGGATCTCTCAGCTCTTCTGATTTAAACTGTTCACATGGATAAAAAAATAGAATGCTGGTTTCATGTGGGAACTCATCTGATTGATTGACTATGATTATTTTACTTCCCCCAAAAAATGGAAGCAGAGGTGTGGAGCCATTGACTCAAAGATACATTTTGTCATTTGGCACTTTCGTCACCAAGCTGTTTACTTTGGAGTTCAGCAAATGTAGGAGGTACGCCAGTGCTCTTAGATAGAACTTGATAATGATTCCAGATTTTATTTTGTTATTATGGTGCATAAAGACATTTGTGAGATCATTTTGATTAGTAGATTTATGATAGACACTTAACTTTAGGTCATTATCACTACAGTTTAACATGATAATGAGGAAAACTAATATATTGTTTGTTTCTGTTCCATTAGTAAATTTTATCATACGTTCAACAAGATCATGTACTATTGTTTTACAGGGTTATTTTAATAAAGCATCATCAATGTTACAATGGTCAGCCTATACAAGGCCCAAGATCCACTCGAGGTAGGGGGTTACAGAGTAAGAGGCACCACCCACACAAGTAGATAATGCCACCAAGATGCAAGGGGCCACCAGAAGTGAAAAAGAAGGAAAAGGCTTTAGAAGGAATCAGAAACCCAACCCTAAGCAGGAAACAAGGGATATGCCCCTACTCCTGTTCAAATGACTGGAGAGGGATGTGAACCTGATGATAGGAAACCTATCTGCTCCTATTGAGAAAAGATAAAGAAAAAAGTAAATAAATAGTAAATAAAAGTACTGAGTTTTAGGCAGAGATGTTAGAAGTATAGAGATGAAGTAGAAGGAACAAGAAACCCAATCCTAAACAAGAAACAATGGATAAACATGTACTCCTGTTCAAAAGACAGGGAGGAGTGTGAACCAGACAAATATTGGAAACATTGTTGAGGTAAAATATTTTGGGAAGGACCAGATTCAACAAATTATAAGATCAGGCAAGCTAACACTCTGCTAAGTGTTGATAACCGTTTTTATTTCTTAATTATTGTAGTTAAAAAGAAATTCTTTACTTAATCTCTTGGTGTTCATTTTTAATAAAAAGTTTAACAGATTTTGTTTTAATCATTTCACCTCACTAAGACTCAAAAGGCTACTGAGATTGAAAGAATCTGAGAAAAAACATTATTAAGGAGAGAGGACAATAAAAGAACAGAATTCGAAGAGAAAAAACATAAACATAATGACTGACATTACATTTAAATTTTTAAAGATGAAAATTGACTAGAAAGCACAAAACCAGAAGAGAGTTCCACAAGCAAGAAGTACAAGAGAAGAAACTTAGCATAGGACTTACAGTTAGCTATTTCAGCTGTAAAATGATGAGACCTAGTTGCCAATCTAGTATTGCACTTAAATTCATAAAGTCAAGATACTGAAGAGGTAAGTTCCTCAGAATGCTTACCATGAAAATATTTATAGAAAAGGCACAGGGAAGCTATTTTATGGTTTAAGGAAAGTAACTGAAGCTGAGATGTCAGATCATGACCAATAATATTGCTGATACTTCTTTAGAGCTTTTCATTAGAAAGAAAGAAAAGAGTACTGAACTGTTACATAATATCAGACCTCCTATATGACAGTGAATGCTGGGCAATCTCCTCATAGGTGAAGAAGAGACTTGCACTTCTTTTCAGGGAACGAAGGAAACCTTTATTGGGATTAATGTGAAGATTGAGGAATCACCGAATCCCCAGAACCCTTCAGCACCATGCCAGTTTGGGGCCAAAGTGCATATAAGCAGATGGGGAGTTCAGAGACTTGGGCTGAGAACCTGCATCAAGTTCCTCTGGAATCCAGGTCAGCTGCCACCAGATTTTGTGATTTCAAGACTTTGAACCCAGCTCCTCCAGAAGTTTAGACAAGGCTCAGTGTTACTATAGATGTTGATGTAGGAAGGGTTAATTTTTGTTGTACCAAGAGTTATAGAAACTATTTCAAGATTAACCCGATGAATCTTTTGTTTTATTTTTTGTCATGAAGATATTTTTCTTCTTTAATGTAGCACTTGTCATAGCTTCAACCAGCACTGTGATTATGACACTTGATCTTCTACTGCTCCGAGATCAAGAACACAATGTGTGCAGAATTCGTGTGGATTGAAGTGGTCAGCATTGACCAGAACAGCCCCATAGATAATATGTCATTCTAAGATCCTGAAGACCAGACCACTAAACATGGTTACATCACCGGATGTAGGTGGTAGGGAAAAGGCATTATAGGCAAAGTGTAACGTACATTCCAATTAACTAAGGAATAAGCAGAATTTATATGATGCTTTCTAAAGCTAATACAGGTTATTAATTTTTTAGTTCACCATGAAGTATCATGTTCTATTCTTGGTTTTTAAAGATTAAATTGCAGGCTTTTGTCATTTCATCATTTCATTCATTGGGCCCAATTCAAAATCAACAGCATTTGGATATTCACTCTCCAGTTGGATGATCCATATTTGTTGAAATTTATTATGTTTTGTTTTACAGAGATAGATTCTGCACTCCATGTCAAGCCATCTTTCTATAGCTACAGGCAGCTGGGCTTTAAATTCAGAGTTGGTCTTCATCTAAACTAAACATAGCTACAGGACCATGCCTTCTCAGCTATTTAATCCATAGCTGGAAAGAAAGAAATGAATTCATACTACTCATTAAATTTCCATCCATCCATCCATCAAACATCCTTGGACCCAATTCCAGTTGGTGCTAATAGCATTCTGGATAATCACTCTCCTGTTGGATGATCCATATTTGTTGAAATCTATTGTTTTGTTTTATAGACAGTATCTATTTTCTCTCTGAATTTCTAAAATGAGTTATCCCTATTTACACAATTTACATTCAAACTATTGTCCCCATCTTCTGCTAAAACACTGTGATAATAACAACAAGATGACAATAGTTTGAATGCAAATAGTGTAAATAAGACAATATCTATGTCTAACCATCCTTGTATAGTTTCAGGTGGTTCAATGTTATTTTCAGAGACACCATCTCACCTTGTCTTACAGTTCTCAATTCCTAGAATGGGTGCCAAACATGGCTAGTTAGCAAAATATATTAAACAACTGTAAGGTTTTTGCAAACAAACTCAGTTTCCCTGTTTGCTTTGTAGAGGCCTTGAAGCCCAACATGAAGTGATAACAGATGTTTCAGGGAACAAATATTAAAGAATAGGAAAGAAACTCACAACCAAGGAACTTGAGACTGTCAAATACAGTTATGGAGATACCATTTAGAAGATTTTCTAAATACAATTTTTCAATCCAGAAGATGAAAACACCAACCAAAAAAACAAAAGATTATTATTGATGCCCCAAAATGGCAAAGACTGAACCAATTTAACTTTCTATATACAGTGTAACCCGGATATAAGAGAGTTGTCGGGACCGGAGAAGAAGTCTCTTATATCCGGGTTTGGTCTATTTTGTTTAGGTAAGTATGGCTCTAATTTGGGACCAGAGAAAATCTCTCTTATATCCGGGTTACACTGTATAATTATTAAATTAGAAGTAAAAACATTCAATACATATTGAAGATCAACTCAGAGATTTGTAATTTTTTGAGAAGTATTGAACATTTTTACTAATTATTATTATTGCTCTAATCTACAGTAAGCACTTTATTGGCAGAAATTTTGATAAATTTGATATACATTAAATTAATTTTACATAGGATCCTTCATGAGATCGCTAAAAACAGAGTATAGCATGATGAAAAAGATGCCAAACTTGATGAAAACAAAATTTTAGCATCTAAATGTTTATATTATTATTAAGAGGAAAGATCAAAGTATTTTGGGGGTATTTTTTTACATTTTTGAAATTGTTCCTAGCATGTCCAAAATTTTTGTTAAAAATCTTGACAGATAATCAATAATGTCAACTATTTTTTTTCCATTTTATAAAAAAAATGAAAATCTCAGTTTGAAAATCTTTTAAAAATCAATTATAATTTTTTCAAAACTTATTTTAAGAAAATCAGAAATTATGTTTATTTAAAATATTTTGAAACAAGCATTACTTAGTTTCTGCACTGAAAAGATACAGTTTGAAAATAAAACAAAGCAGGTCATAACATTCCATGTCACTTAACAGGTGACAAAAAGACATTTCATGACATACTGATAGCTTACATGAGGATAATTTATTCTACGGGAGGAGAGAAGGGAAGTTATTGAAATTTAAGTGAACAAATTATTTACCTCGTTATTTTTAAGGAAAACTTTCAGTGCTCTAATTTTTTTTTTTTTTTTTACTTAGCTTTCATCTTTACATTTACACTACTTTATGGAAAATATATTATAAATAAATTAAAATAAGACTGATGAGAGTGAGATTAAATTTCATAAGAAAGATATCTAATTAACTTATAGGCACATTTCTTATGAAATTTTATCAGAAATGTACATAAAGTACAAATTTAAATTTTATAAGATGATACTGATACTTGCAGGTACCCTTCTCAGTTGAAAGTGAAAAATCAAATTAACTTCTCCACACGTATTTTGCAAAAATAAATCTATCTCAAAAGGACATTGAGGAAACTGAATGCTGCTTTTAACTAATTTTATAATATTTTAACAACTTAAATATAAAATCTATTATAATTAAGGAAATAACAAATAATTATATTAAAAATTCAGTATTTAAGTTAAATACTAGACAGAAACTCAATCCACGTGACGTTTTTTTTATTGTATGCATGATACTTCTGGTCTTTCATAGATTTGATCTGCAGTCATATTATTGACACAAATTATATTTTTTTTATATACTGATGTTCATTAGTTTGTAAGAAGCTTTGGAAATTACAATCTGTAAATATATATCTACTTAATAAATAACAACATTCGTTAAATTATATAAACTTTTCCCTCATTTTAGAAGAATTAATAACATTTAATGTAAAAATAATAAAATATTTTAGAAATAACAAATAATTTAAAAAAAATTAATTTTTCAGCAAAATATCTTTTTGCATTCAGACAATATTGTCCAAGTTCATTAAAATAAAAGCAATTAAAAGCTTTTGAAATTAAATAATATTTTTGTTTTATTGAGATTTGTATGTTACAATTCAGAGATGATTTTCGGGTAGAGGTGGTCCAAATAAAAAAAAAAAACAAAAACAAAAAAAAAGAACATGATTTGGTTTCCTCAAAGCCTTGTACTTTTAACTAATTAATATAATCACTAATCTTCCCAAAATTGAAATTAAAGAGTTTTTGTACAATTAGTTAAGGGGGGGGGGAAATACGTATGAAAAAAAAAAAAAAAAAAAATTTGCCATGACTTTAAAAAAGGAAAACATATTTATAATAAGTTCCATCATTTGTGAATAGTTTCTGAAAGTTTCATTAAAATCCGACAATTATTTTTATTTTTGCAAGATTTTCAAAATTAATGTCCATCATACAGAAAAAACAGCGCTAAAATTTTATGTTACTTAGTAGTTCCGCTGCACATGAAGAGAAACAAGGTTTTTCAATCAAAATTTAGAATGTTCTAAAAAGAGGGAAAAATTTTTAATACTTTGTTCTTTCCTCTTAATAATAACAAACATTTAGATGCTAAAATTTTGTTTTCGTCAAGTTTGGCATCTTTTTCATCATGCTGGGCTCTGTTTTGAAGGTACCTAATTTTACACATTTGTAATAGCATATATATATATATATATATAAATAATTGGAGACTGCCTGTGTGAGTAATGTCAGAGTAAGACACTGGCAGGGTTGTAAATGCTTAAATCATATCAGAATATGACCTCTGACTCTGCTTAAATTATTGAGTGTTCCAAAGTGGTCCTAACTACTAACTAAACTAAACTCTGCTAAACTTTGGTGATCCAATAAGAACCAGTGCTTTCAGTATGACTTGATTACACACACACACACACACACACACACACACGTGTATATATATATATATATTCCTTGCTTGAAAATTATTTGAATTTTTTTAAACATTAGTTTGTATTCAACAACAAAAAATAAAAGAAAGGAAAATCTGAGCTAAACTCATTGAGTTATTTTTTATTATTATATCTGTGGTAAATGTATGAGAGAGAGAGAGAGAGAGAGTGTGTGTGTGTGTATGTGTGTGTGTGGTGTTAGTTTCCATTTTCATATGTTAATTATTTCAACTTCTACCCGGGTTTTGGTAAAGAGGAAAGTGACTTTGGGTGGGGAACATTTCTTTTAAGTTACAGGAGACAGTCTGAAAAAAAAGTTTTCAAAAGAGTGAGTCACTCAGAGAAAGTTTTTGATGTCATTTTTTTTATTAGATATGTATGTGTGTGTGAGTGTTGGTGAGAGAGAGAGTATAAAAGCTGTCTGTAGATATTGGTGTCGGGGAAGAAAGGTTTGAATTTTTTTTTGTTTTTATAACAAATTTTCATAGCTGAATAAATAAATGTTTCTTTTTAATTTACTAACAATTTACTTTTGTTCAAAATTTTGCCATTATTATTATTATCATCATCATTTAAAGAAAGTTATTAAAAAAAATAAATGAAATCTTTATGGGTTACTTTCCTTGGATTTTCTCGCCTATTTCCCTCGATATTTATCCAAAAATGATTCTTGGTCTGAAATGATACTTTTTTGTACTGAAATAACATTCTAATTTACTTTTTAACGTATATAAATTGTTTTGTTTAAAAATTTTTTGAAATGAAGAAAATGGCCGCTTTTAAGAAAATTTTCTTAAATTGGCCAAGTTGAAATTCCGATCTATATAGTTTTTATTTAAAATACACCAGAATATTTTGCTGACTGGAAATAGTAAGTTTAATCATTTAGCTCTATCTAACCACATTGAGCACAGTTTTGTTTTTACACCTTAAACTAAATTTAGTAAATACTTATTTGCTTACCTGCTTATGCATGCTAATGCACACATATACGGTTGCTAATATCTAGTTATTTGATTTACCCACCTCTATACTTTATATATATATATATATATATATATATATATATATATATATATATATATTTACTTGGATTGATGCGAGTTTGTAACCCTGCACTTCATTTGTCTGATGATTGCAGAGAGCATGAAATCCAGAGTCACAAACTCAAACTCACATCAATCCAACTAAATATTTTATTTAGCTCTATCACTAATATTGAGCACTTTCCAATAAAATGTGCATATATATATATATATATATATATATATATATATATATATATATATATATATATATATATATATATATATATATAGACAAGGCTTTATGTGCTCCACTATTTTTGGAGATGCTCCCACTCCTACTATATACACAAAATTGATGCTGGCTCCCCTCACGCTCACCGTTTTCAAAAAGGAGCCACTCCAACTCTATTAAAAAAAGACCGGCACTTTTTTGGCACTCCATAGTTAAAATGTACCTTCTTTCATAAGCATTGGACATTTTTGCAATTAATAAGCTGGGTATGAGATATTTCATTAGTCAAATTTAATAAGAACCAACATTTAGTCTGTCAACATACCATTTCTTTACCCATATAAAAATATACCAAAGTTCACCCAATGAAGTTCCAACCCAACAGGCACAAAATATTACTTATGAATTTACAAAAAAGCAATACATTCATGCCTTAGTCATTCATTCTAATGACTGATCATAATTTTGATTTAAATAATCTATCATTTGGTTCACACTCCTCCCCAGTCTTTTGAACATGAGTAAAGGTTTATCTCGTTTCTCGTCTAGATTAGGGTTTCCAGTTCCTTCTAAAGTCTTTGCATTCTCTTTCACTTCCAGTAACCCCAATCCCTTGCATGTGCGGGGGGATTGATAAAAAAAAACAGAAAGTAATTTTATTAAGGTGAAAATGTATTGAAAGTGCACTAATTTCAGAATTCTCTACAGAAAATTTATGTCCATGGTCATACTGTATATTTGCCTTCCTCACTAAATTACTAATAACAATGAAATAACAATAAAAATAAAAGTGATGTGACATATCAGCCAAAAGCAATGGACATCTGATGACAGACAGAGAGTACTTGACTAAAACATTGTCTATAATAAAATCTATAATAATCAAATGAAAACAATATTTTGAATAAATTATAAAGTATTTCCATTTTTGATGCCTATCATTACTATAGTGATTTTCATTAATATCTAGCTCACTGAATGATTGTCATTTTCCACCAAATCCAATAGACTTATTTAGCTTGTTCTAAGTAACTGCTATAACAGAGGTGATTACATATTTATGTTCTCCTGTTTTTCTCCCCCGAGTATAAAAGACAAACAATAAAGCAGCACATAATACACCAATCTGACTTGTACATCTAACAAGAGAATGTATGCTGGTTCCTCCAGTTTTCTCGCCCTTCCATGGCATTCTGTTTCTAGAATTCAGCTCTCATTTCAGATATAGCTTATACAATTTTTTTCATCTCTTTCAATATAAATTTCTTATGTTCCTCAAATCTTATTTTAAGAAAATAACTGATTCCCATTCAGCTTCATTTCCATATTTAAATACTGTATATTCAAAGTTCAGAAGAGAATATTCAATCTTATTTTTGGACTCAAATAGAATAAATAGATTAAACTTGCTTAGGATATTTGTAAAGATGCTTGTACTTTTTACAAATGTGTTTGACCTAAATTGTTGTCCTTAATAAATAACTAATTTGGAAGGAGAAGAGAACTCCTTATTTTGTGTAAATGCTTGTTGTTAGAGTATATGGCTTGCATGCATACAAGAGAACTAGCAAAACAAGGACATGCAATGATCTCAGTTTATTTTTGAGGGTACTGAATATTCAAAGTTTATAAGAGAATCTTTAAACTTATTTTTGGACTCAAACAGAATAGATAAAAACTAGCCAATGATATTTGTCAAACACTTGTACTTTTTATGAATATGTATTTAATCTAAATTGTTATCCTTAATAAATAACTAACTTGGAAGAAGAGAACTTTTTATTTTGTGTATGTTAAAGTACACAACTTGCATGCATATAAGAGAACCAGCAAAATGAGGATATGTAATGATCTCAGTTTATTTTTAAGGATGAAATTTTTGTCTCTCCAAATTAGTTTCTTGTATGTATGCAAGTCATGGACTGCAGCAATGACATCAATCCTACAATGACCACATCACAAAGGAAGATTTGCACAGAAGAGCAATAACATTGTAGATGTAATCATTTGAATAAATCTAAGTTTTGAAGCATTTATTTAATAAATCTGATATAATAGGTAACATAAATCTGCAATGTATTTATGGCAAAGTTTAACCTTTGTGCTCACTAAAAAATGGTGCATCAAAAGCATGGTTAGTTCCTTGACACCACTATTATTGTATGCACTTTAAATGTTTTTGTCTTGGTTGCAGTTACTTTCCCACCACCATATGGTTGCCTCAATGTCCCTTTTCTATAAATACATTCACGGTAAATGTTTTCATGAACTCTCCACTATGGTAGGTAGACTTTTTGAATTTAAGTGCAGTACTAGACTGGCGTCAAGATCACATCAATTTACAGTTGAGCTAGCTAGATGTAACCATAAAGGCTATGCTAACAGTTTCTTTTCTCACACTTCTCGCTTGTGGAACTCCCTTCCAGCTCCATGCTTTCCAGTCAACTTTAATCTTCAAAAGTTTAAATGCAATGTCAATCACTATCTACTGTCTGCCTGATTACACCTTTTGTTCTTGCTCATTAGTAATGTTTCTGTCTCTAATTCTTCCACAGCCAGTAATCCCTTATGTCTTAATGGCTTTACTGCCTTGCATGGAGTGAACTCAATTTAAAAAAAAAAAAAAATTAGAGAGATTATAAAAATGTGTGAACCAAATATAATGCAATATTTATTATTTACCTTTTATAAAGTTTCGTTATTTACCATTTTATTAAGAAATAAATTTTATTCAAAAATTTCTAAAAAATTTCAAAATATATAAACTAATTATAAAATATTTATTATTTACCATTTCATAAATAACTATGAAAACAAATTTTTTATTCCATAATTTTATAAAAATATCAATAAACTATAAAACAAAAGAATTTGAATAAACGCATAATTTTCTGGATTATTTTCTATCATAGGTTACCCCTTGTATCAATTCTCCAATTTTTGTAAATTCATGAACAAAAAAAATTTCTTCTCATATTTACTTTTTTATAAAATGGAAAATGATAAATATTTCATTATATTTGGTTCACATATCTTTATAATCTTGTAACTATAAAATTATTCTTGTAAATAAGCAATCTAATAAATAAATAGCATTTAATATTTTTGTTGACAATCCTCAAAAATAAAGAAAATGTATAAATCTACTTTCATTTTATTAAAATCTAATCATCTGTTCTTAAAACAATAAAAATTACTGAAGGAGTCAAAAGTGTATACAGTAATAGCATGTCATAGGAATAACTGTTCTTTAACGCAACGTTTTTTTAACTGGAACAAAGCTTAAACATTGCTATATTTCTTTAGTTAAGCCATTAGTGATGTGTTAAAGTGTATTCAAAAATATTTACATTTAGTACATCTAGTAATGTGACCGATATTACTAGTTCATGTTGACCTTTTGTATTGTCCTGTTCTTCTGATATGTAAATCAGGCAACCTCTCACATGCAAATTTATCACTACAATTGGTATTACATGCACATTCACATATATAAAATGCAATGTCTATCCATATGTAATTATTTGTCTGTGTGTGTGTATGTTTCTAACACTTTTCTAAATGATCAGAAGAAAAGGGTAATGCATATTAAAAAATGCTGGTTGGCTTTGGTTTGGTTGGTTTATGGCATATCAACCTCAACTGGTTAATGCTGACAAAATTTTTATTGCTGGTAATCTTTTTTTTATTTTCAAAAATGTATTTCTGGTACTATTTTTTTCTTCAAAAAATCTATTTCTGGTAATATTTTTTCTTCAAAAATGTATTGCTGGCAATAATTTTTCTTCAATAATTTTTGCTAGTAATAATTTCTTAAAAAGTATTTCTGCTATTAAAACATATTTTTACACTTTCATAGTGTTTTGACTCCAGTTTGGGGGTTAGCTATTTACCCATTGCTGGGACCCTAACAGGTGCTACCACTCTGGGTTAGGATGGACCTGGGAATACCAGCAATTAAGAGGTGGGTCCATGCTCCTCAAAACATCTTGATCAGAGGCCTTGCTGTTGGACATAGTTTATTGTCTTACCCAGGATGCGGATGTAGTTTATCGTCATACCCAGGAAGGTGCTGGTTGGCTTTGTGATAAGTTATTTTTGATAAATAGTCATTGGTGATCTGACATCAAGAAAATAGTAGAAAAGCAGCACAACTATTTTTGTATGGCTGATAGCATCCATCCTTGCTATAAATTTGACAATGTGAAGAAATACACTCTGTACATGCATGCATGCTCAGTTCCAAATGTAGACATTAAAACAAATTCTTACTATGCTACACATAACTGCATTATAATCTAAAGATTAAACAACTAATAACCCACAATCTAAAACTAATAAACTTATAAATAAATAAATAAACAAACAAATTGAGGTAAATAGCAATAGGGAGGTCCAAGGACCATAAATCAATCTTGTAAATCCAACTTCAGAAGATGTTGGGCCATAAATCAAAAAAATAAAAACCCCACATAATAATTTGGAATGCACAACTACCTTCTTCACCCATGAAAAGCCAAGCAATTGCCCTGTGGTCCAAAGTAGTAATCATTTATTGCGGTAAAAAAGATTTTGATTGGTTGAGACTGGTATGGAAACACAAACAATTACTATATTTTGAGGCTTACTAAACTCAACCCAATCTTGATTCTGATTTTATTTTTTGACAGATAGCACAGAGAAAACAAATTCTTATTTGAGGTAAGACTTGGTTTTCTCCATCATTATACAAATAAATAAACACACTCAAGAACAGGAAACTAAATGATCTAAAGACATAATTCTTAAACAAAAAACTTGAAAAAAACTGGTTTCCCCTTCCCAGAAGCCTCCTGATAGAGAACCTACATAAAGAGGAGTAATATGGTCTGATGATTACTTAAATCATGAAACTGCCAGTCACCATGCAGTATTGATTTCTATGTCCATACTATATATCATTTATTCTAATTTATATTCCTCACATATTCATTGCTACTGTGACACTATTTACGTCGCTAGAAAGAAAGAAGAAAAAAGGCGAGAATTAAATTTAGGTGATAAGAAGCCATCACGAAAAGGACACTAAGCGATGTTATTTTTTTTGCCAAAGAAAGATGCTAAAAGTTTTATTCTCATTGGCGAGAAGAGTAAGGTCGCGGATGTTTCGGATTTAATCTGATTTATGTTACGGGTGGCGAATAAGATATATCCAATCTGCCATGGCAATGGTAAACATTTTAAGTTGGACAAGCGACCTCCTGCAGAATTCTAAAGAGATACAAATTAAATAGGTCATCCGCTGACCGAAAAACAAAAATGTCCGTTGACCACCATGAAGGAAAGATTAAGCCCTTGTCTATATGCAGAATATCATTGAGAGGAGCATCTGTTTATTGTCAGGGCTGGCTATGATAGCGAAACTATTTTATCAGAACAGTTAATTAGTGATAGAATGCAAATATATCCAATTGACCACCGACTTGTTTGGCAAAGGCCCCGGGTGATAAAGTCCAAGTGACATTTGGCTAAGATAAGAGTGCAAGGGTTTGTTGTCAGGCAGAAGGAAAGAAAGAGAAAGAAAAGAAAAAGAAAAGAAAAAGAAAAGAAAAAGAAAAGAAAAAGAAAAAGGAAGATAATTTTTTTTTCTTTGAGCAAGATTTTTTTTAACCGAGGCTGGTCTGGCCACACCCACGCCCATTGGCTGAATGGTGGCATGAGCGTTAGGCGGAGGTAATCATGTGAAGAAGGAGGGGAGGCCTGTTGCGCCCCACTGAAGGGATAGGTGTGAGATGCCACTGTGAGAGAGAGGGGAAACCCGTTGACACCCTCTGAGGGTATGGTGAGATACCAATATGAGAAGAGAAGAAGGTGGGAAGACGAAAGACTTGCAAAAACGGAAAATAATAAATTTTCCTGACCGAAAACAAAGAAGTGGATTGTGGATTTAGAATTATCAAAAGAACCTCAAACCCCGACAAGCCCACCACGGTTTTGGTCGGTGTCCATATAAGCAGAGTCGCAGCAAGTGAAAAGCAGTTCGAGTTTGAATTCCAGTTGAGAAGCAGTTGAGTGAAGTTCGCAGTTGGAGTTGCACCCGCCTCGCAGAAACCCGACAGAAAGATTCCACGCAAATCACGACCTCAACTTCTAACCAAGAACAATTTAGTTTTGAAGAACGACTTAGACTCACACCACCAAAACAAGTTTTAAGAATATCGCCTGAAAGATACACCAAGAACCAGTTTCTTAAAGAACAAACAACTTAAGATGTTAAGACTCGCCTAACGAACACAAAGTGTCACGAATCCATATAGCGGGTTGGGAAGAAGACGCAGTCCTGTATTCAGCAACTAGATATAAAATATTGTTATCCATTTTTTAACACATTTGAACTTTTCGAGTTATTATTTTCTTTTCTTTTACATATACTTGTGCGGTGTTACCCTTGATCGAACTCGGCTTGCATTACGGCCCGGAGACTGATTGATTTTGTCTGCCTAAGATCAAATCACAACATGGGTAGGTTAGACTGGAAATCAAAACAGTTACTTTGGTAACCAGACGTTGGGGCAGAGCTGAGAACGACAAGGCTGATACCGAATCTAACCAGATTCCCATCCGAATCACCAAAAGGTTAGAACGTCACATTTGGATAGCACAACGGACGCAGCCAGGCAGACGTCACATTTGGTGCAGCGACACCAGGGGGGGGACATCACACTACCTTTGATAAGTGATACCTTATATAATGCCATTTAAGTTTTTTGTTAAAGTTGTTATCAGAAGTATTTACACTATACTTGGGACTGTTGTCCTCATATTTGTTGTTATCATCACAAAATTTTGGCTTTTGTTCCCTCCAGCCTTCCTCAGGTGTATATTGATCTGGGTAACCTACAGGTAATTTTGAACTGCAACCTTTATTTAATCTACTTCTCATTTCACTGCTCATGTCTAGGGATATTGTTTCATTATTATCTTATATAATACCATTCAGTTATTGCCTGCTTGTCTCCATTGAGTGCAAGTACACACAGCTCGACCCAGTGCTTTTACCTACTCAGCCATTGTCCCGAATATAAATACTGATAACTCTTCATCCCAGAAATTCAGACAAAAATTACTATTAGAAATTGGTAAGACTACTTCTGCTTTAAAGTTAAATTTATTAACACATTCACTGCTACTTTGGATATTTGAACCTATTTAAGTTTTTGTTAGTTCCCATATGTGCCAGATAATTTTATCAGCAGAATCATTGCATATTTATAAATCTACCATTTATCCAGGCACTGAATATTGCTGTCATATCTGGTCTGGTACTCCCACTATATATCTTGAGATTCTTGAAAAAATTCAAAGAATGGTCTGTAATGTTATTGGTCCTGACTTGGGACCTCAACTTCCATCACTTTACCACTGCTGTGACATGGCTTCCCTCTGTCTTTTTCTAGAAATATTTTCATGGCAGTTGTTCTAATGAGCTCTCCACATTGGTACCTCCATCACATGAATTTACGTGTATTAACTATATTGGCAAATAGGTCACATTGTTTCACTGTTGAAATAGCTAGATGTAGCCATAAGTTATATTTTAATAGTTTCTTTTCTTGTCCTTCTTGTCTCTGGAATATTTTTCTGGTTCCCTGCTTCCCCACCACCTGCAATATTAAAAAGTTTAAATGCAACATCCATCGTTATCTTCAACTTTCCTGAATCCTGTTCTTCTATTGACATTTCTCCTCACTTTTCTCATTCTCTTTCACTCTCAGTAAATCTTTGCATCTTAGTGGCATTATTACCTGTCTTATGGTGAAATGATTAAAAAAAAATTAAAAGTACCTATACAAGACTACTTCGGATTTATTTGCTAAATAAAATAAAATTTATCAACACATTCATTGCTACCTTGGATATTTAAATCCCTACATAATGCCATCTATGTTTTTGTCAGTTACCATTAGAAATTGCTATATAAAACTATTTGGATTTTATTTTGATAATTAAAATTAAATTATTAATACATTCATTACTACCATAGGTATTTGAACCCTTACATAATGCCATCTATGTTTTTGTTAGCTAACATTAGAAATGACCATATAAAACTATTTTGACTTTATTTTGGTAAATAAAATTAAATTAATTGTTGTTGGCACCTGAGCTTCAGGATTGTCATCCTCTTTCCTTATTCTCTTTCTTACCTCTGGTGGCAGTGACAGAGATGGCAGTTAAGGCTCAGCCAACTCCTGAAGAGTTCTGAGCAGGAGTCATAGAGTGTGGGTGGTGGATGCAGCTGGGTGTGTTGGGCACTCCTGAAATAATTTTGCAGATCCTCTTCATGTTGACAGTTGGACTCAAAAAAATCTATTAGGTTGGTGCAAAAATAATGTCGATTTTTGACGTTAAAAATACGTCAGAAACCGACATTAATTTTGCACCAACCTAATATTAATATATTCACTACTACCTTGGATATTTAAACCCTTAAATAATGGCATCTATGTTTTTGTTAGATACTGTTAGAAATTGCTATATGAGACAATACTTTATTTTGATAAATAAAGTTAGATTTATTATGCAATAAACAATGATGTGTTCTTGGTTTGGTTTTGCTTTGCTTTTTTTCTCTACACTGATTTACGATGCTTTTGTGAACCATGGTTTTCGTTTTGCAAAAACAGTTCAAGAAATCAAACTTAAAACAAAAAAAAACACATCGGGGATGTTCTTTTGACATTGCTTTTTATGTTGCCTTAAATAAAACTATAGAATTATATGCATAAGTGTATCAGAGGCAAGATTACAACATGCTGCAAGATTTACTTGAACAACGGATTAAAACTGGCTGCTAGAGAAATTGCATTTTAAAAAAACAAGATTAAGTCAAACTTACTGCTGGCTGCAGAGCCAGTGTATGTGCTATCCGAAACTGTACTACTGTTGCTGTGCATACTGCTTGCCCTACTGCTTGGATCATGTTGCCGAGCTGGGATCACAGTGTTATGAACCCAAGCAGTTAAATTAGCCAATTGAGCCTCCATCCTTTCCATTCGGACCCTGTGATAAAAAAAATAAGGAAAACTAAAAACAAGCAAATAAATAAACAAAAAAAAACAAAAAAACAATCAATTTTAACAAGGTGCTAATAAAATTTTTTAAATAGAAATTATTGAATCACTAGTTTGGAACAAATGTGAAGGGATCAGAACTCATGCTCCTCTAATCTATGATACAGCTTCCCCAATCTTTAATAAAGGGAACCTCACTTTACATCATCTCAATTTTCATAAGGTAATATCCATAAAAAATACATATTTTATTGTAACCTAATTATATCCATTAACAGATCGTATGCAATATAGGTAATGAATTCAACAAGAAAAATTGAAAATAATTACAATGTATCTAAATACAAATTAGAGACATGTCATAATAGATCACAAAATCTTAAATCAAAAGTATTTAGCAGTAATTTTTAAGATCAACTTGAGATTTTTCTTGTTAAAAAGTTGAAAATTTTTAACACAGTCAACACTATGCATAAAAATAGTAAATTTTATATAGTGTTTTTTCGAGACTTATCATGAGCAAAACAAGTTTATAGATTTGAATGATAAAAAGACCTGAAAATGGTGTCAAAAACTGCAAAAAATTTTCATCCTTAGAATAGTCAGTTGTACTTAGTTTGTAATGTATATAAATGTAGGTAGAAAAAAGCAAATATTGATAAGATAGAGAGGGTTATCAAGCATTGCCCAGGGCCCCCAATCAGGTTGGGAGATTCAGTGGTAGTACGCACTGGCCCTGAAATGGATGCATACCTATGTTTATAGATTATGCAAAAAGATTTGACAAGGTATGTTACAAAGAACTGTTTGAACTGCTAGGTAAACTTGATGCATTTAGAAAATATATTAAAATAATCCAGAACTTATACTGGAATCAAACTGCCTGCAAGGGGAGAAATTGAATTCAGTAAATATACAAAAATAGAAAAGGGTGTAAGACAAGGATGTGTATTCACACCAGACTTATTCAACCTTTACAGTGAAGTAATCCTGAGAGAATTAAAAGTCCTACTAGTATTCATTATTGGCATCCACAACTTTTACAATATTAAATATGCAGTTGACACAGTGTTGATAGCAGACAAAGGAAACTACAGGAAAATAAGCTAGTAAAGTTAAAAAAAAAGAAAGTACTAAACATTAATTGTAAGAAGATAGAATATATGGTTGTCAAAAAAAGAAACAGCCTAATATGTGAATTACAGATTGGAGATACCAAAAATTAAACAAGTGCAAAAATTTAAATATCTAGGAAATATTTCAACAAAGGAGGGAAAATATGCCACTAAAATCTGAAAGTGCATTGGGGTAGCAAAAGATGTCTTCTAAAAGTTAAGCAAGGTATTATGAGACAAGAGAAAAACAAAGAAAAAAAATGACTGTTATATAATATTGGTCCTCCTAAATGTCAATGAATGCTGGACAATCTCATCACAAATGAAGAAGAGATTTGAGGCAACAGAAATGTGGCCTTACAGAAGGATGCTGAGAATATAGATTGAACATGTGAGCAGAGTTTTCAAGAAAATGGAAACAAAAAGCACACTTAGAATTAAAAAGAAAAAGTTGAAATTTCCAGAGCACAGAATGAGAAAAGAGGCTTTCAAAATTTGATATTCACATGACATATTAAAAGCAAAAGGAACAAAGGAAAGAAACACAACCTACCTAATGAATTTGTGTAAACGTTTGTCAGAATAAGGATTAGAAGAAATGGCAAAAAGAAACATTTTACTAAGAGCTACAGGGGACAAGAAATTAGGGTGAACTATGGTCGCCCATATCCTGAAGTGACATGGCACATACAAGTTTGGTATCAGTTGTTTCACTGAAAGTAAGATGATGAAATTTCAAATCTAAATTTTTTTGTCCATTTAAAATCTAACACGTGTCATAAAAATGATTTCAGAGGGCTTCACATTTCAGCATATATATCCTCTTCCTGTTACCTAGGGATTGTTGCCAGACAGAATAGGGTTTACAGACACATCACATTGAAACACCAGTTCCTATACATTCATAGAAGTTAAGCAATGTTATATTCACTTACACACAAATACTCCTGGGAAAGATATGTATACAGCTTTTCTCTCCCCAGCTATGGGTTAATTAGTAAGACTTGTATCACTAAAGAAAAAGGTTACAATTTAAAAATATTTTCTGGCTTTAAATAACCTTCAAAGGGGGTGATCCACTGTAGAAAACTAATCAATCAAAGGAAATTCTTTAAGGAATTTTATTTCTTTTTGGTTTCATTCTTTTCTTTCATCATGAGAAATGTTAGCTTAGCAGAAAAAGTACCAATGATTTATTATTTGAGCACACACACAAATACACACACACATTTATTTATTTCGTTTTTGGATCTGATGAAGCCTGAAAGAATGAAATGCAGACATATATATATATATATATATATATATATATATATATATATATAGAGAGAGAGAGAGAGAGAGATTTAAGTTTTAATTTCAACTAACACAGTACAATACAGCTTTGTAATCAACAATTCAAAATTCATAGAAAGAGAATAATAGAAATAAAAAGAATTATTTTTGCATCCTCAAATTTGTATTGCTAAAAAAGAGCCTTATTCAAATAAACAAATTAAATCCAACATATCAATCTTGATAATGTAAAATTAATTTTGTAGAATTATAAGAACCATATGTTATGTAAACTTCTCTTATTTTATTTAATCTGCCATGCAATCAGAGATTCTTGATAAAATACAAAGAAGAATCCCCAATGTTATTGATTCTGATCTGTCATCTCTGTTCAGTACTAAACTGGCAGCAAGGTTTCACCATCTTACAGTTGAAATGGATAGATGTCACCATAAGTTCTATGCTAACAGTTTCTTCTTTTGCACTTCTTGCTTATGGAATTATTTTCCAGCTTCTTAATTTCCAGTTAACTTTGATTTTCAAAAACTTAAATACAGTGTCAATCATTATGTTTGTAATTCTTGCTCTTTTAGTGTTCTCTCTCTCACCTTAATAATGTTTTAATATATATTTCATACTCAGTAATCCCTTTCATCTTGGTGGCTTTGGGTGAAATGACAAAAAAAGTCTCTTCTTCATCTTTTTAAGGATTTTGAATTATTGTCTCTTACAAGTGTATATCGCACATTGAGTGCTGGTGTTAATAAAATAGGGCTTGATGCTATATAACACCTGAAGATGCATTGCACATGAAACTGAGTCATGCTACCAGTGAGGAATATATGTATGGCGGGGGGGGGGGGGGGGGGCAAAATGATATAAATTTTTAGATACCAGAAACTAAGAAACTAAATGAAATTGGCTACTAATTCATTACATGTTAGATGAAATTTTCTCACAATACATTAAAAGACAATAACATCAAGATATCAATTATCTCTATTGAGTTTTTCATATGTAACACAATTCTGTTCAAAGTCTCTCTTACAATGAACTACCAGATTCTATATTAGTAGACTGACTGCATTTGAGAATATCAATGTCACTCATGTACATTTGCTACCAAATACAGCAGAGACACTGTTGGAGAAATCACTCTAACCGTTTCATATATCTGTGGTAAGTGGCCCAGGTCTCACATGCATACAACAATGAAGACAAAACACAATGTAAACTTTCAATTTTCTTTCAATCAAAATTCTATGCTAAGACCAGAGAAGTCTATTTAGATTTCTGAAAGCATTACAGACTTTCTTGATTCAAAAGGTTTCATTTTCAAGGGTATTTGTCATATTTATAGTACTGGCTAAATACAAGAATTTTTCCACAAGATGCAATTTCTGAACATACACATAAATACTTGGTTTAGAGTAGACTTTATCTGAACAGATTGGTATATTATGATGGTCGTTTTCAAGCTAATCATTAGACTAATTTGTTGCACATTGTTGTATGTCATTCTGGGTGTGAGCAAGAAGTTCACAATTGTCAGATTATATATATATATATATATATATATATATATATATATATATAGAGAGAGAGAGAGAGAGAGAGAGAGAGAGACATGTTTCATTGAATAATTTAGACAAGTTTTTTCTACTTATTTTAAATTGGATTCTTTCCTATTCACAGACAAGGTTTTGGTGTCATTATTAAGGGAAGAAAGAAAATCGCCATATTGATACATATTTTATTCTGAGTACTTTCAACATAGCACAGTTTCATCATCAGGGTGTTGTTTATTTCAAGACAAACATTTTAGTGTTCATCATTTTCAAAGAAAATATTGCTGTGTTCATATTAAAGTTAAATATTTTACTTGGGAAGTGAAGAACACTGAGTATGTGATTGCTTGACATCACTTTAGAAGAAGTAACTAAGTATAGCATGCTGAGAGCTTTTAAGAAGTAAGTATTAAAACTGCTAGTGCAAACCTTGATATTTTAAACTATCTACTGTACAAATTTTAAAACATTTGTGCAGAATTCATAATTAATTTTATTAAGATTTGGTTTTAATATTTTAATATAGATAGCTTTGAGAATTTTTAGTTTGTCTTTATCTTCATGAAAAATATAGATGTATTTTCAACAAAAATTTTTCTGAATTGTTAATGCAGACAGGTATTCTGTTGTAAATGTTGGACATATTCAAATGAAAAATCAGCTGCTAAGACAATGTAGTGATAGTGTGTTCAACATAAATATTATTTTTATCAGCTGGAGATACAATCTCCCAGAGGACATTTAAATTTATAAACAATGTTTTTCTGCAATACATTTGAAGGTGGGGAAGAGTCAATATGAATGATTGAATTAAATATACTAGATTTAGTGGAGTATACAATTTTTTTTTTTTTTTTTTACTAGGATCTCTGGTGGATATATAAGTATTTATTAATTTTTTTAAGGATATTTTCATCTTATTAATAATTAGTATGTATTTGGTTGTGATATAAAAGATTAATATATTTGTGGTTGAAGAAGTATTATAATTCTATTTGCTTAGTATTAAAATTTCTGATAGAACATCTTATTTGTTCATCAACAATATAATTAGGGAAGTTATTATTCATAAGAGTTTGTTTTATATTTTTTAGTTCACTGTAGAAAATCTGTTTTGTGGATGAATTCATTTTTGCATGGTTTATTTAGTTTTTTATAATTGTTATTTTATAGCAATTTGGACATTGACTCTTATAGTTAAGGATGCATGAATTTATGCTGGTAGGTTTTTTATATGGGGAGATAATGAATTTATTGTTAATAGTGTTTATCAATATATCTAGAAAAGATATTTTATTGCTATTATTAAGTTTGTATGCAAATTTAATGACAGAATTATCTTGGAATTGTTTCTGGAATTGATGTATTTCTTTCATACACTTGACTAACATAAGGATATCATCGATATATCTTAAGTAGATGGAGGTTTTTTAAAATTGTTAATTATACTATTTTCAAGATTAGACATAGAAAGAACTGAACCCATGGAGATGCAGTCCCATTGTGCATATATATATATATATATATATATATATATATATATTAGTCAAGTGAGGTTACGGTTTCATTGTTAGGTTTTTCATTTTAGAATTTGAATTGAAGAGTAGATTTTATACTGCATTTACTGGGAAATGCAATGTGTGCAGGTTCTTTCACCCTCTGATCATTCACCATGGGTGAATTTTTGCCAATGGTTTATTGCACAAATTGCCGATCTGTTGTTTGTCTCTTCAGTCTTGTTTACGAATGAGGCAACATTTAGAAAAGATGGAATAAAAAATTAACACAACCAACATTTGTGGGAGGATCAGAATCCCGATGGTACAATACAGGCTAGACACCAGCATCAGTAAAAATTAAAACATTTAAACAAATAAATAAAAAATCTGTCAGATTTAATCCATTTCCTAAAAAATTGTCTTTTTGTTTACATCTGGATATAAAACAGAGCAGATATGTATATTTTAAGAATTGGGAAGATGTGTGTTCAAAAGCACTATTCAAGCTTTGTTTTTGATCAGGAGGTCCTATGTGGCTGAGTTGGTCAAATACACATCAGATCTAATGATGGTTTCCCCTAATGGATGCAAGTTCAGGTCTTACCTGGTGATGCATATTTTTCTAACAAGATTTCTTGAATATCTCTTCTGGATGGTCTCTGTTTAAGTCGGTGAATGCTGCCATAATACTTGCCTTCAGTTCATCTTTGGTATAACAAGAAGTTTTGTTGGTCTCTTGCTCAACCACCACACACATAATAATCAAAGGGGGTTGCAGTCTGAGGAGTTAGATGGCTAGATGTAAAGGGTGATGTGGTCACAGAAATTGTCTGGCAGCCATGACTGGATTCTCCTGCTTATGTTGCATGGTGCAGAGTCCTGTTGCTAGACATAGGGTCTTCCAGCAGCCACCTTCTTGACTCAGGGCAGCACTACCTCGTTAAAGCACTTGATCTCGGCCTCCCTGCTGAGTCTGAGGACCTCACCAACAAATTTTGGAGTTCTGTAGCTTATCAGAATGGTCAGAGTGAGTTTACCGAGCTACTGAACCTTTATAATCACCATTAGACTCATCCAACTCTTTCCAAATCCTCTGCACTGCACTCAGATTGACACTCAACCATTCTGAAATGTTGTATTGGAGCTTCCAGTGTGAATGCCAAAAAGTACAGCATGCCATTTCAAAATTTCTGGCAGAGTGAATTGTGTCATGATGCTCTTTTTCTCACGGATGGTGCCCAACTGACTCTACTATATTGTGCAGTTAACAAAATTGAAAACAAAGTGTATACATGGTGATAGAAATATAAAATGGCAACAAGTTTCGGAGTCTTTGGAAATAAAGAAATTTGGTCTGCTTAAGCAGGCAACTATAATAAGGTTATATAAAGTAGTTCCTAAATATGTGTATTTTCTGTTTTAGTCTAAAGTATCTTTTGCAGCAAACATAAAATAAACAAATTCTCCTGTTTTAAAAAAATCCTCACACAAGAAGCAAGGTGATATAGCAAGGGGTTACTGAGTTGGCATGTACTACCCACCAAACCTACAACAAGGGGTGGGGATCCCAAGCCTGATTAGGAGCTTCAGGCAGTGCTTTGTGACCCTCACTATCTTAGCAACATTTGTTTTTTTCTACCTACATTTATGTACGCTACAGATTAAATTAAGCACAACTGACTATTAAAGGATGAAAAATGTTTGCAGATTTTGATGTCATTCTGAGGTCTTTTTTTAAATCCAAATCAGTGAATTTGTTTTGATCATGCTACATCTTGAAAAAATACTATATAAAATTCACAATATATATGAATGTGTTAAAATTATTAACTTTTTAAGAAGAAAAATCTCAAGTTGATGTTAAAAATTGCTGCAAAACGTTGTTGATTTAAGATGGAATTATTTATTATGTCATGTCTCTAATTAGTATTTGATACATTGTATTTATTTTCAAGTTTTCTAGTTGAATATTTTTTACCTATATTGCATATGATCCATTATTGTACATAATTAGGTTACAATAAAATGTTTATTTTATATGAATTCATCCTTAAGAAAATTGAGAGGATTTAGAGTTGGGGAGAGCATATAATAGATTGAGAGTGGCATGAGAACCTTGCACGAGCCCTGCTAAGAATGAAAGAAAGTGAGATAACAGCAATGAGGAGAAATAACAATAAAAGAACAAGATTCAACAATATAGAAGATGATGATGGGTGATGTGTTTAAATTTTTGAAGATTGTAGTTGACAGGAAAGCCAGAAGAGAATTCAACAGGTGAGAGAAAAGAAATTATTAAAATAGAACTCTTGGTAAGATCTATTTCAATAGTAAAATGATGAGACCTAGCTGCCAATCTAGTGCTACACTTAAATCCTTGAAGTTGAGTTACCAAAGAGGAAATCTCAGCAGAACAAGTGCATGAAAATAGTTATAGAAAAGGAAAGCTATGCTACAGTAGTGAGAAAGTGGCTGAATCTAAGATGCCAGGTTTAGACCAATAATGTTGCAGATTCTTTGGATTTTGTCATGAATTGCTAAAAATGTCCCAAAAATCCCCACAGTATTTATAACATCATATTTTTCATATTTTTATTTTCTTTTTTACTTCAAAACTCAGGGATATTACCCAGGGAAACATTCACAACTGAACAAAGAAACAAAATTATGGAATTGTATTTTAGATTTAATCAATCCATCTAATTTTGTGAAATTACAAAGTTTTATGGTGTTCACATTCTTCTGACTTCACACCTTCTGGTTATTTTTCGTGGTGGGGGTGGGGATGTACTTTACCTTAAGGTGTGTATACAGATTGCAGACAATTCAGCAACCGAAGGATAACATCTGTGCAGAAATTTTAGAGCTGCAGCCAGAATTATTGGCTACTGTTACAGAGAATGTTATTGAAAGAGTGTCTATGTGACATCAATAATGGAGGATATTTACATTGTATATTTTTTCATAATTAAATAGAAATAGAATGATAAAATGGAATCTTGATCAATAAACTGAGTGATATCACTTCACCAGACAGAAAAATATTCACTGAGGAGAAAGTTCCGCAAACTTAAAGGAGTGGGAGTTGAATATCTTCAGAAATTTGTTAGTCAAGAATGGTGAGTTCAATCTTTGGTAGGACCACAAGAATCATCATAGTTAACATAAAGTTCCAATGTTTGGATTTTTATTCTTTATAAAATTATTTTTGAATTATAAAAATGTCGAATTTTTAAATCCCTGACTTCTGGGACATCCTGTACAACAGGAGCAATAGACAAGATGTGGTATAGATGAATGGTAGACTATTTAATCAGTTAAGGAAGTAAACTTGTACTAGTAAACAAAAACGTTTGAATTAAATTAAAAAAATAATTATAGAAATTTAATAACATACTGAACTATGTTTTTAATCCTAAAAGCTTATTCATGTTTTAATTTATTTTGACCTTGTAATCTTTTAAATGACAGCATGTAAACAAAACCAATTCATTTAGGCAGTGAAGATAATGGATTAGCTTCTTACATGTAGTAATGTCATAATCCACTTCATATTTTTTAGGGGTTTTGAATTTTACAAAAGCTTACAGACATATCATGTTGAAACACTGGTCCTGATCTGATCATCAAAGTTAAGCAATGTTGAGCCTGATCAGTACCTAGATGGGTGACCACTTGGGAATATCAGGTGCTATAAGCTTGGATATGCAGGTGGTTTAATGGATAATGGCTCGGAATGATCAGAGAGCCCGAGTTTTAATTTCAGTTGAGTTTATTACATTCACACACGTACAATTACTCTTGGGTGATCATGAATTGAAAAAAAGACATGATCACCCAAGTGGGTCATATCCGTCCTTTACCAACAAATATCGGGCTAGCACAGTAAAGGCCCATTCTTCCCCATGAATCAGGGGAAGGCCTACATCTAACAAAGCATCATTACAGGTCATTCAAGAATGAAGAAATCATTTTACATACACTAAATTTAATTTTGCATACACTAAATGACCAGCTAAATCTCATTGCATTCACTAGATGACTGGCTAAAATGGAATTTGCATACACTAAATTATCAGCTAAATTTCAATTTGTATCCACTAAATGATCGGCTAAATCAGAATTTGTATATATTAATGATACATATACTCTAAAAGGTGGCTCACAGTTGATACTGGTTGACTAAGTGCTGAGTGAAACAACAATGACCAAACAAAATTATTTCAGTTTGTTGACCCAATTAAAGAGTTTGGTTGTTTAAATATAGGAGAGAATTATTACATATACTTGATTTGTTTGGAGTTTTTCCCAGATTTGACACAAATAATCAGATTCCCAAATTAACTAGTGACCAAATGCATGCAATTTATATAAATATATGTTTTTAAAATAGAAATCCTGACAAAGTTTTTAATGAATTTGCTAAATGGAAAACGTTTCATCGAAAATAGATTTGATTATATATTTTGCCATTCAAGACTTCATCAGATTCAAAAATGAAAGAAAAAATGTGTGTATCCTGAATCATGAGAAATGCCAGCTTAGAGAAAAAGTACTATGATTCATTATTAAACCATACACACATTTTTTTTGTTTTTGGATTTGATGAAGCCTTGAATGGCGAAATGTGTAATCAAATCCATTTTCAATGAAATATTTTCCATTTGTCAAATATATATTGTTACGTAGTACAGATAAGAAAGCAAGGATAGAATAACCTTTTCTTAAAGCTTTACTGAACTTAATTCACAGCAGTCAGTAATCAACAAAGGAAAGAATTCAGAATGAAAAGGAAGAAGAACGCAGCTTTTAAAGAGGAAAAGGAACATGTGAAAAGTCACGTGGACAAGAAAGCTAGTTTCCTTTTTTTTTTTAACGAAAATATAACATTCTCCCCCACTTGCAAAAGAGATTGTAATTGAAAAAGTTTTATAAATCCAGTTGTTGGATTGGTCTACGAATCCTGCTAGACCGGCGTGGAAGTAGTTCACCACTGGAAGAGTCAGACCTCTGAGAAGGCTGATTTTCAGGATTCTGGCTATTATTCACAGATTCATTTTCTGTATAAGATGAAGAAATATTAATGGGACCTGCATCAGGCAAAAGGGTTGAATCTGCATGGTCCACGTCGGGTTGAGTATTTTCAGGTCCATTTTGAGGTCCATCCGGGCGTGGAAAACGTGCCAACCGTCTCAGCGCCACCGAATCTTCCTGGCCCTCATTGTGACATATTTTGGCATGCGTAGGGTTGGCCTCAAGGAGTTCCACCACCTCAATGACAGGGTCATATTTACCTCTGCCACCGAATCATTTTAATAATACCTCCCCAGGCTCACAGAGCCAAACAGGCAACGCAGTACCGGTGGAGGACCGTCTTTCAAAATTGAACATTCGTTCGTGGTGGGTTGAATTTGTAATGGTGCATAGCAGGGAGCGGATAGCATTTAACACATCATGTAGAACATCCCGCCAAGCACTAATTGGTAACTGTTTCGATTCCAGGGCCAATAATATGGTATTCCAAATTATGCCGTTGTAACGTTCGCATTGGCTATTGCCTCTAGGGTTATAAGCAGTAGTATTACTGCATCCAATTCCAAGTCGTGTTAGAAATTGTTTAAATTCTCCCGACATAAACGAAGTTCCTTGATCGGAGTGAATGAATGAGGGAAGCCCGAAAATGGAGAAAATACTTGTCAGGCACTGAATAGCAGTTTGCGAAGAGCAATCGCGGCAAGGAAAGGCAAAGGGAAATTGACTATATTCGTCGACAACAGTAAATATATATTGGTAACCTGTTGGAGATACCGGGACAGGCCCTTTGTAGTCAATTTGTTTATATTCGTAACCATTGAAGATAATGTCCTCAGTACAATATTCAGATAGTTTGAGGGAAATGGTAGATGATGCCATGGAAATTACGGAATTCCGTTTAGAAGTAGACAGTTTCATTGTTTTAATAATACGGGCACTGATAAAGTTATCAGAACTACCTATGTCTATGAGGGCAGTTAATCTCTTTCCTTTTAATTCTAAAGTTTTAGTAACTGGAGGAGACCTATCATCATCTTTAGCACAGGCTACTATAATAGCTGAGGTAGAATGTGAAGGTGCCGGCATGGTAGAACGGCAAACTTTAGAAAAATGACTGAGTTTGCCACAGTTTCGACATATCTTATCACGGGCAGGACAATAGTGATGATTATCCTTAAAGTGACGTTTCCCTCCACAGTTGTAGCACTTGCCACGAGCAAGGGCAGCACACAATTGTACAGAGTCACATTCCGTACGAGAATCAATTAAGTCAGAAAGCATATTTTTAGTAATAATAATGGAAGTAGCCTCCTCGGCAGAATCCAGTAAACACATTTTTAGTCCTAGTGGTAGTAGCAGCAGCTGATCCAATCTGAGAAGCGTATGATTCAGCATGAAAGTGAGCCTGTTCTAAGGCTCTAGCACATTGAGTAGCCTACTTGAGAGTTAGCGTATCATTTTCAAGCAGTCTGGCACGTATTACGGGGGACCAGAGACCACGTATAAATGCATCACGGACAGATTCATCCCTGTAAGTAGTAACAGTAACATCTTGGAAGCAACAGTCAGCAGCAAGTTGATTCAAGGCCTGAAGGTATTGGTCTATAGACTCATTTTTATGCTGCAGATGTGTAGACAACAAATGTCTAGCACGAATAACACTTGGAGACTTGTCATAAACACTCTTCAGCAATTCAACAGCATGTTCAAATCCAGAACAACCCTCAATAACATCAGCAACGGTAGCACCGATGTTTAAATAAAGGACTTCAAGTTTGAGCGGGTTTAAAGAAGCAATAGTTGATAAGTAATAATTAAAATTACGGTACCATAGTCTCCAGAGCTTGCTAGCCTGAGGGTCTGCAGAAGATATATCAAAATTGTCCAGACGAATAATCTTGTCCATGAGGAACTAAGTTCAGTAAATTGTTACGTAGTAAAGAGAAGAAAGCAAGGATAGAATAACCTTTTCTTAAGGATTTACTGAACTTAATTCACAGCAGTCAGTAATCAACAAAGGAAAGAATTCAGAAGAAAAGAAAAGGAAGAAGAACGCAGCTTTTAAAGAGGAAAGGGAACATGTGAAAAGTCACGTGGACAAGAAAGCTAGTTTCCTTTTTTTTTTTACGAAAATATAACATATTATATAATATATATATATATATATATATATATATATATATCACTACATTAACAACTAGGTCTGACCATTTTACTGCTGAACTAGCTAGATGCAACCCTCAGTTCTAACAGTTTCTTTTATTGCACTTCTCCCCAGTAGAACTCTTCTGATTTCTTGCTTCCCTGCCACCTACAATCTTCAAAAATTTAAAATGTAACATCAAATGAATCCTGTTCTTTTTTTGTCCTTTTTCTCACTAAAGTCTTTTCATTGTCTTTTACTTCCTGTAACTCCATGTTCTAGTGGCATTATCACCTGACTTGGGATGAAATGACTAAAAAAAAATCACTCAGTCTCATTAACCTTTACCTAGCTGGAGGTGAAAATTGTTGCTGTAGTGTTCTCTAACCTTTCAGCTGTTGCCTCAAGAGGGTTTCCATAAATAAACACTTGTCAACTGTTATTTCTGGTTTTGCTTTGGAAAGAGGCTAAACTTTCATTTTCCAATACCATTTTGAATTCTTCTACACGAAGTGTAACATTGATTAAACCCACATTAATTTTGTTGTGACTTTTTGTAAACAAAAATGGGCATATCAACATCCAATGAAGTCATTATTCAAGAGTTTTTCTTTGATTCAGACTCCAGTGATGATTTTGAAGGCTTTACTCAAGCAGATATTGATGGTGAAGTGGTCAGAGATGTAGATAACTACACTAGTGGTAGAGAGGAAAGCTATGATGACACCTGGGTGCTAAGCAGCTACTATCACCCACGGCTAACCAATTTTATGGAATCTACTGGTCCCAGGGATGTACCTGATGGCCTTTCTGAAGGTGAATTATTTTGTCTATTTATAAATGACAAAATAATAACTTTATTTGTCAACAAGGCAACTAAATGTACTAGTCAGGTGAAAGAAAGAGCAAACAAATGCTGGTGTCTACTTGTATGTAAACATGTGGAAGGATGTCACTTTTGATGAAATGAAAACCTTCTTAGCCATTTTGCTTCTTATTGCACCTCAAAACTCCACAAGGAGTAATAAAAGTATGCTAAATTGTTAATGTATCTGTTTTTTATTTTTGTTTTTGTGTTTCAATGTTTTTTGTTTTAAATGTTAAATCATTCATGAAAAATGTAATGCTTTATATCAAAATATTATTCATCCATTCTTTTATATGTACACAAAAAATAAAATCTATACACACAATACAAAGAAGGTTATAACGATTTTAGAACAGTACATGTTCATGATTTTTGCAACCTCAAAAAAAAAAAAAAAAAAAAAAAAAAAAATGGAGTGGCAAGGGGTATAATTCTCAAAAGAATTTGGTTGGGTAAAGGTTAAACATTAGTAAGCCAACACTGGAGTGGAAGTCTTTAAAGCTTCTTTAACAAACGAAAACATTAAGACATATTTCATAGTCCGTATTATACTAATTTTTTGAACATAAATCAGGTTTCATATATAAACTATATTCAATATATTTTTGGCAGAAATTGTTCTTGCAAACAAATCTTATTAAAAAGAATAGAAATTTATGTTAGCTCTAGACTAACATGAGTCATCTCATTAATACTGATCAGGAAGATAAAATAAGTAATTAGGACAGTAGATAGCAATTGACATTGTATTTAAATTTTTGCAGATTTAAGTTGGTTGGAGAGCATGAAGCTGAAAGGGAGTTCCACAAGCAAGAAGTGCAAGAAACTGTTAGGATAGAATTTACAGCTACACCTAACCAGCTCAACTGTAAATTGATGTGATCTCGTGGCTAATCTAGTACTGCATTTAAATTCAAAAAGTCTAAGTACCATAGCCTATAAAATATATTACATATTACACATTTGTGAGGTAACCATGACATATTTGGAAAGGATATTAGAATAATTCAGAATAAAAGTCATCCTGTTCACATTCCTTCTTGGTTTTTTAAGCAGAAGTCAATGTTTATCCCTTGTTTCCTATTTAGAATTGGGTTTCCAGTTCCTTCTGAAGTCTACTCCAACACTATACTTCTAACCTCTCCTCCTAAACACTGAAATTTAATCTACTATTTATTTTTTATTTTCTTCAATAGGAGTAGTTAGGTTCACCTATTGTATGGTTCACACTCTTCTCTGGTATTTTGAATAAAAGTAGAGGGTTATCCCTTGTTTCCTGTTTAGGATTGGGTTGCTGGTTCTTCTAAAGTCTTATTTCATTTCACTCCCAGTAGACCATGGCAGGAACTCTTACAGAAGGTAGCAAAGGAAAGCAAGAAGAAAGGATTAAACATCAATTTCAAGAAGATAGAATGCATGCTTGACAGCAAAAGGGAGCAGCCCAACATGAAATTTACAAATTGGAGATGCCAAAATCATGCAAGTACAAAATACTTAGGAAGTATTTTAACAGAGGATAGAAAATGAGACATTGAAGTCCAAAGGCACATTGGGATAGTGAAAGATGCCTTCCAAAAGCTAAACAAAGTATTAAGAAAAAGGAAAATATCATTTGAAACAAAGAAAATCGTACTGAACTGTTCTGTAATATTAGTCCTCCTATATGGCAGTGAATGCTGTTACATTCTTCTTAAAACCAGATCTCCTTCTGATTCATGCTACACTAATTTCCACCACTGGCTGGATTTAAATGCTCCAGATACACAAAACAGAACTCAAATTGTGTCAACTGTGCAAGGATCCACACATACCTTCCATTTTTACTTGCATACTCTAAGAAAAAATAAGCAATACAATCCAGAATTTCCACCCAATTAGCACCCACTGCTGTAAAGAAACAAAATAAAAACTGGAGCTGATTTAAGCCTAAGAAAGGACATAAAAGCCCATCAAATGTTCACAGACTTTGTCGGAAAGCAACCTCCCATTTCCAAGAGACACCTCACCAAAGGCCAGTGCCCCAGTAAATCACAACTTATCAACCTCCCTCTCCTTCTGTAATGCTAGAACTAATCAAACAGCAATGAGCAACCATTCTCAAACTGAAAACAGACCCAAAATCCACAAGTGAACATCAAGCCAGAATTGCTGATTAACTTTAGACAGAACTGCAGGAAATGCTGACTGCTCCCAACTCTGCCTCCAAGGATGGAAAGTAAATCTATTAAAATTGCTAAGCAACTTCTCGATGAGGGCATATTCCAACAGATGAAGGATTCACAACAAATCATCCCTCGATCTCCACAATGGATACTGGAAAATCACTATTGATGAATGGGACCACTATAAAACTGCATTCACCTGGAAGGATCGATATTACCAATACACCTGTCGAGCCTTTGGTCTAACATCTGCTGGTCAAATCTTTTCTTGATGCATAGTCGAGGCATTGACAACCATCACTTCACAGGAGAATATCAACTAAACCTTTTATGACTACATCATCACTCTGGAACAGCTATTCCTCACTCTTCAAAAATTTGGGCTAAAACTTAACTTTGAAAAATTCACCTTTCTTGCTTCAGAAGTCAAATTTGTCAGTTGCAATGTCAACAGTGAAGGGTTCAGACTTGACCTAGAACACATTCATGCTACTGTCAAAATGAAGCCACCCACTACAAGAAAAGAACTGCAAAGTCTCATAGGATGTCTCATCTGGAAATGCCAATTTCTGGAGACATGCCTTCAAGAATAAATCAAGGCAGTTACATTTTCCCACTTGGTGGCCCCTTTACATGAACACAACAGGACCAAAAAGCCGTTTGTTTGTACATAAAAGACTGAAAAGATTTTTAAAAAATTAAGAAATGCTTATCATCAATACCAGTCATCTTATTTCCAGATTTCACTTAAGCCTTCACACCCACCACAGACGCTAGTGATGTTGTGTGTGGTGACATCCACATGGAAGTAGACTGACAACAGATGGAAAAAGATCATAGCCATCACTTCTCACATGTTCAACAGTACAGAACTTGTCCATTACCAAGCACAAAGCATTTGCAATAAAATGGGCCATATCCAAATTTGACCAATTTCTGCACAGCTGCCCATTCATTTTTTCATTGACTACTGTTCAATGACATACCTCAAGCAGCATGAATTCAATAATGTAAAAATTCAATGATGGCAGGAAGAAATATCCAGCTATAAATTCATCCAAAAAGGGCCACTTGAATGTTTGGGCTGACACACTCAGCAGAGGGTATGGTCTAAAGAAGACCGCAGCAGGTAAAACATTCAGACTTCAAAACTTCGATCTTCATATCTACATCCCGTCATGGTGTCTCAGGGAAATCAAGGGTGCAGAATTGCTCCCTGTGCCACACACAACACAGAACCTCAAACTTCACAGACAATGCATTTTCTGACCACAATAACTGAACAAGCTTCTGACAATATGCTGGCAAGGATTACCAAAGCCCTACAAGTGGTGGACTCAGGCAAAGCATCTACACTCACCATCATGCTTGATCCTAGTGACCACCAGGTAGTGATCTATCAAAAACATCTACAACAGTTCTATCTAGAACCAGGGACATCTGTTTTGATGCTAAAAGACTCTCAGAACACACCTAAACTTGTTCCATTCAAGCTCTAAGCCAAATACACCCACCAAGCCCATGACTGTCAACCACTCTGGTATCACTTGGATGCACACCCACTTAACAAACTATTGGTGGAAGTTAAAAAACGTAACATTACAGCATACATTGAATCATGCAATATCTGTGTTGGATGCAAGGGGAATTATTGCAATCATCCAAACTGGCCCAGAGGACATTGCAAATAAGATCTTTAGATGTTGTATACACAGACTTCATCATGATGCCACTCTCAAAGAGCAAATGCTATATTTTAACAATTTTGGATAGATTTAGCTGACATCTCACAGCCATTCCTTGCACCAGAGGCCTTGTGATCAACATGGCTCATAGACTCTACCAATTTTTTCCCCAACACTGGGAACTACACTGTATTGTATCTTCTGATCATGGCACCCACTTCACAAGCAAAGTGTATAAGAACTTCTGTGAGATGACACAGTCACACAGAACTTTTCACTGTCCTTGGCATCCACAACAGCAAACAACATCCTCACATATCAAAAAATGCTCTTCATATGCTCTGCAAGGACAGGAACTGTGAATGGAGGGTATCCTTGAATCTGTTGCGCTGTCTATGAATGCCACCACCAACTGTGCTGCTGGTATCTTGCTGCATTACATCATCACCATCAGCATCCCAACATCGGTTTACCCAAACTACCCCACTGGAGCATTACCAATGATGACTTCGGTGCTTACAGCATGCTGAGAAATGCTTTGCTGTGACAAGTTCACCAACACATCACCCTAGCAAACAATGAGGCCAACCACAAGACAAACAAACATCTTAAACAGCTCAACTATAAAGATCCAATACAGGTTGGAGACAAGGTCTTACTCCACAGACCTCATTCAGCCACAGCCCACATATCATATCTGCCTTGGACAGGTAGTTACCAAGTCATCAAGATGAATGACATGGTACACCAAATCACAAATTGTCATGGCAAAACTAGTTGGGTCCATCATACTCACATACATCACCTTGTATCTCAGCCTGACCACCTTATTTATATGAACTTGCCCCCACTCCACAGACTCTCGAAACACCTGACTCAGCACCTCATCCTTTATCTGATGACCATGTAATCAATGAAAACTGCAGATCTACTGATCTCATAGTCATCAGTCCCAATATTCCAAAGAAGAAATCCTAAAAGACAAACATGTGTTCAGCTACTGAAACATTTTAAAAATGTCATCATGTACTAAAAAAAAGAAGAAAAAGAAGTGCATCACCATACCACATATGAGACACATCAACTCATCTATGAAGCAGAATAAGATCAAGGGAAACTTACATTCTTAAAACCAGATCTTCTGATTCATGCTACACTAATTTACATCACTGGCCAGATGTGAATGTTCCGAACACCAAAAACTGAACTAAAATTTCATCAATTGCACAAGACTCCACACATACCTTTCATTTTTACTCATACACTCAAAGAAAAAAATAAGCAATACAATCTAGAATTTCCACCCAATAGCACCCACTCCTGCCAAAAGAAACAATATAAAAACGGAGACTAAGAAAGGACATAAAAGCCCATCAAAAGGTTATTTTCGGCAGTTGGATGGCAGCTTGGCCCAGGTTCATAGACTTTGTCAGAAAGTGATTTTCAAGAGACAGTTTGCCAAAGCTGGTCACCCTGGTAACTCACTGCTCATCCTCCCTTTCATTTCATATGCCTCTGTGGATGCCTTTTACAACTCCTCTTATCTCCTTTTTTCAACGAGAAGACATTTACACTGATTTATCATTTGTTGGCCTATTTTACTTTAATACAATTGTTTATTTCTTTAAATCTTCATTGTTTCTTCTTTGATCTGCCACCATATACTTAATATAACAATTCTGAGCCATCTCCACACAGATGAAGAAGAGATTTGAATCAACAGAAATGTTGTTCAAAAGGATGATTAGAATACCATTGACTGAACCTGTGAGTAATGACAAAGTTTTAGAGAAAATGGAAACAAAAAGGATTCTTATACTTAACATTAGGAAAAGAGTTGAAATTTATAGAGCACATAATGAGAAAAGAAGGATTAGAAATTTTGATACTCACAGGACATACTGAATGTAAGAAGGACAGAGGAAAGAAGCACATAACTTACCTAATGAGCTTGTTTAAATGGTTAGCAGAAAAGGGTTTAGGAGATATAGCAAAAAGAAAAAATATTAAGAACTACAAAGGTGAGGAAAAGGTAGAGAGCCAGGATTGCCAACATCCTAAAGGGATATGGCATATAGAAGAAGTTTCTGTTGATGTTACATGCTATTGATATGACTTTCTGCATCCTAATTTATTGGAATTAATCTTCAAACAAAATATCAGCCTATGAAAGTCCTTTTCTTAGATGTAAATCTTCCCCAAATCTTTCCCTTTGTTGTTGATGGGTAGGAATGGGCAATTGCTATACCAATGTCTATTGATAGCAATTTATAGCACCAGGTATTCTCAAGTGGTCATTCAACTAGGTACTGACCAGGTTCAACATTCCTTAACTTTGGTGATTGGAGAAGAACTAGAAAATGGAATATAATGGCTGGCCACTTGTATCCTAGTATGCCTGTTTACTAGGGCAGCTAGCCATCCCTGTTACAGACATCTGCTCAGGCACATTCGCTTTTGTTTAACACCCACAGAGTCCACCTATGGTTTATACTGAAACTATGCTCAGTAGATTTTAGTTACAGTTTCTGTGTGAGAGTGCATTTTCTGGCATGATTAAGTGCCTGAAAAAAGCCAGTACACTCAAACTTCTGGTCACAATGACTTATTACTTAGTACGAGCTCAAACAAAATAAAAGATAACCAGAAAACTTCTTGCCATTTCGATTTATTAGAAAAAAAGGTACACTGCAAATTTGATATGACATTGGTCCTTAAACTAATCCACATTGCCATCCAGAACCTTTTACGAATGTACCTCCAGCTGCACAATGAACTGGTGGTAAAAAAATCATGTTTCTTGGACACAAAGGATTTCTCATGAAGGCAATTGTTCAAGGAATGGGAGAAGTGGTAATGTGCTAGCACAAGGTCCGAAGAGTAAGTTGAATGCCATAGTGTCTTTCAGCCAAGTTGCCACATGGTATCTCTGGCCATCTGAAGCCTGGCATTGTCATGGAGGAACA
This sequence comes from Acanthosepion lycidas, assembly GCA_963932145.1. Taxonomy (NCBI): domain Eukaryota; kingdom Metazoa; phylum Mollusca; class Cephalopoda; order Sepiida; family Sepiidae; genus Acanthosepion; species Acanthosepion lycidas. The sequence goes on along the minus strand of OZ010613.1, from coordinate 50,928,704 downwards.
GTACACCCTTGCAATTAACCAATGCTGGCTCCTGTTTCAGTGCCTGCTAAACACATTCCAACTGCTGTGAGTATAGGTCCACAGTGATGGTTTGGCCCATTGGTAACAGCTCATAGTGCACCACTTGACTACTCCACCAAATACAGGGCATGATTGGCACAGTTAGGAGTGTTATCACAGGTGAGCACTTGATCAAATGTAGATATGTTGTGCTGACGAGAAAGCAGCAAGAAACAGGTTGTTGCTTGTTGGTGTTGAACATTGTGTGGTGGGCGCACTTGCTCAACTTGTACATCTTCACTATGCAGTACAGGCGAAGTCTGCTTGTTTCATCAGAAACCTGGAAGTGTTTGGCAAGCTCACTACAGGTTTGGCTGTTGTTTTCCTACATTTGTGAAAAGTGTATGTGCATTATTAACACAGAAAGTTAGACAAAAACTGGGTCTTACTTTGTTTCAGAATCCTGACCAGGCTGTGGCGTCAAACTTCGTACTTGTTCATGTATCGGCTCTCTCTCAGTAGTCACTCGGTAGCTTTGGGTTCTTTGCATTGGGTTGACTGGAGTGCTTTCTAATGGCACAGCCCCTGGGATAGGAGTCATCGGTGCGAAAGTGAGAGAATGCCGATTGGGAGATATGACTTTGCTACCATCTCCTGTAAATGACAAATAATTTGATTATATATACAAATGATCAGATTAAAAAGAAATGTAAAAAAATGAGACATAAGAAATGGTTGTTAGACAGAGAAAAAAAAATGAATGTATTTTTATAACAAATTCCTTCATTCAAAAATACTTTTTAATTTTTTCTAACAGAAAAAGATGTTTCGATATTGAAATTAATACAAAAAATTCAGAAATATTTACTATAACACTATAAAGCTATGATTAAGTAACATTTTTTTTTCTTAAATGTCTAAAATATATATGAATGTAAAAAAAATAATTGTAGAATTCTGTAAATAATTAATTTTACAGGAGAAATTAATTATCTCTGATTGGTCAAAATTTATAAGTGGGATTGCTCATTTTTGATTGGTCAAAATTTGTAAAAGGAATTACTTATCTCTGATTGGATAAAATTCACCACATAAAATAAAAATCTAATATCTTAGTTGTAGAAGCTTCCAATAAAGTCAGGAATTGAAGAAAAAGATAAAGTGATCAAAAATAAATTTGAAATGTATAATGAACAAACTAATCATGCTTGAAATACTATCAATTTGCTTCTTCACGTCAATTGTAACATTTGTGTGCATTTTTCCAAAATCTTTGATTAATGAGGATGGTTTTGTTAGTACTAAATAGTTGTCAGTGTGTAGTTAACAGTGCTAAGAGTGAGTGATCTGAAACACACATGGTGGGGTCTGGTTGATACATTTGTTTTTTGCCTCAAGGGTCAGTTAAAAATAAGTCTGCAAATGAAGTTTTTAAAATAAATGGGAATTGCTTTTTCATCCCATATATTTTTGTTATTTAATGTAAAAATAGATTATTTTTTTTTATATTTTAAGTAAAATTTTCCATAAACCAATAGTTTTTGCCAAGAGAATTAAATTTTAGATTTTTGTTTTTGTCATAATGATTTTTCATTATCACAATTAGAACTCAAATATTTGTTTCTGCTTGAACACTGTTCTATAAACAGAGTCATTATAATATTTCTGTACGGTCAAATTTTATTTGGTTTGTGAGAAAGAAAATAATGTTTTTGGTATTAATAACTTTTGGTTAGCTTTTCTGCCATGTTGCTTTTTATCACAACTCTGAGCTCATTATTCTGCAGCCATTAAATAAGCAGTATAGATTAGACACAAACTCATATCCCTTATCTTTAGGAGTTTATCTTTCTGTGACAGCACTCATCAGTCTGGCTACAAAGAATTTTTTGACAGGCATTAGTCAAATAAGCCATACATATGTAGGAGTTCAAGACTGATAATAATGTTAATATTCATTCTAAGAAATTTGGAAACAGTAACATTTAAAACTTCTGCTATGTGTTGTGTCTCTTCAGGACATTGGTGACCATGGTTCTCCACAATTTTCTGTTCTTTGTAGCTCTTATTAAATATTGTCTTTTTGTTACCTCCCCCAAAACTTGTTCTGCCATCCATTTACTCAAGCTCACTAGGTAGGTCAGGCATTGCTTTCCGCTGAGCCTCCAGCCTTCAATATGTCCTGTGAGTATCAGATTTTCCAAGCTTTCTTTCCTCATTATGTGTCTTAGAAATTTCAACTCTCTCTTTCTGATACTAAGTATAAATGTCCTTTTTGTTTTCATTTTTTCTAAAACTCTGTTGGTGCCCACATTTGGCTGATGGTATTATCATCCTTCTGTAGAACCATATTTCTGTTGCTTCAAGTCTCTTCATCTGTAAGGATATTGTCCAGCATTCACTTCCATAAAGGTGGAATGATATTATGTAACATTTCAGCATGTTTTTCTTTGATTCTACAAAAACATTGTTGCATGGCAATGAGTAAAGAAGCAATAAATATAGCTATATTGCTTATTTGAATAATGCCTGTCAGTAAAGTTTCCAAAGCCAAAATGTCGATGTTTGCTGCCATGAAAAGAAAGGTTTCCAATAATAAGGGCCATAAGATCTAATATTCCTCTCTACATTGCTTATTTAATGGCTGGGGAATAATGATCCAAGAGTTGCTTTGTAAGACAAAAGAAATATGAAATACTAAAGAATAATTAATAACAATTGACAAAGTAGCAAATATGGACCTTTGTGTCTGCAAAAAAAAACAGAATGTCAAAAGGATGTTTTTTCCCCATGACACTGCTTTTATTTTGATTACCTTCACTCTTCGGCAATGTTTATCGCTTTAAAAAGCGAATATTAGAATTGTAATAAAACCTAAACATATGCTGAAAGTAAATTTATACATTTTTTGTTTTTGACAATTTACAACAAAAATATTAAATATTAGTTATTTCTTAGATCATTTATTTACACAAATAATATTATATTTACAACATTCTAAAAACTAATACAATTAAAACTAATCTATATAATAAATATGAATGTCACTGTATCACACTTTTTCAACTTTACTCCTAGAAGTTGTAGCCCAACATATACCATTTTGGAATCTGGCTGACTCTATAAGTAAATTAAGAAAATTCTGGGCCGGATCTGAACCCCCAATTTTGGATTCCTAAGTTTTCATTACTGTGATTGTTTTCAGCAATTTTTTATGACAATTTTTTTTGTACAATAACAATTTTTATAACTTGGAAATAAATTTGAGAAAAACTGAAATAAATTGCAAAATTCAGCAAAAGTTACCCATGAAATAAAAATAATTGTTTGTACATACATCAAATTGTCTTTAAATTAAGTAGTGGAAGAAGAATTATCATTGAACTTTTAAAAGGTAACCTTGAATATTAATGCTATACTTAAATGCAGTGATCAATTTTGAGTTCTTCTGTAGTTTATTGTTGCCTATTGCATCTACTCCTCCTTACCTATTTTGATGAAGGCCCAATCAAGAGCCATCTCCAGGAGATAGCTTAAATGCTACCCAATAGGACAACTTTTAAGCTAATGCAATGCATCATTTACCAATTAATAAAGAAATAAATATGAAAACATTTTTTTATTCATAAATTTATAAACATTTATTAAATTATTAAAATATATGAACCAAATATAAGAAAATATTTATTATTTACCATTTTATAAAATTTGAATCAGTTGGTAATTAACTGATATTTTACCAACCATTCCAATAAACAATCTAATAGTGTTTATTATATTTTTATCAATTCTCAAGAACAAAGAAAGTATGTAAATTCACTTTCATATGTTTAGGTTTTCTTACAATTCTAACCATTGCTTTTCAAAACAAACATGGCCAAATAGTTAAAATAAAAATGGTGTCAATGGAAAAATTGTCCTTTTGACACTCTCTTATTTTGTGGGCACAAAAGTCCTTGTTTGCCAATGCCTTATCAAAGAAATTTGAATAAAATTGAAATAAAATCTAATAATTTGTGATTAAAAGGTAGTATAAATAAGATGAAAGACTAGTCAAAAATTAATAATAATGGTAACAATGTGGCATTTCAGAAATCCGCAGACTTATATTTTAAGAGAACATAAATCTGTAATTTTTCTTTTGTTTTAAATGTGACTTGCAGTTTTTGTCTCAATTTTAGGGACAATGAGTTATCATTATTTACATTTGAATTATTGTCCTCATCTTTCTTGTTATTATCACAGTGTTTCAGCCATTTATCTCTGACCTTTTTCAGATGCTTGTCGAGCTGTGCAACCTTCAAGAAAGTTCAAACTGAACCCTCTATGTGGGTAGATTGTTCTTGTTTCCCTGTCCATGTCTAAGAGTATCTTGTCTTGTTCTTATCTTGTTCTGCTCAGTTATTGCTTACCCTGTTAAGTAAAGAGTCCAGTTTGAAATTCCTTGAATGTTACCCAGAGCAAAAACCTGTAGAAGGACAGAGGTTGCAACAGTTGAAACATTGTAATAATAACAAGAAAGATAGGGACATTAATCTGACTGTAAATTAAGTAAATAATGACCTGCAGTTATTAGAATCAGTGTCAAAGTTTTAAACTCTAGATTAATAATCTGATGATAATGCAGACTTAATAACGGCATATTACCAGATCCCCACTGTAGGTCTGTTACTCACTCGTATCTACAGGATTCAGGAGTGGTGTAGACCGCTGAGGTGTCATGGTGGATGGTGTTCGAGTACTTTTCACCATATAGTTCTGTGGATGTGCGAGTGGCAGTTGAGCCAGAGAGCTGCCTGGGTAGTGCATGTAGTTGACTCCTTGCTCAGCCAGAGGAGGGGCATACATTGGATTAGCGGGGTTCACAGAAGGATATTGGTAACCTCGGTGGAATCCTAAAAGAAATCAGATAAATGCTCTTCCTAATTAACCACTGGGTTTTGTGATTGCAGATAAAATGTTTTTTTACACACTAGGATTAACAATGAACTTATCACTAGAGACGAATAACAGATATAGACAAATGAATGTAAATAAAATATGTATATTTATATTAAATTATTCATTTTATGATCAACCAGAAAATCAGTTTGTAGATGAGATACAAAAATCAGTGTAGTAAAATCACAAGAGGCCAGTCAGCTTATCAAAGGCTTTATTCACCTAACAAAGAATACAGAAAGTAAAAAAAAAAATATATTAAAGTGGAACAATCCATCCAAGACAGAATAAGGGATTTAAATAATTCATTCTCCCTTCTCTATTTTATAAACATATTTTTTTTTTGTTTTTTAACCCATGTAATGGAGAGGCTTTCAACACTGCACCAGTCCAGGGGTAGAATGTTCCATTTCAGGTTGGATCTCTCTTGATTCTGAGGGCACAAGACAAGGCAAAAAGTGACTAGTTTTGATCGCAGGCTCAGCCAGTGGTGTGGGCTCAAACCACCAGAGTACTCAGAGATAGGAGATATGACTTCAGTTGAAGGGTTTTGGAGCCAGTCTTCCCTGACAGGAGTTAAGTCACGAACAGAGACAGTCATTTTCATCTGTCAGCCAATCATACATGAGCATACAGTGGATTAGCCTCAATTAAATCTCCTTCATCCACCAGTGGATCATGCTTATTATTACGGACATGGTGGTGCAATAAAACAGGACCAGGATTGTTAACCAAGTGGGTAAGGTGTGTCCACTGGGGGACTGGTGTTGGTATTGGAATAGTCTCTTGTGGGAAGTGGTGTTGATGGCAGTACACAGCAGTAACTTAACTGAATGCAGTACTTCAGGTAATATCATTTCCTACTGTGAGGTTTCATGATTTCTGGAAGCTAATTCCAGAGTAATAAATTTCCATATTACCCTGTTATACCACTTGTATTGTCCATTTCCTTGCAAATTATAGGAGTTGTCCAGCTAGTTGCAATGCCAAGGTTAGCCAGGTATTCTTTCATCTCTCTGGATTGAAGTGAGAGTCCACGGTCTGAATGAATGTAAGAAGAGGTCCTAAACACCTTGAAAATCTGGTTCAGACATTTGATAACTGAGCCAGTAGTCAAATCAGGAAGATAAAAGTGAATGGGAAATGGGAATATTCGTCCACAATAGTCAGCAGATAACAGTTCCTAGAGGACGAGGGATGTATTATGCAAAATTTAAGAAAAATATACTTCAGTATCTATGACTAAAAAAATCCATGTTGTGAGATGAGACTTAAAAGAAATATATGTTGTCAGATAAGACTAAAAATCTATGTTTGCAGATAATACTAGAAATCTATATTATCAGATAAGACTCAAAATTCTTTGTTGGTAGAAAAGGCTAAAAAAATCTGTACTGTTTGATAAGACTCAAAAATACTGATGTCGGTAAATAAGAATCACAGAAAATGGATGTAGGTAGAAAAAAACTCACCTAGAAAATCTATATTAGTACATGTCACACAGAAAATCTATACTTGTATATAAAAGTCACATAGGAAATCTATATGTGTACATAAAAGTTACACAGAAAATCTATACTCATATATAAAAGTCACATAAAAATTCTATACCCATATATAAAAAACATACAGAAAATCTGTACTGCTATATAAACATCACATGGAAAAAATAATGCTGCATGATTAGAATCACATTAAAAAAAAAAACAATAATTAGCATAAATGAATTTTAAGTTTACTTTTTCAATTTCCTGTGTATTTATTTTTTTTATATAGAAAGTACAACTCTAAAATTTATTATTCTCTAATGGTAGAGAAATTAACTGTTATTTCATACCTGAAAAAATAAAAATACTTCTATGCTACCCATGACTTGAATGCAGGTTGTTTTTAGAAATCGATACTTTGATACTTGGTGTAGAGCAAAAAGAGGCCATTAGAATTATAGTAAGCAAGTCTCTAAAATCATTGTAATATTTTACTTTTAGGAACTAGCTAAACACTCATTTTATGAATAGAGAAAAGTTGTCATAAAAGTTACCTCCTAAACATAGACATTGTATAAAGAACATTTTCAGCAAGACATCTAGTTTATAAAACTCTTCTGTTTATTATGGGACATAGTTAAATACAGCTGGCCATGAAAGAAACATTTAAATAATTTTATAATAATCAGTTCAGTAAACTTCCTGTTGTACCTCCAAAAACCTAAAATATATTTTTCTGCACACGGACAGATGTAGCCAGGATTAAAGCATTAGGTAACCTAATTTAGACACCGTAATATAAACAACACACAGGCATAGTTTCAGTAAAATAACAAAACCAGGAAATAAGAATTAAAGATTTAACAGTGGCCAATCAAAAGAGATTGAGAATTTAAAATTGGGTTCAAGTTGAGCCTATCTCTACTAGTATAAGCAGAGGAGAATTAGCATTTAGACGGATAGTGGCATAGTGGCAGATGGGAAAAGCACGTTGACAATCTAGGAACAACACATCTGCATGACACACTGGCACTGCAAATTCCACCCACTGCTCCTGGATAAGGAATTTAATGTGAGAACTACCACTCTGATGATAGATAATTGAATTTATTTGTAAGTATCACTTACTAAAACCAAATACACTCCTGAAAAGCTTACACATGTGATTTATGACTGGATTTATGAACTAATTGCTTTGACAGAAACTTTCATTTTTCTTTTCCACAATGCCAGTGTTCTCCAGTGTTCCACCTAATAGTTGTTATCGTTTGTTCCATAAATCCATGTCTCTATAGTCAGAGGCATTGCTACTTTAGGACCAACAAAACAAATCATAGCTACCACACCCTCAACACTTAATAATTTTTGAATTATTTAAATAATTCAAAAAATAGTAAATTTGATACAGTTTTAAGAAAATCTAATTAGATTATTCTGACTTACTGAGATAAGTTCATAGTTTGGGGGGCTTTGACTAATTTGTAATAATTTGAAATATCAGACAACAACAATGCTTATTATGAATGCTGTAGGTCTTCTTATGAATTAATTTTGACAGAAACCTTTCTTACATATGGCAATTTTAGATGAAATATGTATTAAGAGGTGCTTTTCAAAATTTTTATGCCAATTAAAAACTACAGATTATGTTGTAAATACTATTTGTTAGTCATATATGTATAAAAAAACTGACAGTAAAACAATGTTAGCAGTATGGGATGGGACAGGTTGTCTTGTGATATAAGGTGAAGGCACAAAGACAAAATTTAATCTTATGCAAATTTATAAAAAAATTACAGTATATTAACCTACTGAACTCTAACACCTGACCACTTGATAATAAAATATCCCTGGATACACATTTTTTTTGTCTTTGATTTTTGCTTTGATGAGAGTGTACTGATAAACCAGTTGTTTTAATCATTATATTTTGGAATTACTAATTTATGGTAATATATTTTTTCTTTTTGTTAACCCTCTTTTTTGTTATGCATGTACTTTTAATATGTCTGTTTCTATTGTTCAAATAAAATGTGCAAACTTTATATTTACCTTATTCTGATAAATTGCCCTGATTTCTTGATAAAGATAGAGGAATGTTATCCCTTCTCAATAATTTTTTGAATTCGAAGTAACTGGTTCTTCCATCCACCACTTTTATGAAGTATCAAAATGAAATGCTTTATCCTAGAATGTTCACAGCCTAAATAAAAGGGCAGGATGTAATTCCCTGAATATTTAATAAAAGAGGTAGTTTAAATAAGGATGTCAAGAGTGGGTATCTATTTGAAATTCAAAGATTGAATATAATCTTGAATATTCAGACCAGCAGATGTAAATAGATAAATATACATTTTAATAAATAAACAGAGCATCATCTACACGAATAAGGGTATCCACTAAAAATAATATATCTGTAGGTTGTGGATGACAAATGATGACTCAGTAAAATTAAGAGGTGTTTGTGGACATGCATGTATCTCTCAAAGCCTGCAGGTGTTTTGCAAACTTTTAGACGGATGAAACACGTAGTCAAGCCATATTCTTTGTTATCTATGAGTGCAGGTGCTATGTTGTGGTTTCACAGTGGAGGCTTGTATTTGTACTAAGTCAGTCCTAAAATAGGTTTGACATACAAAACGTTAGGAACTTGATATAATAGTAATCTAGTTGTGGTCGCTGATACTTTAATATCCGACTAACGGTCATCCAACATCGACTGACTGACCAACTCCCTGAGTAACTGCTACTACAACTCCTACTTATTATAGGTGGGAGATTCTATTAACTATAGAATAGGCGTGTTCCACTATAACATCCCCCACTAAAACTTTACTCTGTAGGAGTAAACGGTTTTCTTTATTTATTTTTCATTTTTTTTTACAGGAAATATGAAGAAAAAACAACAAAAAAAAAAATTTTTTTTTTTTAGCAACATTGTAGCGTATTTCCTACGTTTTTTTTATCCACTTTTAAATGATCAGTTGCCTTTCTTTTTTCTTCTGGATCGGCATACCTCCGGTAAAATTGTTGCAGGCGTTGTTAGATCAAATGTATTGAAAATCACCTCCATCGGCGTTTTTTCCGCGGGACCGCTGTCAACCACATCTGAAAAATGTCTGATCTGGTTACTGCACGTGAATTTTTCGCCTTTCACCAAGTACATCATATAGCCAATCCGCTTTTCTATTTTTTTTTATTTTATACTTCCATAGTGTTACCAGAAACAACCTTCCGCTTTGAGCTTCTTATGGATGGAGTCACAGTTTCTGTAGGTTCTTCTTGTGGTTCTATTTGTTCAGCCTCTAGCTTCCCTTTCACTGATCTTGTGCTTCTTAACGTTTTCTGTGGTGACTTCAGTTGACTTAAATCATTTAATAATACTGCATGTCCTTGGCTGCGGATAACTTGCTCCCCAGTTTTTCTCTGTGTCGGCTTCATTTTTACTTTCTGGAGCTTGTTTTTCACATATATCATCGGTATTGCCCATTCAACTTTTTTAAATACACTGGTTTTCTCTAATCTGTCCAATTCTTTATCTATCTATTCAATTGAAGCAAACAGTACATTCCTTTTCTTTTTGAAAACCGCTTTAGCGTTTTCTTTTGGCTGTAATTTTGCCTCCATCTTGGTACACGTTCCCAAACCTGGAGAAAAAACAGTAGGAAAAATTCCCTTAAGTTTCTTTACTAATTTTTGGGCTTCGTAGTTTAAAAAATCTACCTTGTAACAGAAAGAATTTATCAGTAGATTCCATAATTGGAATTCTGTTATCCAATTCATACCAAGTAAGTTTGTGGTATTTTCTATGACAAATAGTTTAGCTTTTCGCGTTTTTTTTATTTAACATGACGTTTATAAAAAATTCTCCAATAAATTGTATTTTTTCTCCTGTCACTGACCTCGCGATTTTATTTGTTTTCATTAAAGTTGGTTTCCCTGACTTCTTCCACGTATGCAAATTTATGATAGATAGGTCGGAACCAGTGTCGAGTTGCATTTCTATTTTTTTATTACTTATTTCAACGGTAACAAATTTTCATCGACTGACTGACCAACTCCCTGAGTAAATGCTACTACTACTCCTACTTATTATAGGTGGGAGAGTCTATTAACTATAGAATAGGTGTGTTCCACTATAACAGCAGGTGACTAAGTTCAAAAGTTCAGAATTCAGGTCTTGGAAAGACAGGTTCAAGAGAAACCCAAGATGTGATGTGTATGCCCCATCAGATCAAAGTCTGACATTCCATCATATAAGAGATGTCATGGGAAAACCAGAAAATACAAAGATTAAAATATTAGAATAAAACAATAACAAACAAAAGGAAAATAACAGAAATAAACCAGGATACAATGAAAGATATCTACAAGAAAAAAAATAATGAAGCTCAACTCTCCTCAGTTGAAATGCAAATTTACATAATAACGTCACTGAAGAAGGTCATTACTGGAAAAGAAACCACAGATAAAGTACATACATATATAGCTGTGTCTTTTTCTTTGTTGAGTCAAGAGTAGAATTAATCTTGCAAAAGTCAGAGTAGATCCTAGCTGACAAAGGATTTGTCATTATGATTTGAGACAAGGTTTTACAAAGCCAGATGACTTTCTCGATGCTCAACTCAGACACTCACAGTAGTTAAAATAAACCAAGTGTTTTTATCAAGACAACATATCTAGGAAGGTTGCCATTCAAGGCTTGAAATCCCACTCTCTCTCTCTATATATATATATATATATATATACATACATACATACACACACACACACACACACACACACACGTGTGTGTGTGTGTGTGTGTTGGACATTGACTCCTATAAGAAGCTGATCCACTCTTTGACATTGAGACTATTATTTACTGGAAAAAAATAACAGACAAAGTATATACATAACCATATTTTTTTTCTGAGGCAAGGCCAGCATTAATCTTGCACAAAACAAAGTGGGTCCTACCTGTTAGAGAATTTCTCATAATGATTTGAGACAAGGTTTTACTAATTCGGATTCTCTTTCTGATGCCTAACACTGACACTCATGGTAGTCCACAGACATAGAGTGTTTTTATTGAGGCACCATTCCAAGGAAGATTGCCATTCAAGACTTTAGACCCCATCCTAGCCATATATATATATATATATATATATATATATATATGTCGGTTCCTATAAGAAGCTCATCTACCCATTGACAGATTTTGTTTTTGATATTGCAGAGTAATATACCACCCTTCTAGAAAAGTTAGTGGGGGATCTGATTTAAATATCAACTACTCATCCATGCTGCGAATTGTACTGGGTTATATATTACGAGTAGGAAGCCTAAGCCTGACCTGAATCATTCAATTCATTGGTTATGTAAGAAGAACTACAAAATGTTTTAATGAAATATCTTAGCTGATTCAAACCGGTTAAGTTAGTTGGGAAAAAAAAAAAACAAAAAAAACATATACTGAATTTGATAAAATCACAGCACAATGACATTTGTGTTTGAATTTCTGGGAGGGTTATATATATTATATATATATATATATATATATATATATATATAGGAGTGAGTTATAACAGTGGGTAACAAATTATTCTCACCCTACAACCCCTTTCCCACATCTTTTGAGATGTTGTAAGCTTCTCACTGCTCTATCATTATTTTCATGGGATGTGTTCAGATGAACTACATTCCTTAGTTCCACTAGTTCTGACCCTCATAGCTAGGACCTGCCATGACATGCACATTGTAGTGAACCACCCTCATTTGTTTTGTATTCCTTTGGTGAGATGTAAGTTTCACTTGAGCAGCTTCTTCCCATGAACTGACACCCACAAGAGTGCTTCCCCAATCACTACAATTTTATTCTGTTCAAATCTAGGGTTAACTGCTATTTTATACATAGATTAATAAGGGGTTCAATTTGAAATTCCCTGAAGGTTATTTGGATCAAGAAGCACCTGATTAAGGCTGGAGGTCACAACAGTTGAAATGGGATAATAGCAATAAAGATGAGGACAAGAGTCCACATGGAAATACAGTAAATAGTTAAAAAAAAACCTGGGTAGGGCCCTACTTAATTCATTGAGAAAGATGGGCACCTATCTTTTCATCAGTCACCCATCTTGAAGAAGGCATAAACCTTACACTTTGATTGCATTGAAAAATGTAGATAAGTTATTTTTTTGTAGAAAACATATAATTTTTGTTCAGAGTGTGTGATTTGATTTGTGCAAGGTTTTTCCTAATTTTAAAATGCTTCAAGCACAGGCATTGCTTATTAAAAGTGTTATCACGAGAGGATGTGAAGTATTTAAAACACAACTGCTGAATAAAAATAAAAAGGCACTCCAAATCAATGGAAGTTAATTACAGTCTGGCAGAGAGAATCTGGGCCCCTGTCTTGGCATCAGGGTCACATTTGTACCATGCACTGACTAAAATATGGAATAGCATGATATTATGCAAAGTATTAATAATAAAATAGAAAAAGCCAACACTTAATAATATCAACTATGAACACTGCCACAATGTGCTGACCATGTTTGGAAAATAAAAAATATTCCTGTAACCCTAGATACAAAACAATCAATACATTCATTTGAAAATAAGATAAAAATCATCCTTGATAATGGCTAAAAGAATAGCCAAAATCACTCGAGTATACAGAATAATTGGACAATATTTCTTATATACTTCATATCCAGAAAAGTAAAAAACTTATACGAATGCAATAAATAATGAATAAAAACTTAATCTCAGTACCTTATGAGTCATTATTAATGGAACTCGTATAAAAGAGGGATTGCTGCCCAAATACATAACATTATATATATATATATATATTGAACAGAGAGAGATTGTCCATTGACACATGGATGTAGAAGAGGTCTTGTTACAATCATATAATTTCTGTTCAGAATGTGTAATTTGATCTGTGCAAAGTTTTTCCTAATTTTAAAATGCTTCATCTACAAGCATTGCTTCTTAAAAATCAACATCATGAGAGGATGTAAAGTGCTTAAAGCACAATTGTTGACTTGAACAAGAAATAAAAGCATTCAAAATCAATGGAAGTTAATTACAGTGTGGCAGAGAGTATGGGTCCCTGTTTTGGAATTGGGCCATATTTGTGCCATGCATTGGTGAAAATGTGAAATAGTGTGATATCAAGCAATATAAAGGTAGACTGTTACTGTTAAAATGGTTATGATGAATAATGTAAGATATGAATAAATGTGGATGCAGTAGGAAGTGAGGATAAGGAGGATATATATGCATGGCAAATCTTTTATCATCACAATGTGGGATGCTTAATAACAGAAGTGATAAAAACAAAAAGAAACTAGATGTAAACATCACAAAAGTCTCTGGATCTCCACAAAAAAAAAAATGCAATACATAAGGTTTAAAAATGAATTTAAAAAAATGAAAAATCCTTCTTGAAGCTTTTATTTTAGTTTTAATTTCAAGCTAATAGATTAAATTCAATATTTCTAATAAGCAAAATACTTTGCTGTATTTCAATTAAATGGAAGAAATTTTGGTTTTTTCCTTGCTAAAATAGCTGATTAATGCATTTTTTTAGTTGTCTTTCATCACAATGTAATTCTTTTATTAAAAAAAACTTCCAATAATAAAATATAATTTTCTGAAACTTTATTTGAGGAATATTAGCTGATTTAAAGTATAATTAATTCCAATTTGAAACAAATATTATTTACTTTAAGTTTAAAATATCTCAAGTGACATTTGATGGACCTGATGGAAGAGCCAAAGGATCGATTATATCCAATTCAGATGTGCCTGTGTCTAAAAGAAGGTAACAAGATGGTAGTAGTGTTATGATATGGGCTGGAATTGTCAACCAAACCCTTATTGGACCATTCAAAGTCAATGAAGGAGTTAAACTGAACAGTACTAACTACTGTGATTTTATGAACTAGACTTTCTTTGCATGGTACAAGTCCCAGTCTCACAGTTTGAAAGTAAAGTGTGTATTTATGCATGACAATGCTCCTTCTCATGTATCTAAGCTTACCATGAATTCTTTGAGCATAAAAGATTTACAGGCGAGAAGATAATGGAATAGCCAGCATCAAGTCCTGATCTGAATCTGATCAAAAAGTGTGAAGATGAAAACAATTTATCATCAAAGCTGACCTATGGGAAGCAATTAAAACTACCATGTTAGAAATTGAACCTACTGAAGTAAAAAAAAATTAACAAAATCAATGGATAATAGATTACTGGCTGTTATTGAAAGGAAAATGTAAAGGATTCAAAGACTTATCATATGTGTTTATTACTTGTTCTATTATAGGTGTTGATCCATTTTTGATGATTTTATTACCTTTTTATTGAAGTAAAATGTGGTTATTTGGTTTTGCCTAATAACTTTAGATGGCAGTTTTTTTTTAAAAATACATCAAATAACTTTAATAAAACATTGATACTACCTAAAATTTTAACACAGGCTTTGTTTTGATTGTCTAAAATTTGACAATTTTTTTTCAAACCAAATTTGAATTATTGAAGTTTGCATGACTTGCTTAATAAAATCAGATGGGTGTACATAAATTTTAATTGAATGAATTACAAATAATATATATATATATATATATATATATATATATATATATATATATATATTACATAAACAAATAATCAATCTGGAAATCATGAGCATAAATAAAACTATTTAAAAAATAAAGACACTTCCATCAACCACCCACCCAGCATAAATAAGCAGTCTAGGGTGACCTTAAATAAACCTCAGCATTAGTCCTAAATAAAAGAAACTAGGAATGAGTAGTTTCCTCTTATCGTAATTCACTTAACTCCCTTGTGGCCCATATACACCATCAACTATATATACAGCCCACTAAAGGAGTAGTGGTATTTGGTCTGAAGATTAATTTGAAGTGTGAAACTGACAGTCACTATGTAGTATTGTTTCTTATGTCCACACTGACTATATCTTGTTCAAAATTTGCTGTATTTATGTGGAAAATCGGGAATAGAGTTTAGATGAATATAAACAGTGTTGAAACAGAAATCAACATTAAATGGTAACTATCAGTTTCATACCTGAAGGAATCATCAGCTTGCAGATATTACTCTCTAATCCTAGGCAGAAGTACTGGGAAGCAATGTTTTGATCTGAGACAGAGCCCAAAGTTATGGTGATTTTTGAGAAATGTGCTATTCCACACTCAAATATTTTTATAATTTTTGACAGGCACTATACTAATTTAAGTAAAAATGCTAATATTGAATTATGTAACAATATGAAAGAAACAAGTTTTTTGGGACACATAATCAGGAAAGGAAAATTGGAGATTTTAACACTCACAAGACATCAAAAGTATGATAAGCAGAGTAAAAATATTCGACTAGTTTGAGTAAAAGGAGGAAGGAACATATCACAAAAACAAAAAAGGGGGTTGTAAAGGAGCCAAGTATTGTTTAGAGTAACAAAAGACAGAAAGCTGTGGAAAGTCATTATTACTCATATCCTGAAGAGAAAAAAACAGACAAAAAGATAATTTAAAAAACTCAGTTCTGACAGTGATAGATTAAGTGCTCCTAATATTGAATTTTATAACAATCAGAATGAGTTTAAATTTTCCGATTGAATAATGAGAAAAGGAGGTTTGGGGAATTTAACTCTCACGAGGTACATTAAATGTATGAGAGGCAGAAGAAAAACATTTGACTAGTTTGAGTAAAAGGGAGGAAGGAACATATCATAAAGACAAAAACATGGGGTTACTGAGAGCAAAGAAAGATAGGAAGAAGTTGAGACGCATGATCACTCATTCTGAAGGATCATGGCAAAGAGAATTTTAAAAAATAAATTTGAATTATTTTGAGGATAAAAATGTATATGTCAATAGATAACAAGAGAATTAGAATGTTTATTTTTACATGAGAATTGTAAATTTAGTTCTGGGTATGACAATAAACTACATCCAGCAGCAAGGACTCTGATCGGGAGATAGGAGTTTTTTGAGGAGCATGGAACCACCTTTTAATTGCTGTTGTTCCCAGGTCCACCCTGACCCAAGGTGGTAGCACCTGTTAGGGTCCCAGCAATGTGCAAATAGTGAACAAAAATCAAAATAGTAGGAAAGTGTGAAAACACATTTTTATAGTAAAAATACAAATAATACATTTTGTAGTGAAATTATCAATAATACATTTTTATATTAAAATTACCAGAAATACATTTTTATAGTAAAATTATCAACTATCAAAACAACACCTATAATAGATCAACTACAAACTATATATCTATAAAACATGTTTACTCTGAAAGTATAAAATTATGTAAAAAATATCTGGATTTATCTAAAATTGCATTCAAAATCCATGTAGTTGATGGCATAAAAATTGTGTATAAAATATTTAGATTTCAGCATTAAATAACCCATAGAGGTTGATATCTTATTAAACAACAACAGCCAAATGAAAATTGTAAATTCATATTTAAAACTAAAAAGAATTATTAAAATATATTTTCTTTTTTAATTCTACTTAAAAGCAGTGAATATGTTTTCACTATTTTTACAATTGATAAGGGTTTTTAATTAAATTTAAATAATATTTTTCCTTTTTGGTTATTTGTGTGTTAACAAAAAAAAAAAAAAAAAAAAAAAAAAGAGAGAGAGAGAGAGAAAAAACAGAGCCTTGAGTAAGAAATTATATTAACCCTCTGTTACTATCATGGAATTTTTCAACTTTTTTTGTTTTTCCTTAATATTAACTAAGTGGCAAATCATAATTAGTCAAGTAGCTTTCTTAATACTTCTGTCAAGTAACCACCAAGAGTTTCTGGTTTTAGTCATAATATCTCTGTGAATTACAAACACATGACCGTAAAGTATTAGGTTGGTGCAAAAATAATGACGTAATAATGTCGTTTTTTGACGTATTTTTAACGTCAAAAAATGACATTATTATGTCATTATTTTTGCACCGACCTAACAAAAACTTTGGCAAGTCAAATTTTCATGATTAGTCAAGTTTCATTCTCCTCTGTCTTCTCAATGGTAACAATCTTGACCACTTCAAGTCTAGAGTTAACTATTATCTTTCCTGCATAGCCCTGTGAACTTTACTTCTTGTCCTTTCTTACATTTATACAACACTACACAGTCACACTCTACCTTGAGTAGCTCTTGAGCCTTGTATTGGTTGAACAGTAGTAAAAAAAAAATAGTTTTCTGAATACCTGTGTCAAGTAATTGCAAAGAGTCACTTTGATTATTGCTTAGAATGTGAAAAAAAACACAAAAAACAAACAATTGAAGAAGAGTTAGATTGATCATAAATTGATTTAAAATATCATAATGAAAATAAAATGTAAACTATTTTTGCATATTTTAATTTATATATTCATTAGCCATTTAATTTGATTTCTCAAGATAATTTTTATTTTTATTTATCCTACTAGCCGATTTATTCATGCCTTGCTGCATGTCACACATTTCTTTTGTGAGATAATGATGATTGATTTTAAATCATTGTTATAATTTGTGGAGAAAAATTATGCATTTCAATATTACTCAATGATCTTGCTGACGTGAACTAAATGATATATCTATACTATTTTAAGCAGGGTGTTTGAAAACTCCATGGTACTAATGTTGTGACAATGTTTCACAGTACTAGCAGATTCCAACCAAATAGCAGACTCCAAATTATAACCCCTGAAACAAAAGATTTAAAACGCAAAGAATGAAAAACTCTAAACAAAGATTGCATTCAAAATCAATATAAATTAAGTGACTTAGAAGACAATTACAATTTACTTTTTTAATTTATTTACTATTTTTTTCTCCCCCTCAACAGGAGTAGATAGGTTTGCCTATTGTCTCTTTTCCCAGTCTTTTGAACAGAAGTAGACATTTATCTTTTGTTTCCTGTTTAGGATTGGGTTTCTGATTCTTTCTAAAGTCTACTTCAACTCTATACTTCTAACAACTCTGAACTTTTACTTACTTTTTATTTATTTATTTTTTCCTCAATAAGTGTAGAGAGGTTCACCTATTGTTGGATTTGCACTCTTCCCCATCTTTTAAACAGGAGTAGAGATTTATCTTGTGTTACCTGTTCAGGACTGGGTTTCCAGTTCTTTCTAAAGTCTACTTCAACTCTATATTTCTGATGTCTTTGCCTAAACTTTGAATCTTTATTTACTACTTATTTGTTATCTATTTTTTCTTCTTCACTAGGACAATTATATGGTTCACACTACTCCTTTGTTTTTTGAACAGGAGTAGTGCTTTATTCCTTGTTTGCTGTTCATAACTGGGTTTCCGGTTCCTTATAAAGTCTTCTCATTCCTGTTCACTCTAGGTAGCAGCTTGCATCTTAGTCACATCATCATCAAAAGAGAGGAAAAAAAGAGAAAAATCATTCAAAAAGCTGAGCCATTTTCTGAAATCTGATTTTCTGGGTCTTTTTTTCTTGTTTAGTGACTATAGAAATACTAAGATCTGACAAATGTTTATACAGAAAATCTGATATAGATGTCAACACAATGTTTTTGAGGATCTATAATGAAGCAACACTCATACATTTTCTTTATCAAAAAATATGAAGCAACAAAAGAATAAATAAGACACCACAGCTTGTATTATATTTTTTCATAAAAATGTCATTTCTGTATCTGCTTCTTCTCTATAAAAGTTTCACAAGAACATTGGAACTTCTCTCCTTTGTTCAAAAATCTGGATCATGAAAGGAAACATAAAATGAAAAATTGTCTGACAAAGAATCCAATACAACCATTGGATAAAACAAAAGCTGCAATCTGATATCTACTAGAGCCTTGAGGCTTTCTTCAACAGATTTACCAACGAAGAAGACCAAAAGAGAATGCAGCATGTTCTAAATAAATCCTTCAAACATGAATTTGCAGTCAAGGCCCGCCACGTACAGATATTGAACAGATTGAAAGCCCAGAAAGTGGCACACAAGGTCCATAACCCCCAACCTCTGGTGATGGCAGTAATCAACACCAGCTGAATACCTCTGAGGAGTTAGTACTGAACAAGGGTCTCAACTTCGCAACAACCATGGGGTGGATACCATACTTGGACATCATTGCTTGAATCAAGGAAATAGCCTTGAACATTATTTTGGCCCAGGCGGATGAGCTAAGATAGAAAGTCAGACAGATACTGGAGAAAGCAAAACCACCAAAATCAAACATCACAAGACACAACCTTGTTCAAGAAATTAGTGGATATCTATTTTCATTGATACTGTAAACATACATGATTCTTACTCAGGTTTTCCACTGACTGGCCAGTGACTACCACACATTGCATTTCAATTTTCAATCTCATCAGAGTTCACCAAGTGGGAAAGAGCTTGTTGCATATCTACAATGTAACATGATGAAAGAAAAACCATGATGACAACATGAACCCTGTGTTCTATATTACATGGAGATGTTTGATTCAGGGCTTCACCTGCTTGTTCAGATGGGGAGGTAGGTGATATGAGGGACAATTTCTGCTATGTCAGCTCTCCCTCCTACCAACTCCTTGTCCATCCCAATGTGGTGGCTTGCCAATATGAAATGGAGCTTGGAACTGTGACATGTCTCCTGTCAAGGGTGGACCAGCACTCTACCCAATCCCAAGCATAACTTAATATAGACCATCATGGATATAACCTTTTTCTGGTTTTGTTGCCATTTGATCTGCGAAAGTCTTTGATCCACCACTGCATTTATGTATAGAAAACTGGAGAAGGAAACATGCACTGGTCTATCAAACAGAAACACTTGAAATAGAGATAAACACCTCTTCCCTTTCTAAGTGAGTGTTCATAGTATCACAATACATTTTGACAAACATTAACTGCCAAAAAATATTAATATTAACCTCCCCGACCCTAAATTGATTGTAAAAATTTAGAATGTGGAATTAGTAAATACTAAGCACTTCAACTACATCAGCATATCGATCGGTTATAACAAATTTAGTGTAAGAGATAAGGAAATTGAACATAGTGTTAAGTTCAATTCTATGGACAATATTTGTTACCCAGCATAGGGATTGAACTTACATTCTCCTGGTTATAAAAACTAATGCTTTATTGGATTAACCTGAATTCTCTACTGGTTCAGCCCAAGTAGCTCAATATAAGCTAGTTATTTTTCTTTTCAGAGAAAAAGAGTTTCAGTTGCTTGGTAAATTCTTGTCAGAGTAATTTAGGGGTGAACAGACTTTCTGTTGCCTGGATAATATCTCTAATTTAAACACCTGGAATAGGCTGTATTAGATGTAGTTTTGCCCAACATCACAAGTTGCTACAAAACTAAAAATATTAAACCTAAAAGCTCGAGTCATGTTTTTAAACAGCGTTGTCAGATGTAGATCTGTTTTCCTGAAAAATTGTTTTAATAGAAAGATTTTTTGCATTTCAACTGAACCTAGCACTGGCTGTTCAGTCAATGAATGCTGAATGTTTCCTTATATAGAAACTATTAATATTACCATTAACAAAAACAATAAAAAAGTAATTGCATGATCAACTCTCCCCACAACTTTCTAAGGCTCATGTTGAAACACTAGTTCCCATACAATCTCCAAAGTTAAGCAACATTGAGCCTGGTCAGTACCTAGATAGGTGACTGCTTGTAAGCTTGGATGTATGGGTAGCATAATGGATAATATCTTGGAATTGTTAATTTAAGATTAGAGTTCTAATTTCTGTTGGATTTGTTATATGCACTTATGCACAAATACACTTGGGAAAGATATGAATCCACCTCTTCCCCACCCAATAACAACTTAATTAGTAAGACTTGTATCACTAAACTGTTATTATCTTAAAAAAAATTTCTTACAATATAAAAATATATCCTGGCTTAAAATAACCTGCAAAGGGTTGATAAAACATAGAAAACAAAGAAATCAATCATCAATCAATGATTTCCTATCCTTTTCAGCTCTTCCTAAGGTTTGTCTTTTTCATCTCTCCCAATCCATGTCCTACTATCCATTTACACAAGCTTGTTGGGTAGGTTGTTTGTTGTATTCAAAACAGTTTGAGCAAGCTGCTATGAAAAACAACTCAAATTAAGATATAATAAATTATAACAAAAAATTTAATAATGGGTGACAACACTCTTTGTAATAAAGATTCAAGATAATACAGTTAATGCCAGTTGAGTGGTGATCAGAGAAGGTTGCAATGAAAAGCAACTGAAATTAAGATGAAATACTAGTCAAAATTATTAATCATTGACAATGCTTTGTGTAATAAAAAGTAAACCTTATATTATTACTTGTATTACTAGATGAAAAGCAATTAAAATTAAAATAAAAAATGTGAATAAATTAATAATGGTTAACAATAAAAATTACCCAGTTGTGTTTTAAGTAGTTGGAAAGACTAGACACTAGCTGTAATTGGTAATCAGTATAAGGACAACTCTGCATTCAAAACTGTATGTGGGACTGGTTGGCTCTGTGGGTGTTAAAAAACAAAACAAATGCAGATGAGTTTGCTTGAAAACAAGCAGCCATGCTGAAGAGGAGAAATCACATTGATTTGCAGTGTGCCTTCAACTGTGATGATGAATAAAAATGAATAATGTCTGATAATACTTCATCTAATAAAAACTCAAGCTAATATTTTTACAACTAACTGAGTAAGTTTCAATGAAAAGTAAGTGAAATTAAGATGAAGGAAATACTAGTTAAAAACGGTTGACAATACTTCATCTAATAAAAATTCATGATAATATTACTATTGCTAATATTGGTACAGTGAAGTAAATGAGAGTGACTTATTGTGCCTTTTTGGACTAATGTTTTCCGCTGACATGAAGTGGAAAGATTATATTGAATCAATTTTTAGGTCTTCTCCTAGGAAAATTGGTTCAGTGTTAGACAATTTTTCTTGCCAGAATCTATCTTACAGGTTTATAAGTCTACCATACATCCATGCATTTCAGTAACATTCCCACTGCCATAACATAGCTTCCCTCTGCCTTTTATATATATATATATATTTTCATGGTAATTGTTCTAATAAACTTTCTGTTACCTAGACTTTATTAATTTAAGCACAGTATGGAAAATGTGACACTGAAATCAGAAGGCACATTTGGATAGCCAAAAATGCATTCCAAAAGCTAAGCAGAGTACTAAGAAATAGAAAAACTTCACTAGAAACAAGGAAAGGAGTACTAAACTGTTATGTGATATCTATCCTCCTGTATTGCAGTGGGTTTTTGACAATATTCTTGAAAAATGAAGAAAAGACTTGAAGCAACAGAAATGTGGTTCTACAGAAGGATGCTGAGGATAGCATGGACTGAACTGTGAGCAATGACAAAGTTTTAGAGAAAATGGAAATAAAAAGGAAACTCATACTTAATATCAGGAAGAGACAGTTGAGGTTTCTAATTCACATAAAATAGGGGTTGGAAAATCTGATACTCACAGGACAGATTGTAGGCAAGAGAGACAGAGGAAAATGACACATAACATACTTAGTGAGCTTCAGTAAATGGATGATGGAATAGGGTTTAGGAGAAAGATAAAGTTTATTAAGAGCTACAAGTGACAGGAAGTTATGGAGAATCATGATTACCAATGTCCTGCGAGGATATGGCACATAAAGAAAACTCATCATTTTACAGTTGAAATGGCTAGATGTAACTGTAAATTACATGTTAACAGTTCTTCTTTCACACTTCTTGCTTTTCAGTTAACTTTGATTTTCAAAAATTTAAATGCAATGTCAATCATTATCTTCTGTTTTCTTAATTCTTGTTCTTTTATTGTTCTCTCTTCTTAATAGTGTTTTTTTTTCTCCTGTTTTCTAACATAATTTGCATCTTAGTGACTTTATTGCCTTGATTGGAGTGAAATGATTAAAATAACTAAAATTAAGATGAAGGAAATACTGGTTAAAAATTATTAATGGTTGACAATGCTTTGTGTAATAAAATTTATGATTATAACACTACTACATATAAAGCCACTACAAATGAAAGAAATACTAGTAAAAAATGAATAATGACTAACAATGCTTTGTGTGATCAAAACTCAAATTAATATTACAACAACTAACTGTAGGTTGATGATCTGCAATTTGTGATGAAAAGCAACTAAAATTAGCATAAAAAGAAATGCTAGTAAAAATATAATGTGTGACAATACATTGTCTAATAAAAATCCAAAATAATATTACTACTTCTAATGCTACTACTGTGTGTAAAAACAAAATTATATCAAATATGGTGGTGGTGAGTGATCAGAGAAATGATAAGGAATGTGTTTATATGGTTATATTTGATCTTCTGCATCCATTGGTTCTTGTCACTAGATTGGTAGAGCAACTGTCCCATGGTAATGGATTGAAAATTTTCAATTTAACTACAAGTTAATATATTTCTGATTCATGCTGTTTATTCATGACCATAGACTGATGGTCTAAGTAGTTGGAATGAAAAGCGACTGAAATTACGATGAAAGAAATTTAAGTTAAAAATTAGTAATAGCTGACAATGGTTCATCTAATAATAAAATTGAAGACAATATTATGACTGCTACTAAAAGCTGTAAAAAGATGGTCTGAAGAGTTGTGATGAAAAAGTGATTGAAATTAAGATGAAATAAACGGTACTCAAAAATTATTTATGATAACATTAATGGAGATATGTTGTGAAAAAATCTACTCATTCATGAGTGAAATGTCATGAAGTAGACACAACATTTGACATGCCAAAGAATTTTGTATAAAAATGTGAGTCTGCTTACCAGGATGCTGATACGGATGGTCTAGGGGCCAATATCCAGTGTTGTAGCCAGGAATTGGACTGATTTCTGGTGAGATGGTATATCCGTTTTGTGTAGTGCGACCATGAGGAAGTTGTCGATTCTCAGGAATAGTTCCCAGCAGAGGGGGGCGATCAGGTGTAACTTGTCGTTCTGGAGAGTAACGTCGATTAGCCACCTGTCGAGGAATGATCCCTGCTTGTCCACGTACATCCATTGTAGGTGTGGTTGACCGTGGACGTTCTGTCATCCGACTACTTTGGTTCTCACTAAGCATCTGTTGATATGCTGCTGAACTTTGAGAAGGTAAACTTTTCGATTTTCCTAGAGACTAAAAAAAGAAAATGATTAAAAATAGATTTATTGAAAACATTGAACAAACTTCACTCTTGCTATTTTGAGAAGGTAAAATTATCAAATTTCCTTGAGATTAAAAGAAAATCATTGAAACTTTTTGTAATTACTTAAAAATATATGTAAAAATTCAGATACGAGTAAAAAATCTGTAAAAAGACAATATGAATAAAGACAAAAAGAAAAATCTTTTCTTTACTGATGTGTTTCATCAGATGATGAAATGTCTCAATAAAGAAAAGTTTAGATTTTCTCTTAAAAATATATATTTACATATATTGTGGATAAAAATATATTTTAATGAAAACTTTATATTCCTGGAAACAAAAAAATTAATAAAAATAGATTTAATGATAACATTAAAAACAATTAAACTTATTTCACTTTTTTATTTTGAGAAGATAAATACTTCAATTTTCCTACAGACTAAAAAGCAAAAAGTAAAAGAAAATTTATATACATAATGTAAGTAAAAATATATTTTATCAAAAAATTTACAATTTTCCTAGACTTAAAAAGCAAGAAAAAATAATTACCTAAAAAAATGTATTATATATAATCTAAATAATAATGTTTTAATGAAAACTTTTTGATTTTCCTAGTCATTAAAAAGCAAAAAAATAAAAAGATTAATTTTTTTATACAAAAATATTCAGAGCTCGCACTATATATGAAGTCAGCTTATGCAATTTTATATACAGTACAAAGTAAATAAAAATCTATTTTAAAGAAAACGTTTTGATTTACTAGAGAATAAAAACAAAAAATTATTTAAAAAATTATATTCATAAATAATGTAAATAAAAATTTATTTTATTAAAATATTTCAACATTATATGAATTTCAAGCAAAAAAACAAAAAACAAAAAACAAAAACAAATATTAGGTTGGTGCAAAAATAATGACGTAATAATGTCGTTTTTTGACGTTAAAAATACGTCAAAAAACGACATTATTACATCATTATTTTTGCACCAACCTAATAGATAATAACATGATCAAAAATATAACTTATTTTTTATCCCAACACTAGGTGTTTATACATTCTTCATTATTACTAATAATAATAGTGGTGTCACAACAATGAGTTAATACATGCTTCATAATTAATATTGTTTTATTCCATATTATTATTTTTATCCAAACACTCTGAGTCAATCCATTCTTTGTTATTACTATTACTTTACATAAATGATCTGCCTTACTTTATACTCCAATCATTTGTGGATACTTTTGCTGATGATACAATGGTATATGGGTGCACCTCCAAAATTCTACATAACCAGAACTTGGCAGCTGATCTCTCCTCTGAGTGGGAGAAAAAAAAGCTGGTCATATTTGATGTCTTGAAAACCAAACTAGTGACATTCCATCATCAGTGAACAGACACTGAATTTTCACCTACCACCATGAATGGGTGTACTCTCAAGGAAGCCCCATGCCTTGAGCACCTATTGGGATTTTGCTATATCGGAATAAAGTGTCAGTGCTGACACTGGAGTTTGAACACAGATCACCAGAGAGCAAACACAGGTGATTCCACTTTGAATAAGTAGATCACATGATGGTAAAAGAAAAGTATATATGGGAATTAGTGTGGCATCTTACTGATCACTCTTTCTACACTATCCACTATTACTATATGGTTCACTATTCTCTATACTGATCACTATACTATTTCTCTATACTGATCACTATATGGATTACTATTTAGTGGTTACTTTTCAATTAGTATTATCGAGCAAGTAATATTAGTGTGAGTGTTATTCGAAGGTGTCTGACACCAGTATTGTTCAATGGTATTACTATCGTTGTATCTGCGATTACAAAATCTCTACTACAATGAGTATTACAAAAGTGACAATGAGTGTTCACTGACATCACAAAAGATTTAAACCCAACCCAGACCTCAAGTGGAAATGATATATATGATCCGTCACTAAAGATACTGGAAAAATAGTCAGTTCCCTGTACTCCTCCAGTAAATACATGACTTCTCCTGCTGTCCTGTAACTTTTATTTGCCATGT
The DNA here is from genome assembly GCA_963932145.1 of Acanthosepion lycidas. NCBI lineage: Eukaryota > Metazoa > Mollusca > Cephalopoda > Sepiida > Sepiidae > Acanthosepion > Acanthosepion lycidas. The sequence continues at coordinate 50,902,089 of OZ010613.1, read as the reverse complement.
TTCATCAGGACGTTGAACAATCTGACATAGATGATCATGGTTTTCCACAACTTGTAGCTCTTAATAAACTTTGTCCTTCTATTATTTCCCCTAATTCCTGTTCCACCATTCATTTATTCAAGCTCATTAAATGTTATGCATTGTTTTCATCTGTCTCTCTTGCCCTTTATCTGTACTGTGAGTATCAGATTTTCCAATCCCTCCTTCCTCATTATATGCCCCAGAAACCACAACTCTCTCTTCCTGATGTTAAGTATAAGTCTCCATTTTCTCCAAAACTTTGTCGTTATTCACCTGTTCGGTCCACGGTATCCTTAGGAGATAGTCCAGCACTCACTGCCATACAGGAGGACAGATATCACATAACAGTTTATTACTCTTTTCCTTGTTTCTAGCAAAATTTTCCTATTTCTTAGAACTCTGCTTAGCTTTTGGAATGCATTTTTGGCTATCCAAATGTGCCTTCTGATTTCAGTGTCACTCTTTCTTTCCCCTGTTAAAACACTTCCTAGATATTTAAATTTCCACACTTGTTTGATTTTGGTATCTCTGATTTGCATTTTGCACTTTGGGTTCATCTTTTTGCTGACAACCATGCATTCTGCCTTCTTGCAGCTGAGGTTTGGTGCTTTCTTCTTGCTTTCCTTCACTACCTTCTGTAGGAGTTTTTTTTTAGCTTTCTTTCTGTCTACTGTATCATCTGCTATACCTTATGTTGTTGAGTGTGTGGCCACCAATAATGAATCCTAGTAGGACTTCTAGTCCTTTCAGAATTGCCTCACTGTATAGGTTGAATAAGTCTGGTGGGAAGACACATCCTTGTCTTACACTCCTTTTTTGTATATCTGCTGAACTCCTATCTGTATGCAGACAGTTTGCTGCCAGTACAGATTCTTGATTATTCTAACCAGATCAGACTGAAAATGCTAACATCTAGGAAATCAATTCATTGCACTTTCTTGGTCTCATATTTTCCACTGACATGAAATGGAATGATTTGATTGAAGCAATTGCTAAGTTCACTGCTTGATAAACCAGTTCACTATGTCATGCAAAATTATCTCACCAGAATCTATCTTACATCTTTATAAGTCTATCATTTGTCCATGCATTGGATATTGCTACCATGTTTGGGTCGGTTTTTCTGTCTTATATCCAGAGATTCTTGACAAAATCCAAAGAAGAATCAGCAATGTTATCAATCCTAACCTGGCATCACTGACTTTCTCAACACCTCTTCCCTTTACTTCTTCTATAAATATTTTCAGGGCAATTGTTTTTATAAGCTTTCCTTGTTGGTATGCAAACTTCACAACTTTAAGTGTAGCACTAGATTGGCAGCTTGTTCTCATAATTTCACTGTTTCAATTGCCAGTTGTAACTTTAAATTCTATGCTAATAGTTTCTTCTGCACTTCTCACTTGCAGAACTTTCTTCCAGCTTCACATTTTCCTGTCAACTATGATCTTTACAAATTTAAGTGTAATGTCAATCGTCATTTTCAGTCTCTGTGAAAACTGTTCTTTTATTGTTCTCTCTGCTTCTTTCACACTCTGTAACCCCCTGTATCCTAGTGGCTTTTATTACCTTGCTTGAAGAAGAAATGATTAAAAAAAAGGAAAAGAAGTTCCATAAGTGGTTAGAAGACCGCTGGAATGATGTTGAGTCATGTCCACAGTTCCCTGATATTTGAGATGGTTTAGACGTCCTAGGGGATTAAAGTGTCCATTAAAGTGTCCAGGTTGTACTGGGTTACATGATAACAGTAGCAGGCCTAAGCCAAACCTGAATCATTCCAATTAATTCATTAGTTATGTAAGAAGAACTACAGAATGTCTTAATGAAGTATCTTTGCTGTTACACATTGGTTAAATTATTGAAAGAAGACATACTAAATCTGATCTTGAATTTTATAAAATCATAAAATGTTTCTGCCTCAATTTCTGGGATGAGGAGTTTTTATTAATACTATTTACATTTGGACTATTGTCCTCATCTCTGTTATCATGTCTGGGCCATTGTGTTCTCTGGTGCATATCAATCCAGGTAACCTAGAGGAAATTCCAAATTGAACCCTTTATTTAATCTACAGAGGTAGACTGTTCTTGTTCCACTGACAATATCTTTGATCCACTAGGCTTTGTTTATGCACAAAAACAATTCTACTTTGAATCAGACAATATTTTTCTATTTTGAAATGTTAGAAGATAATTTAAAAAAATCAAAATAATGATTATCTCATTAAAAATAAAAAATAAATTAATATGCATATTTCACAAAACTGCAAAGAAACATTTTTCATCTTTCTGGCCTACCTGTTGATGAGGACTTTCAGTCACAGGTATATTAGCTGGTAAGCTTCGAGACTGTACTGGGGGAACAATGGTTTTGCCACGTACTTCTGGCCGTTGTTTGACCACTTGTGGCTGGTCACTCTCACACTCGTGTACTTTTAAAACTGTACGGTCTTTAATGTCCCTGTACAAGAAAATAATAAAAAATACAGTTAATTCAATATTTTCATGATATTTGATAAAATGTTGTAGGTAGAATAAGTATAAGAAAGTGTTGAAATGTTCCCAGCCTGATGAAAAAGGAATTTAGAAAAGTTTTCTCAATCTCGGACCTTCATGCCCACAAAAAATGTCTATCAAAAGGATGGTTTTTCCCTTGACACCACTATTATTTTAACAACATTCACTCCATGGCAATTTTTTCTTGTTTTAAAAAGTGCTGATTAGAATTGTAATAAAATCTAAACATATGATGAAAGCAAATTTATACACTATTTTTTGTTCTCAAGAATTTAAAACAAAAATGTTAAACACTATTTATTAATTTGTTTATTTAGAATAATTTTATAGTTCCAACATTCTAAAACCTAATTGTATTAAAACTAATGTAATGCAATATTTATTATTAATATGTGAACCAACCATAAGGAAATCATTATTATTTATTATTTTATAAAGTTCAGATCAATTAGCAATTAACTGATGTTTTGCCAACCATTTCAATAAACAATCTTAGTAGCCTGTTTCTTGTTACTTTCTCAGCACCACAATGTACCCATATTTGATTGAGTGTTCACTAGTGACAAAAAGCATGCCAGTCATTGGTTGTCAGCATGGGACCCTGTTCCTTATACCACAAAATACTTCTATACCCACACAAGATCATGCTCTGTATCTTATCAACAAGTGGTGCACTGTGATCTGCTACCAGTAGGTCAAACCATCACTGTGGACCTGTACTTGCAGCAGTTGGAATGTGTGAAACAGGCACTGAAGCAGAAGGGAACAGCATTGGTTAATTGCAAGGGTGCACTGTTCCTCCATGACTATTCCAGACATCACGTGGTGCTGGTGGCCAAGGATACCATACAGAGACTTGGCTGTGAGACACTATACCATTCACCTTATCCACTGAAACTCGAGTCAACAGATTACCACTTTTTCCATTCCCTGAACCACCAGCTTTGTGGGAAATTCTTCATAAATGAGGCAGGCACTCACAGACTTCCTTGCATCAAAGATATTGTACAGCTAGAGGCAAATTAAAAAAAAAGGTTCTGGATGCCAATAGGATTGCTTTGAGGACTAACGGTATGTCAAATTTGCTGTATAATATCTTATTCTAATAAATCAAAAATAGGTATATACACTGAATCCATCAAAGAAAATAGCAATGGGAGGTTCAAATTCAAAAATAAAAGATACAAATTGTGTTATAATTCCGAAAGAGTATAAATCAGTTTCACAATTTCAATATTATTCTGAGGATATAAATAAAAAGGAGTCAAAATCTGTATCCAAAACTTGCAATGCACAACTACCTTCTGCACTTATGAAGGACCAAGAAATCCACCTGTTGTTCAAAGTAGTGTTTCTGGCAAACTTGGATCTTCTTGCCCGCAAGCCAACCAAAAAAACAAAGTGTCAAAAGGACAGTTTTTCCCTTTATAAAATGGTAAATAATAATGATTTCCTTATAGTTGGTTCACATATTTTAATAATTTAGTAAATCTTTATAAATTTATGAATAAAAAATTGTTTTCATAGTTTTTCTTTATAAATTCGTAAATGATAAAAATTGCATTCAGTTAGTTTTAAGAATCTTGTAAATATAAAATTATTCTTATAAATAAACAATCGAATAAATGGTGTTTAATATTTTTGTTCTAAATTCTGATGAACAAAATGTATAATTTTAATTTCATCTTATGTTTAGATTTCATTACAATTCTAATCATTAAAACAAACATTGCAGAGTGAAGGTAGTTAAAATAATAGCAGTGTCAAGGGAAAACTCTCCATTTTTTTTTGGTGGGGGGGAACAAAGGTCCAAATTTGTTGCATTTTCTTTATTGGAGTAAGAAGGGTTGTAATGGGTGAAAACTGGTAGGGAAGTGCAAACAATTACATTATTTTGAAACCTACATTAATAAACCTGATCTTGATTCTGATTTTCTATTTTGAGAAATAGCACAGAGAACACAAATGCTTCTTCAAGGTAAATTTGGTTTTCTTCTTCAATGCCATAGATGCCATGTACTCTGAATCATGATAAAGATTCAGAATGTAAAATTAGAAAATACTAAACACTTCAAATACCTCTGTGTATTGATCAGTTGTAACAAATTTAGACAATAAGAAAATTGAACATAGAGTACAACACAAAAGAACCCTACAAATCTGATAAATCCTTACCAATTTTGGCTTCAGATAAAAATGAACTTAATATATATTTTTCAGAAAAGCCATAAAATGCTTTTTTAATTAAATAGTCTTAGTTTTATTAGGTTTTGTCTTTTTACAATTGAGCTAAAAGTTTGAATAATATTGAACATATTTTACCAAGTAAATTGATGATTTATAGTCTTCAAAGTCTTGTGCTTTTAACTATAAAAAAATAAGCAGTATCACAGCTAAAAGTTTTCAAGTTTTCATAAAATTATGTGGGGGGGGGGGTGAACAGATGTAAAAAAAAAAAAAAAAAAAAAAAAAAAAAAGAAAGAAGATATTTTTAACATGATTTTCAAAAAAACAAACATTTCTAAAATAATTTCATTCATTTGTGAATAAGTCCTGAAGGTTTCATTAAAATCTGACAATTATTTGATTTTGCGAGAATTTCCAAATTAATGTGTTTTTCAACTGAAAATAGTGCTAAAAAACTAATGCTAAATATTACGTGACTGCTGACCTAAAAAAACAAAAAAAAACAATTTAAGTTTCAAACATGCTGGAAAGGAATCAAAAATTAAAAAAAAAAAATAATTAAAAAATACTTTGATCTTTTGTCTTATTAATAAAGTAAACATTTTCACAATAAAACTTTTTTTTTTAATAAGTTTTGGGGGCCTTTTTTCTTCATGCCATGTGTTTTTTTTTTGTTTTTTTTGTGAAAAGTTAGACATACCTATAAATGCTACATGAAATAAAATATGAAACACAGCCACAAACATTAAGCATAATAAACAACCCAACATCAATAAAATATTATCAAATTTAGAAACAAACTTACTAAATATATTTCATTAATAAAACAATAAAAACACTAACCCAAACTCACATGAAGTTATATTTGAAAATCAACATAGCACTAAAAAACAAAGAATCTTTGATAAACGGGTTATGAAAGCCAAAAGTACTGACATATTTATTTCATTAAATATAGCACACAAAGAAGATTTAATTTCTATTTAGTTTTTCTAGCATCCTTATATTTTTCCATTTTGTAAGAGTAAGGGAGTACAAATAATACAGATAATTTTCATTGTCCCAAGCACTTTCAACCACTTCTTTAGCCATTTTTGTAATCCCTCACTCCTACAAAACAGAAAAACATAAGGATACTCCCCATATATATATATATATATATATATATATATATATATATATATATATATATATATATATATATATTAGTAATTAATTTTATATTATTTCATGTTTAATTAGAGTTGTGCTACAAATTCTGTTCAAACAACTGAACCTCTTCTTGGTGTATTTGATGCTATTAATACATTTTGGCCAAACCATTTTTGATTTTTAATGGCATCAAATATATGATTAAAGGTCTTTTAATTGTCCAAAGAAGATTTGGAATATTAATGTCTTCTTATAGATGTTATTTTTAGCTTCTCAACTTTAAATATAAAAAATAATTTCAAATTTTCTTTTGAACACTGTATCAGTTTTGCTACATTTTATTTAATCATCCTTAATTACATCCAGGAGGTCTGTTTCATTCTTTGAAAAGTGAGTTTTAAGTACCAATCCAATTCCTTCAATGATGTCAAGCTCAAGTGTTTCATCAAAGAGATCTTTTCTGTCAGTTATATCTGGCTTTATAAGTTGGTCAATCAAGTCCCTTCCGTCTGTCATGCCTGATTTGAATGTTTTCCCCAATAATTCCAATCCAGCAGAGATGTCTTCTTCAAGAATATCATCTGACGAGTTTTTCTTAGAGACCTCTTCTTTGAGGCTTTCATCTAATAATTCAGCTCCATCAAATCCAGTTAATCCAAGAGTTTTGTATAACAGATCCATTTTGTTTATTTTACACAGATGAATGAAATTCTATTAATTTTCTCTTTGATTTTAAGGACTGTATATGAAATTTAAAGGCTCAGTTTACTTGTTCTTAACAATTCTATTTAATAATTTCTTTTTTGTTATTGTGATTATAAGATATTTAGCTTGATGCAATAATTATTGTGACAGTAAGATTACTCATTGTTGGAAATAAAAAGTGTAGTTTATAAATAAACTTTGTCTTTTGCAAAAAAAGAAAAAAAAAAGAAAAAACAAACTATGTCAAGTTTATGTAATTAGGAAGTATTTCTATCTAAAATTCTTTAAATATCTTTAACCATTCCCTTTGAAGGAGAATTTTTCCTTCTTGTCAGAGAATTTATCCTGACTAATGAGTCTAATTTTTTTTTTTATTATTTTAGTACTTTCTGCTTGTTTGCTTTCTGTTTTTCTTTTGTATATTTATTTTGTGAAAAGATTTGTCACAATTACAAAATGACATAAGCAACTGGAATCAAAACAACTTTAACCAAATATGGTATGCAAATCTTTCTTTCTTTTTTTTTTTCCTTTATGTTCAGCCTCTCTTCAAGACATAGGAAGTTGCAGAGAGCTATGATTAGCTATCTAGTATGGCTCTTAGTTTTCTTCCCTTTGCTAAAGCTCATGTCCCCAGTTCTGCTATCCATTCACATAAGCATGTCAGGTGTGAGGCATGCTGCCTTCCACTATCTATCTTACTCATGAGGGTTAAGTTTTCCAAGCTCTCCTCCCTCATTATGAGTCCAAGGAATTTGAGCTCTCTTTGTTTAAAGGTTGAAAAGAGAGAGTTTTGAGTAAAATTATGTTTATTTTTTTTATATATTATCAAGCCCAGAGAGAGGTACAGAAAGAGTTTATGGCTGAAATTTAGTTTTCCAAATAAATCTTCTCAGAGAATTAGAATTTTCTATAGTCTTACACCACATTCCTATATGATCACCAATGTTAAGCAAAGCCTGGTTAGTACCGAGATGGGTGACTGCTCAGAAATAAGGTTGTGTAATGGATAATGGCTCAGAAATGTTAATTAGAGGGCCAAGTTACAATTCAGACTGGGTTTGTTACATTCCCTTATGCACAAATTCTCTTGGGAAAGGTATGAATACACCTCTTCTCTCCCCCAGCTATGGGTTAATTAGTAGGACGTGTATCACTAAGTCATTATCATCTAAAAAAAAATCTTACAATCTAAAAATATTTTTTGGCTTTAAATAACCTGCAATAGGTTGATAATAATTTTTTTTTTTTTGGGGGGGGGATAATGATTTAGTAATACATGTCCTACTAATTAACCTATAGCTGGGAAGGAGAAGAGGTGGATTCATATCTTTCTCAAGGGTATTTGTGTGTCAGTCAGTTATGTGCTATGCATGATACACACTTAGGCGACCATGTATCTTTCAATACTTGACTGATGAGGCAGATTTTTTCCCACAGTAGGTTGCCATTTCTTTCTGAAGTAGACCAGTTGCCATCCAAGGCGATAGAATCTGATTAGTCCTGCTATTTACCCATAGCTGGGGGGAGAAGTAGAAGATTCATACCTATCCCAAGGGTATTAACACGAAAATGAAGGTAATGGATTCGACTGGATTTTGAACTCGGCTCTCTGATTCCTCAATCTGAGCCGCTATCCATTAACTGAAATGGAATTGGAACTTGGCTCTCTAATTAACAATTCTGAGGCATTATCCATTACACCACCTGCACATCCAAGCTTATAGCACTTGGTATTCCTAAGTGGTCACCCATCTAGGTAATGACCAGACTTGATGTTGCTTAACTTCAGTGATTGTACAGGAACAGGTGTTTCAACATGATGTAGCTGTACAATCCATATTTAAAGTTATTATTTGCTTGTGTCATACTGCAATTGTGATAAATCTTTTAAAATAAACTCTTCATCTGTTCTTGTGTCTCATTTTTATTAATAATGAATTATTACATAAATATCCCTGGGCAGCTTGTCTTAAGTGTCCTACAACAGAGCCTATATTCAGATAATCTGAAGCTAATCAAGGGAATTAGGGATACTTGACAAACCATTTAAAGGAAACTTTTAATCGGTAGATATAGTTAATCTGTAGATTATCCTAAGAAGCTTTGATGAAATTATCTGAGAATTGAAAGTCACAACAATCATGTAAATTTCTGCCTAAATTTCAAAAATGAGATATTTGATTGGTTATAAAGACTGTTCTGTACTAGCATTAGGTCAGGTTCTGTTGGTTGATTTTATGACATGTTGGCCCTTGTGAGGTTACTGTATAAAAACAGGCCAACACAAAAGAAATATTGCAACGAGGGTGTCCTGGGTAGATAAAAATTGTGTTCTCCTGAATAAGTGGCTGTTTGGAGAATGCAGTCTCTAGATAGCATCACTGTTAAATTTGCATAGACATTGTGCTAATTTGCATGATAATGGTGATGCTTGGCAAACAATGAAACGTATCAGATCTATGACTGTGACTACAGATATATAAGACCGATGTGGGCTTTTGACATGGTGTAATGGTTAGCAAGCTTGTCTCACTAGATCAATTATGACCGAGTAATGAGTTCCATCCTCATTCGGTACTCCATACTTTTGGCCTTGCGCCACGTCTACGATATAAAACTGATGTTTTACAGCATCAGAGATTTAGTTGGTGTTGCATAAGAAAATATTTTTAGTTTGTAAGAATTGGGGATGGGGGATAAAAATGCTTTAGTGATACAAGACTTACCAATTAACTCATACCTGTGAGGAAGAAGAGGTGTATTCATACCTTTCTCAAGGGTATTTGCACTTAAGATAAAATTTATTAAGAGCTATAAAGGACAGGAAATTATGGAGAACCATGATTGCCAATGTTCTAAAGAGACATGACATGGAAAAGAAGATTCAAACACTGAAGATGGAAGATAATAAGCAATATTTTAATTATTTTATGATTTTTTTTTAATTTTAAGAAAGATAAAAATGCAGCTCAAATATAATAAATATTTGTATAGTTTGTGAAAAAAAGGACTGAATTTTCAGGTGATGTGGGTTGGATAGTAACTTGATTGTATATTAGACATTAGTACATTATAGGTAGCAAGGTCAGTTATTTCTGGTTTAATGGGTTATTCTAACCAACTACTGAATAGGCATGAATGGTTATTTTAAATTATTGTAACAGCTAATGAAAAGAACTAATTATGAGCTGGAAGAGATTATTTTATAGCTATTTGTTTAGGATTCTTTAACTTTTAAATAATTTTTATTTATTAATAATTATTTGCTTCTGATTATTATTGAATTTATTTAGTGTATTCATATAGTTTTATCTATTTTATATATATATATATATATATATATGTGTGTGTGTGTGTATTTCATTGAATAATATAGACATATTGTGTCTACTTATTTTTATACTGATCCTTTCCAGTTGTCTCATCAGTTTCTTGATATTGAGATGAATTTTGTCAAGGAATTCATCAGTTTTTTTCAACCGTAGTACTTTTGATCTTTTCTAAGGTCATCTTCAGGATTAAATTACAATAACAACATGCTATTGTAACTGTGATAAAATCTGTATTCTGTTGTCATAGTGATCTTTAAAAATGCAAAAATGTGCTCTGTTATAGTTATTTTAGAATTTTAAAATCTATCTGTTACAGTTATGGAATGTTTTACAAAACAACATTTTAATATAAGGGATTTAACTGGGATTTGCGGAGATGTAAAATGGCATTAAAATGTTTTTAAAAATCATTATGACAACAGAATGCAGCATGTTTGTCATTGTAATTTAGCCTTGAAGGAGATCATCATGAGTGTGAGTGTACTGTCTTTAATTAACTACTGATTATATCAGATTATATGTTCTCCAGAATCTGTAACTGAAGTCTACAATATAAACCACAGGTTGGTTCCTTGTGTACAGAAGAAACACAAATATGCCTGTGTAGGTGTCTACAACAGGGATTATCAAGCTATGCTAGCAGATGGGTGTAGTTGGAAACTAGCAGTTAGCCATTATATATATAATAAATGCATAAATGTCTGTGTCACCTTCTTTAAGACACAACTCTCTGAAAAATTCTTACATCTGGAGCCATGTTCAAATACTCAGTTTGAAAACAAACATGAAAATTAGAATCACATTTGATCTTGAAGCAAGAAGATTTGCTGCTTTGCTGTTGCAGCTTGGCAATAGAACCATCAAAATGGACCAAAATGGAGATGCTTCACTCCCAAATGGTTGTGAAATTTCAGTCTCAAGTATCCAAGACTTGATTAACCATGTTTATCCAAACATTAAACACCATGGATTCAAACTGGCTTTGTGAGAGCTAGCTCACATATTAGCTGACACATAAGTAAAAAGGTATGGAGGCTCATAGCTGCTCATGTCAATGTTAAAGATACAGCCTTCTTCTGTAAAGAATTGGCCATTATCATATATATATATATATATATATATATATATATATATATATATATATATATATATATATATAGTAGCAGGTGATTTGTTATTTTGTGCCTAGAAATGTTGCCAGAGGAACAATGAATCATTGTGTGGCTGACAAGTACCTGGCATGTCTATAAAGATGTCATATGTTGACATTTATATGTAGGGGAGGAATTTGTGGAAAGCTAAGACTGCTAAAGTCCTGAAGGGACACTGTATATAGAATATATATATGAACCCATCTCTTCTCCCCCTGGCTATGGGCAAATAGCTTTAGGTAGCAAATGGTCTAGGAGAAGGACAACTCTGAATTGAAAACCTGCTATGGGTTGCTTGGGGACCTTGTGTTATATTGGGCACTAGTTCTCTGTATGTGGTGCTTTCAAAAAAGTGTGGCTGGTTCTGCACAAACCTTCACCATTATAATTAAATGATATGTGTGAGCTGCTTGACCTTGCTTGACTGGAGAGTCCAGTTTATAGGATAAAAACATTGTTTTAAGGTATGCTATATTTATGGGTAAAAGTGCTCAATATCAGAAAAAGAGAGTGTGTAAATATAAAAATATAAAGTAGATACTGAATGGCAATTATATATATATATATATATATATATATATATATATATATATATATATAAATAAAATGGTCAAGGGTGCATTATGGGTAGCAAGGACTATTGTCTTCTAACGGTTACTGGGTAAGTGGTAACAGTTATATTTCAAATTATTCTGGAGGCTATTGAGTAAAAATAATTGTGAATCCAAATGCAGTTATTTGTGGCTGTTGTATAATATTGTTTGTTAAAAATAATGTTTATCTCATTTTAAACATTATTTTTAGTGGATACTCATATTCATATCTGGTAGATGAAAATAAATATGTTTAAAATATATGGAGCTTCTGCACAAATATTGGTATCCACTAAAAATAACATTTCATGTGATAAAAATCTATTGGATTAATAAATCCATTACTTCATCGGAAATTGCTTTGTTTATGTTTCAGATATGAAACTGAGCAGATATGAACATTTGAGAAACTAGAATGAGAAGGATTGTGCTTAAATCAGTATTCTGCCTTGATTGATCAGTGACACTCTTCATGCTAGAGCCAATCAAAAGCATGTCAGATGTAACAACATTTTCTCCTGCAAAAGGGGGTGCAGGTTCGAAACCTGCCAAAGGGAGCATTTTCCTTTAATAGGATTTCTTGAATATTTAACATTTAAAGTTATAAAAATATGCTGAATTAATAAATAAAAGATCCATATATGTGTGTGTGTTTGTGTCTTGTGGAATAAATATTAACTTGAAACATTAGCTTGTTACCCTAGAGATGGGTGTACTTGTTAATGTGCAGTCAGCCATTATGTCACATATACAAACATAGGCAGGAATTTGTATGCAAATATTTATATAATATAACAATTAGGAAATAAAAATAAAACCATTGCTGTAACACATACCTTAGATCTTCTAACTGGTAGTATATATTGGTGCGTGGATCAACAATATAGATTTTATTTTTAGGAGATTCCATAAACTGCATGGTAACTTTGTCGGGAAATGATCGAACAAAGAGAGCCCGCACAGTATCCAGAGTGGTGATTTCATTTGGCAAGGCAGCTTTTTTAGTTTCATCTTTATACACTAAAAATACTAAACCTGAAAGAATTGAAAACAATGAGGATAAATTTGTTGGTATACAGAATAATTAAAAAGAAAATGGACATTTTATAACAGTTTTTATATAACTTATGATATTATAATTGCAGATAATTTTACTGTAGAATTTGCATTGCAGAAATTTACTGTAAAAATGCATTACAGTTAACTTTACTGTAGATATGCATTGTAGCTAAATTTATTGTAGAAACACACTGCAAATAGCTTTACTGTAGAAACATTTTAAACAACCTTACTGTAGAAACACATTGTAAATAACTTTTGAGCAGGCTCAACATTGTTTAACTTTGGTGATTGTACAGTAATTGGTGTTTCAATGTCTGCATACTTCTGGCTTTTGTAAACCATTACCAAAGAACTTTTGTTTTTCCTGCTACATCAGTTTCATCATTTTCAAATATTGTCTTCACATCAGGTTTTAAAATCATGTGTCTTCACATGACAATTTCTCATATCAGAAAAATATGAAACTGAAATGTCACAAAAAACAAGAACTCTTTGATAATGGCTAACGAAAACTGAAAGTAGCCGGCCATTGGACAATTTATATTTAAATACATGCTGGAAATCAGAAAATGATCAAAAATCATAAAAACCTTTCATTGATCTTAAACCAAACTTGAATAAAAGAAACACTGTAAGCCAAATAGAGCCAATGAATTCTAAAAAGCATAGGAAATGATTTTACGACAGCAATGGTTAACAAATTATATTACTATGTACATTGCTAATAATTTTTCTACCAAAAGATACTGCAACTTATTGTAATAGTTGCTATTCATATAACTTATTATTAATCATGATTAGAATAAATACATTAAGACTTTTAATAAATTATTATGGAGAGTACAGAATTTTATTGACACTATTCTGAGAAAATATCTTTCATCCATTCAACTCTCTCTCTCTCTATATATATATATATATAGACACACACACACACACACACACTGTTTACATGGTTCAGACTGTTGTCCTTATCTTTATTGTCATGTTTCTAAGGACACATGGCCCAGTGGATAAAATATTGGTTGAAAAAATTCAGTGACTTGTCCCCGAGTTGTGAATTCAATACCTAACCACAAAAGAAGTGAACAAAAGAAGAGTTGAGTTACTAAAGGGGATTAACTGAAACCATGATATCCAGAAAAAGGCATGGCATGTGGAACTAGAACAATCTACCTCAGTGGGCTAAATAAAAGGTTCAGTTCAAAATTTCATTGTATATCACCTGAAGGACAGAGCATAAAATGGCCGAAACATGAATATGGCAATAAAAATGAGGACAAGTCTGGATAATGTGAATGTGACAAAGATCAAGACAACAGTCTGAACAATTTAAATAGTTTAAATAGTTACAATACCTCATCTCGGAAATATATATATATATATATATATATATATATGTAGCGAAAAACACAACAACCTAAGTCAGGCTAAAATTGAACCTGGCCTGATGATCATTTGATTCAAAGGTGAACATTAAGTAACTTTGATTTTCTTTTTTATTGTGCACTTTTCTTACGATTATATATATATATATATATATCAGGTCATCCCATGAGTTCTGTCCGAATTTTGAATAAAGAAAACAAGTGACCAAATGTTACATTTAATTACAGATTCAATCAACAATGTATATTCCCTGATTATCTATGACTTCCTTCCATCTATGAACAAGCTTACTAATTCCATTACTGTAAAATTCTTTTGGCTTTGATTCGAAAAACTCACAAATGTCAGTTTTAACCTCTTCCTGTATTACAAAAGCTGTTTCTTCCAAATGATTCTTTAAGCTACGAAACAAAAGGTAGTCTGAAGGAGCAAGATCGAGAGAATAAGGTGGATGAGGAATTTTCTCCCAACCAAGTTCTTTGATCTTTTGTGATGTGATTCTTGCTGTGTGGGGTTGCACATTGTCCTGATGAAACATCACCTCTTTTCAATTCACTAGAGCAGGTCTTTTTTTCCTCAAAGCTTGGTTCAAATGCTCTAATTGCTGAAAATATATTTGAGCATTAATTGTTCCATTAGGTGGTAAGAATTCAAAGTGGATTATTCCTTGGTGATCCCACTAGATTGAAAGAAGAACCTTTTGCCCATGAAGTTCCCTTCTCGGCTGTGGCTGGGGTCCTTCCCCTTTACCAAGCCACTGTCTACGACGCTTAACATTTCGATAAAAGATCCATTTTTTGTCACCAGTCACAAGTCTATCCAAAAAAGGTGAAACAAGTTGGCAAGAATGGAGAGAAGAACAGATGTCAACTCGTGATTTGAGGTTGTTTTCAGACAATTCATGAGGCACCCATTTTCCAAGATTAGGAACTTTTCCAAGTTATTGAAGATGACGATGAACAGTTGTATGGTTTGAACTGAGAACCACTGCCAATTCCTCAACTGATAAAGCAGGATTTTCTTCAAGGGCTGCTTCAAGAAGCTTTTCATCAAACTCAACTGGACGTCCGGTTCGATCTTCATCTCCGAGGGTGAAATCTCCACCTCTGAAAGTTCTTTCATTCACACATTCCTCTCCATAAACTGAGTGAATGTTTCTAGCCGCTTCGGCTGCTGAGTTTCCTTTCTTGAACTCATAAAGCATTATGTGCCTCAAATGATTCTTGGGTACTTCCATGTTAGCAGGGTTTTAATCAAACAAAATTTAATTTTATTGTTCTCTGAAATAAAATTTGATCAGTTTAAATGCATCTAAACATAAAAACAATGTTCAGCTCCATTAGACATTATAAAATACTCTTTAAATTTTGTTCATTTTAACCAAAAGTTAAAATTCGAATAGAACTTATGGGATGACCTTAATTATATATATATATATATATATATATATATATATATATATATAAATAAATAATGGGTGAAAATTATAATTCTTTATATACCAGAACAATACAATATTAAGAAAATTAATAATAAACAGAAAAAAAATTCTTGTGTGGCATGTAACTTTACTTGCGCATGAAAGAGAAATGGATAAAAATCTTCAAAATTGATGGGTTTATAAATAATTTCGTCATTGACTCTAGGTTCATCTATCATTCAGTTCATGCTACGCCACAATTTTTTATTTCCTGCTGAGGACTCTGTTTCCAATTTCTTCTAAAGTCTTCTCATTCTTTTTCACTCCCAGTAGCTCCTCTTGCATCTTAGTGGCATTACTTTGGGTGAATTGATTAAAAACCAAAACGAAGAAAGAGTTAACAAGCTGAACCATCTTCCAAAGTCTGATTTTCTGGCTATTTTTTCTGTTCTGTCCTGTTTATACACCTGCCTAGTCTTTTGAACAGGAGAAGAGGTTTATCCCTTGTTTCCTGTTTAGGACGGGGTTTCTGATTTTGTCTAAATTCTTCTTCTATCCCAGTAGCTACTTGCATCTTAGTGGCATTATTGCCTTGCTTGAGTTGAATTGATTAAAAAAAAAAAACGAAAAAAAGCTTGATACTTACCTAAAGGTCGTTCAAATGTACTAGATGAAGATCGAACAATTGGTAGACTAGATCGTAGTTGATGTCCTCTCTGGAAATTCCCTGCAGACGCTGTATCTATGTCAGACATGGTACCATTCTCATCATACTCTACAGACCGATTTAAACTGGGATTATAAGTTACAACGGCTGTACGACGTCTTTCATCCCTTGGACGGGGAGTCTGTAAGCATACACAAAGAAACCTCTATTTAATATTTGTGAAAATAAATTACATTTTACATAAAAAATATGACTTTGTAGCAAACCACCCATATTCACTTCATATTCCATTGGTGAGATGTAAGTTCTACTGAAACAGCTTTTTCTCATTAATTGCTGCTTTGTAGAACCGAATCCCAAGATGATGCTTCCCCAATCACTACACTCTTAACCTGTTCAAGTCTAGAGTTGACCATTATCTCCTCTACATATTCTGTATCTCTTACTTCTTACTCTAACACCAGTTCCTATATGATCACCAAAGTTAAGCAACATCAAGCCTGGTTAGTACCTAGATGGGTGACCACTTGGGAATATGAAGTGCTGTAAGCTTGGATGTGCAGGTTGTGTAATGGATAATGGCTTGGAATTGTTAATCACATAGTCAAGTTTCTATTCCAGTTGCATCCATTATATTCACTTATGTGCAAATACCCTTGGAAAAGATATGAATTCACCTCTTCTTCCCTCAGCTATGGGTTAACTAGTAAGACTTGTATCACTAAACCATTATTATCTTTTTGCAAAAAATAAAAATAAAATTGCATACAAAATATATAAATTTTGATATTAAATAACCCATAGAGGTTGAGATGCCACTAAAAACAAATAAACTTAGCTCTTACTCTATAACCTTCTACCTTGAATGGCTCTTGTAACACTATTGTAATAATATATTATTAGAGTGGACACTGAGGTCAACACAGATTGTTGATTGTGTTCAAGTATGAAACCGACAGTCTTCAGGCTGTGTGATGGTAGCTCAGCTATTTATATATGCTAGTCAGAAAGTGTGACTGACACCTTGCTTTGCTATGATAGCTTCATGTGGCCTAATGGTAAGGTACACTTAGCTCAAAAGTAGTTTCCTTGATTGACAAAAGGAAAACATGTTAATTTTCTGTTGAGAGGTATATTTTATATTGTTACTTATAAAAAGGTTGACTTCCAGACCTTGTTCAGAAATTTGATCTTAAAAATCTGAATAAGCATAAAATGCACAGCCTAAATGTTGAGGGATCTTGAAGCTTAAAATGGTTTTCTTAAAGAAAGGAAAAAATAATTGATAGATGGAGGTACTTTATTTTCAAGTGAAGTGATTTCTTGAGGTGAGAAATATCCTGTGTGATACAGGAACTTTTAGGAAATATAACATTTTTGAATATGATTCTACAGCTTCAGACTTGACTGAAAATAATGTCATTTTCTGTAATTTGTTGATTATTTTCTTACCATCTAATATGTTACTTGGTGATGTTGGGATATTTTATATTAAAGCTTATATATATATATATATATATATATATATATATATATATATATATATATATATATACACACACACAAAATAATTAAAGCTCTTGATAGTATATTTCAATTGAGCACTCTTGAGAGACAGCCTAATTCTACAAACAGCAGTTGCCTATGGTAAAATGAATATGAGCACTCTGACTGGCATTTGTTTACATTCATAAAAACAATATGCTAGAATTAGCAGTTTCTCTCTGCCAAGTGCTGATGGCTTAGGGGTAGAAACTCCAAATTACACCAAATCAGTCGGGTTTCAATCCTGGCTTGAGGCTTTTGGACATCTAGCCGCACTGAGGAGCTGTGATACAGTGAAGCAGTACTGTTTGCGAATGACATATATATATATATATATATATATATATATATATATATATATATATATAAAAATGGCAGGCTATTCATTTTCTGAGTACAGCTGTCTCCCGGGGCTAGTAGCAAATCCCTATTACAGATTCTGCAACTGTGCTGGGTGGACTGTAGTTACAATTTCTGGGAGAGAGCACATGATCAACAGTCTGAACAACGCTAGCATGCTCAAACCCTCAGTCAGGATGTCTTAAAACTTTGTGCTAGAACAACCAACAATAGCTCTCAGATAGTTCTGATATTACTGCCTTTCTGTGACAAAGTTTCATATAAACACCTAGATAATTATGTAGTTGGCTGTTTCACAATCTTCAGGTAGTACAAAGGATGAGACATTCAATTCTATATCATTATATTTTCCCCATAACCTTATAAACTGTACTTCTTGCCTCTTACTATTACCACTCACCCAACAACCTCCTTCAGTAACCTTCTACTTTGTGTTGTGTGGCACTTGGGGCTTCTATAAGGTGAACATTAGTAAAAAAAAAAAAAAAAAAAAAAAAAAAATATTATTTTTATCTTGATCATTATTGATGTTATAGACACAACTTTTTTGAACAACTACCCTCTGGTTATCTTCAGGTTATTATTATTTTGGCCATATCTAGTGATAATGAATTCAATTCCTGTATCAGGTAATGAAATAATATCCTGTTTCAGCAGGAACAGATAGAAATAAAAATAATCAACATATATAAGATATCTCATATCAGTAATATAATGGACACCTGGAAAAGACCAGAGAATATTTGGGCAAAACATTGTGTCCAGAATAACATTTCTAATAATCCTGACAAAAACAAATAGTTAAAATAAAAATTGAATCAGTCAAAGTATACTGACAATTCTTCATCTAAAACGAAACAAGAAACAAAATGGATATGGTTCTTATTATTTAAAGATTATGGTCAGAAATCTCAAACACTTTAGTATATCATAAAATATGGTACTTTGTTATCAGCGTTTGTTATTCTATTATCTTCTGAAACTGAGTTTGGTATATACGAGGTAGAATGATTGTCAAGAGTTGACCTATACATAAAAATCAATAAATACACAGGAACAATTGAAAGCAGGGAGAAACAGTAAGTAACCTACCTAACAAGCTTTTGAATTGATAGCAGAACAAGGAGAAAGAGGAAGAGTTAAGAGTCAAAAGTTACTTAGAGCAACAAAATACAGGAAGATGTGGAGAGCTATGATCACCTATGTAATGAGTTTGTGTTGATGGCAAGAAAAACAGGGATAAAGAGGGATGGTAAGAAGTCAAAAGTTACTTTGAGCAACAAAAAACAGTAAGTTGTGGAGAGTTATGATTGGGTACATCCTGAAAGGAACTTGGCATATAAAAGAAGCTATTTTTGCTCTATTTGTTAAATAAAATAGTTCTTAGTTTGTTGAAAATGCAAATATTTTATTTGATTTTTCTTTAGGGTATTTGCACATAAGTGACTATAACAAACCCGACTGGAATTGGAACTCTGCTCTCTGATTTCTCATTCTGAGCTTTTGTCAATTACACCACCGATGCATCCAAGCTTACAGCACCTGGTATTCCCCAGCAGTCACCCATCTAAGTACTGACCAGATTCAATGTTATAAAAAATTTTTTATTAGGTTGGTGCAAAAATAATGTTTTCTCACATAGTAACATATGTGAGAAAACGACATTATTTTTGCACCAACCTAATAAATATTTTAATCATTTAAATTTGTCTATTACACAGACTTTGGAGAGAAGTGTATTTTAAAGAAAGCCAGATGGCTTATAAAAACTTATTACATTTGTCTGTGAAAATTTCTATTTTTAGAATTAATGGTTAAAGAACTACCAAAATTATTTCTTCTATGCGGATTGTTACTGATTCATTTTTTGAATTTGAAAAAATATGTATTATCTTATTTACTGACCAATGTGGTCTCATGTCCTTGTAAATTTTGAAATTAAGGTCTATTTCTGGAGCCTCCTGTTTTCCTGTTTAAAGCAACTGATCTGCAGATAAGAGTAGAATGAAAGAAGCTTCAAAGCAGAAGAGAGTGATATGTCATTCAAAGAAAGGGGACAGAACATGCTGGTTGTGAAATCTTCTAAATTTCAACCAAGATGAACAGATGCTAAAATTTCATCCAGAAGGCAGATTAAGGACCCAGGAGGGAAGTTGGTTTGGCCTTTTTCTCCCCGAGAAGAATTTGGAAAAGGAATTGAAAGCTGTTAAACAGAACTTTTCTATAAAAGAAAAAAAATACAAAAAGTCTCTATGATCAGTATTTTCAAATTTATCTCGGTTCAATTCGTGCTCTGGTAGTCTTTTTCATCTTACAATTAGGTGGGTACATCTTTCGTATTTCATCCTTATCAAAAATTTGCTTTACCTTTTCAAAGTTTTTTTCCAATTTCAAAATTGTAATCTTTCTTTACATCATGTATATTACTTGAAATTTTTTCCAGCTTTATTTTTTGAATAAGGTGCACAAAAGGAAATCTTTGTGCAAACCCTTTCTGTAAAATAATGCATTTGTTTTCTTTTCTTTTAAATATTCATTGTAATAAATATTTTTTCTTTTAAATTTTGCAGTGTTTGAATCTTGTTCAACATTCAGGGATAAGGGTGGTGACATGCTCTCTTTTTGCATTCTATCACTACAAAAATCAATTTTCTTACATTTCGCACAAAAAATAAATTTGGTTATTCTAAAATTAAATTCTTATATTTTGCACAAAGTGGCTTTATATCAAAAAATTAAAATTTTAATAATGTTGCTTCAGTATTTTGATATGATGTGGACATAAGCCAGATATAGGAAGATTGATATCATATAGCAGTTCAGTACTATTTTGTTTC
This sequence comes from Acanthosepion lycidas, assembly GCA_963932145.1. Taxonomy (NCBI): domain Eukaryota; kingdom Metazoa; phylum Mollusca; class Cephalopoda; order Sepiida; family Sepiidae; genus Acanthosepion; species Acanthosepion lycidas. The sequence goes on along the minus strand of OZ010613.1, from coordinate 50,881,152 downwards.
AAAAGAAATTTTCCCTTTTTTGTTTAGATGTTGAAAGCATCTTTTACTATTGCAATGCATAGTCAAATCTATAATTGCTAAATTTCCATATGAGTTTTAATTAGGTGCTTTCATTGGATCTCAACTGACATCAATTTTCTGAATATTCCTGGACTCATCTCAAAATAGCAAAAAAGAATAGACTTCATATCTAAACAACTTCTGGAATGATAATGACTCGAACTATTTACATTCCATCATTGTCAATTGGACCCCAAGCTACCACCAGTCAAGGAGGGTCCTATACCTTGAGTGACTATTGGGCCTCAAACTCAACCCAGATCTCAAGTAGAACTTGTACATATGATCCATTGCTAAAAATGCAGGAAAAATGGTCAGTTCCCTGTACTGCTCCAATAAGTACCTGACTCCTGCCTTCCTCTACAGGCCGAAGATGGAGTACTGCTGTCATATTTGGGCAAAAGCTGCCCAGCCCACACTTTCCAGTCACAATAGAGTCCAAAACATCTCTGCCTACTTGTGAGTGATGAATTATTTTGCAACATGAAACCCCTCTCTCACAGACAAGATGTTGCAAGCCTCTCATTGCTCTATTGCTATTTCCATGGAAAGTTCTCAGATGAACTACGTTCATTAGTTCTAACCTTCATGGCTTGGACCCATCATGCTATGCACATTATAGCTAACCACCCTCATTCCCTCCTTATTTCACCAATGAGTAAGCTCCACTTGAGCAGCTTATTCTTGTGAGCCTCTGCTCTGTGGAACCGACACTCAAGAGGATGTTTTCCCTATCACTACAATCTTAACCTGTTCAAGTCTAGGGTTAACTGTTACCATACCCACTTATCCACATAAACTATGCTTCTTACTCTGTGATGCTCTATTTCGAATGGCTTCAGGGCCTTGTACAGGGTGAACCTCATTGTAAAAAAAAACAAAACAAAAAAAACAAACATCAAATCTTATTTTAATGTTTGTTACTCAGCACAGTTTTAAGACAGGCATAAATGGATATTTTAATTAATGATTTCTTTTTATAAAAGTGACATAAAACTATCTTTTTATTTTATATCTGATAAATGTTGACTTTATTTTTTCCACTTTATTAAGCTTTTGTAACTTATCCTACTGAATCAACAAAAATATTTATATGCAGAAATAAAAATAGCTGTTTGTAGAAAATGCAAATATTATGATTTTTCTTTAGTGAATATTTTCTTGATGATTTCTGTCTGAATTTCTGGGATGATGAGTTATCATTATTTACAGGTGGACTATTGTCCTCATCATTGTTGTTATTACAACATTTCAATTGTTATACCCCACTCCCAGCCGGGGCACCTCGAGGTGGTGTAATGGTTAGCAAGCTCGTCTCGCTAGAACAATTATGAATGAGTAGTGAATTCGATCCTCACTGGATGCCCCTTACTTTCGGCCATGTGCCACATCCAAGCTATGCTTGGAAAATCACTACCCCACTCCCAGCCGTCATGTGTAAGATCTTGTCTTTAAAATGAGTACTTGAATAATTAAATTTTAATTAAACTTAAACACCAACCTCTTGTCTTCTATTACATGCTCCCCTTGCCTTCATTATGTACAGTAACCAGGGCCAGATCATCCTATAGGCTAGTATAGGCTGCAGCCTAGGGTCCCCCTCAAGCTTGGTTATAATGCTGGTTATAAAAAAATCTGATTCTTTTTTAGTATGCTTGTGTTGATATATGTGCAAATTTGGTTTGCAATAAACAGTAAAATAGTGGTATTTCTTAAAGAGTAGTCTTATTGACAAACAAATGATAGCCATTCTAGTTTGTTTAAAGAACTTGCAATATGTTTACTTCAAGCTATGTAAATGCCACTTGTAAAAAAATATTAGAGACTGGTGTATGCGAGTTAGAAGGTGATTTCCTCTAAGGAAGACCCCATAATTTCATTAGCTTAAGGGCCCCAGAAGATCATAATCCAGCCATGACTGTGAGTATCAATTTTTCCAATCCCTCTTTCTGGATTATGAATTCCAGAAATTTCAACTATTTCGTTTTGATTCTCAGTATCCTTTCTGTTCAAGACTCGTTTTTATTTTGTTTCATTTCTTACAAGATTTTTCCATTCCTTAACACTTTAAAATTCTGTAAAGGCTGGAATAAATATGCTCTTTATATTTTCTTGTTGAGATGAAGAATTATCAATATATTAGGTTGGTGCAAAAATAAAGATGTAATAATGCCGTTTTTTTGACGTTAAAAAATACGTCAAAAAACGACATTATTACGTCATTATTTTTGCATCAACCTAATACTTTAATTATTTTAAGCTATTGTTCTCATCTTGGTTGTGTCTATAGTAATATCTATAACAATGTTTCAGTCACGTACCCGCTGGCCATCTTCAGGCATCCATTGTTTGACTATTAAGAGACATCAGATGATTAATTTTTCCCCTGTGATGGTTGTTCTTGTTTGTTTCTGTTGGACCAGTGTATATTTTCACTACTTGATCTCAGGATTGAACTCATGACAACTAGATGAGAGCAATACATGTTTTAATCAACCCACTAGACAACTATCCAATCAGAGGTATATTTTTAGCACCTTTATATTCAACATCAGATAATCTGATAAGTTTGTATCACTTTTGATAATTTACATTATTTTTTAACTACTATTAGGTTGGTGCAAAAATAATGTCGTTTTCTCACATAGTAACATATGTGAGAAAACGACATTATTTTTGCACCAACCTAATAATCCCATCTTGATTGTTGTAGATATTATCAGCCAAACAATGGATACTTGAAGATGGTTAAAGGGTATTTGGCTGAAATGTGTTTATGGTAACATTTATAGTAATGAAGACATGAATAATAATTCGAAATAATTAAAGTATGAATATTCTCTTGTCTCTCTGCTATTTATTTCTTATATTTTCCTTTCGCTGCCCTCCTCTCTTTGAATACCTTTCATGGTTCCTTTTTTGGGGGGGAGGGGGTCTCTTGTCTCACATGTATCTTTGAACAACTGATCTTAACTGGGAGAAAATTCATCAGCTGCTTGAACATTTACTATACTCATCAGAGAGACTGAACACAGTTATTCAATAATGACATTACGCAAACTTCCCTACATCTAGGAAAAAGTGAAGAAAGACCTATATTCATTCACTACCTCCCTCATGCCCTAGTGTGATCCAACTGCTATGATGAAAGTGAGAAGTGTCTGTTGAAAGCAGTTGTTGACTGGTACTCTGACTGTCAAAGATATGAACATTCAAGGTAGTGCCACAACCAAATTCTTAAAATAATATATATATATAAACTAGCAAGAGAATCATTAACAGCACACCATTGCATGAACTATCTATATACGACAACAGAATATCAACTGATGTTTGCCAACTACATGTGTATGTAATTGCAACACATACCAAAAAGGCACCACACCCCACTAATAATACAACTATTTCTCTAATGGTTGCTCGCTTTCTTTGAGTACTATACCAGTTAGACCCATTTTTTGGTCATCTTCCAAGGCTTGAAGCTTCAATGTTTATGCTCAGGGACCTAATCATGATCTAAACTTTTTTCATAGTCAAAATGGAAGTACAGTTGTTTGTAAAACATTTGTGAACCAAAACTTTAGGCAAATAAGAACAAAAATCATAAATTGAAAATACTACTACTACAACTAGTACTCAATTCCTATGGACTCCTTGAGGAGTATGTGGCAACATCAATCAACCTGCTAGACATTGCTGCTGTAGTTTCTATAGCAACTAGTAGGTTTTTACATGATGGAGTTGCTAGCCCTATCCCCAACTAGTTTTAAATTCAGACTTGTCCTTCTCTAAACTGGTTACGAACCACAACCAAAGAGCCCAGTCTGTCCTACTATTTAAGCAAGTATTGGGGGATAAGTGCAGGATTTATACCTTTTCCAATGGTATTTGCATGTAAGTGAATGTAATGAACTTGCCTAGAATTCGAACTTGGCTCTTTGATTTCTTATTCTGATCTGCTATCTATTAACTCATCACCCATACATCCAAATTAAAAATATAGTTTCATATAACTTTTTTTTAATATTGTTGTTCACTCAACACAAGGTCCAAGAGATACTCAAAGTAGAAGATTACTGAATGAAGTTGTAAGTGTGTAAAAAGAGAAAGTGACAGGTGCATATTAGGAGGATATGTAGGATAGATAACATTTGACTATAGACTTGAAGAGGTTAGGATCATAGTGATTGGTGACCTAGTCTTAAACAGAGAACAAGGGATAAACTTCTACTCCTGTTCAAAAGATCAGAGAGGAGTAACTGGGCAATAAGTGAACCTATCTACACCTATTGAGGAATGAAAACAAACAGTAAATAAAATTTCAGAGTTAAGGTGGAGATGTTAGAAGTATAGAGTTGAAGTAAAAATTCATAAACAGGAAACAAGGGATAAACCACTATTCCTGTTCAAAAGGACTGTTAATGACTGTAAGCCAGACAATAGGTGAACCTATCTACTCCTATTAAATTCTCTTTTTATGTTCAAGTTGGTAAGCTTGTCTTCTAAGTCATTGCTAATGAGTTCCATCTTTACTGAGGACTCTACAATAGTGATCTTGTGCCAGAGTGAGCTAATCTTAGTAAACTCTGTAAAATATCTGAGAAAGAGCTAGGAATAAAAACTATTTGAATTCTTCAAATCTAATTGCAGATCAAATATTAATTATAATTATTAAGATTAACTTTGTAAGGTACAACACCAGGGAGGAGTGTAAAAATAATTATTTTCTTGTGAGTGAATATTGCATTACAATTTTTTGAGAATAACAATGATTTTTTCCAGATACTACTATTTAGCCCATAGTTGGGGTAACATATGGATTCATAACTTCCACAAGGATATTTGCACACAAGTGAATCTAACAAAGCTGACTGTCATGCCAATGTGAGCTTAAAAAAGAAAAAAAATGGGAAGAAAAAAAAGAAAAAAAAATGGGAAGAAAAAAAAAAGAAAAAAAAATGGGAAGAAAAAAAAAGAAAAAAAAATGGGAAGGAAAAAAAAAGAAAAATAATTGGTGTATTCTCCTGTTTTGATTCTAAAAGAAAATAAGCAATAAGCAATTTTATGATTATTTTTTATTTTAAGAAAGGTAAAAATGCAATTCAAATATAAAAACATTCATGCAGTTTATGTAGATGATTAAATGTGTGAAAAGTGGAGATTTCTCCTTGGGTGATGCTCCACAGTCAGTAGACAAGCTGAGGTTGATAACAATCAAAATCAATGTATTACTTAAGAATAATCAATGTTATACAATGTATTATTTACTGCAGACTATGAATGAACAATCTAAATTTCTATGTAAAAGTGATTGTGAATGACAATGTGTGAAAAGTGGAGATTGCTCCACAGTTGGTAAAACAGTTGAGATTAATAGCAATCAAAATCAATGTACTATTTAAAACTAATCAATCTTATACTATGTATTATGAATGAAAAATCTAAATTTCTATGTAAAAGATACTGTGGATGAGTGAATATATCAAAAACAGAGATTTCTCACTGAATGATGGTAATAGTAATATTAACAGTTTCCTTATAAGGAAACATTTGGTATTCATTGAGCAGTGCTACTCTAGTTACACTTTTCTTCCCTCAGTGCTACTTTGGTTGAAATTTATAAAATCTTTCTATTAAAATAATTTTTTAGGAAAATAGGTTTCTCAAGTTCATTAACTAATATTGCTCTTTGCAGTATTGATGGGGGTTTCCTTCCTAACCTTTTGTTTGAAGTAGTGTGGAATGTCAACATCTCAATTATGTCATTATTTTCTTTTTGAGTTAGATATGCAATCCATTTTAGTTGTTGCAAGTCCTCAAATGATGCAGTTTCTGTTATTTGATAAATTCTTTTTTTTATGATTCTCTATCACCAGCACACAAGGATTGAAAAAAGATGTTTTAATGGAAAGATTTTATAAATTTTAACCCTAAGTCAATGAATACAGATGGTTTCATTATAAGGAAGCAGCTAATATTACCATTATCATAGGAACAATTGGAACATACTTCAATGGAACAAATAAAGGTTTCTATTCAAGTTCCCAGAAAGATTAGTAAATACAACCAATAGCCAAAGGCAATAAAAGGTTACAAAATCTGTCTTGTTTTACAGATGATAAAGAAACCAGGTTAAAAGAATCAATGTTTACAAATACCACTTTCTATGTTTCTTCTGTGAAGGAAACATCAGTGCAGCGAACACTACAAGGTAAAACATTGCAATTGTCTTCTTATATTGTCAAACCATGAGACCACTGAGAAGGCATTGGAAAGTGGGTTGTTAATTAAAACTAATAGACAAGTGATAAAAGAAACATGATATATTTGGATATTGAAAAAAAAAAAAACTTTGGACAAAAGAAATTTGGAGATTTGGACAAAAATGAGGCTGTTCACATTCTGAATGTGATGCCATCATGAAAATCTTGAACAGCTTTTGTCTTAATAAGATGCTACCAGTAACCAAAAAGAATAAAATAAATGCTGTTATATATAATTCAAAATCATTCTCTTTGTGCTTCAATTTAGTCAAAATAATAAAATGTGAATGTCAGTGTGTCACACTTTTTCAAATTTATTTCTAGAGGCCATAGCCCAAATTATCATACCAGTTTGGAATCAAGCTGACTTTGTGAACAAATTAAAAACATTCTGGGTCAGATCTGGACCTGAAATCCTGAAATTTTGAATTCCCAAGTTTCTGTTACTGCGATTGTTTTTTGGCAAATTTTTTTATGTGATTTTTTGGAACAAATTTTTTTGTACAATAGCAATTTTTATAACTTGGAAATAAATTTGGGAATAATTGAAATTAATTACAAAATCCAATGAAAGTCACCCATGATAAAATAATTGTATGGAAAGTAAGGATCTATGTACATCAAAATGTCTTTAAATTAAGTGGTGACAAAAGAACTATTGTTGAACTTTTAAAAGGTAAGTTTAGATATTAATGCAATACTTAAATGCAGCAATCAATTTAGAGTTCTTCTGTAGTTTATTGTTGCCTATCACATCTATTCCTCTCTATCTATTATGATGAAGGCCCAATCAAGAGCCCTCTGCAGGAGCTAGCTTAAATGCTAACCAATAGGGCTGCTTTTAAGCTAGTATATAATTTATTGCCAAAATTGTTATCATTTTGACTTTTATTCCTCAAATTTTATTTATCATACTATTATATATATGTCTATTTTGTAAATGATCCCTTTTGCTACACTACATTAACATTAGCTTAAACTTCCTGTCCACTGAAAATCAACTAATAAAAATGATTTCATAAATTTCTATTCTCATCATAACAAAATAAAATCTGGAATAATCACTAGATTCTATTTAAGACCACATAAAATATTTCAAAATAGAAAAGTAATCCTTCATGATAAACACAATGAATGAAAATATGTTGTTCTACTCACCAATAATCACAACTACAATAAAATAGGAAAACTCTACACTATTAATTTTTCTATATAAGTATCATTATTTTATGCAGCAATCAGGAATCTTTTCATTTCTTTTTCGATGCTGATGTGATTTTCTTCTTAGGTAATGTAAAAAACATAAAAATACTGGATCATTATTATAGAGGTGAGCATGAACAGAGACTCTACATCATAATTACTAATTTCTGAATTGGATGGGAAATTGCTTTATTCTTCAGGTTAGAGCTTTTAATAGAACTACCCTAAAAAAAAAAAAAAATCAAAAAATCACACTATGATGTGATGGTAACAGATTCATAAACAGAAATCAGATCCTTATTGTGATTTACCATGCAAAAGTCAAATGAGGCACAAGGCCAAAAGTAATGAGCACTAGTGAGTATCAAACCCACTTCTCAAGGTTGAAAATTTGAAATACTAGTGAGTATCAAACTCACTACTTAAGGCTGAAATTATGGAGTACTGGTGAGTATTGAACTCACTACTCAGTAGTAATTGATATGGTGGGATACTCTTGCTAACCATTATACCATGTTGAAGTGCTCAAATCAGATCCTCAAATTTTTACATAGAGGCTTGTTTACAATATGAAATAAGGTAATAAACAAACATAGGATAAAATAAAATAAAAGGCATAGGGAAGTCGTTCATTTTACAAGTTCTTTTAGTACATAGCATAAGAGAAGGCACTTGTGAACAAAAGAATTGTAGGTGGTATTTAATCAGTTATATTCAGGTAGCATGGAAATGAGTCAGAATTCTGCAAACCTCACTGTTTTAATACTGTTGTTGGCAAGCGTGAATGAATTGTCTGATGTAATTGTTGAGGTGTGGAACATGCCAAACATGTGAACTAACAAACAAAGCAATGCCCATTCACAAATTAAAAGGTGAACTTTCATTGGTTGAAGAAGATTTTTATATTATCTATTTACAATATTTTTTCATTTGTTGCTCTGGGATTAAATAGATTTTTACAAGGGAAGGTTGAAATTTACTGGGCAGTTTGAAGTTCCTAAGAAGTAGATGATCAGTTAGTTGTTTATATAACCTTTTAGCACACAATGTCAAAACCTCATTCATTCAAATGATTACATATACAGCAGACTACATACACTGGTTAAAAATGTATAGAAATGAACTGAGAATAATTTTACTAGAGGAATATATCAACAAATTTTCTAGAGAAAGTGTCACTTAGCACACTGGGAGAAAATTTTCTAGAGAAAGTGTCACTTAGAACACTGGGAGAAAATTTTCTAGAGAAAGTGTCACTTAGCACACTGGGAGAAAATTTTCTAGAGAAAGTGTCACTTAGAACACTGGGAGAAAATTTTCTAGAGAAAGTGTCACCTAGCACACTGGGAGAATATCTTCAACAAATATGTCAAAGCTTCATTTATTTGAATGATCACATATATAGTGACAGTATATATACAAAGAGTATATATACAAATGAACAGAAAACAATTTTATTAAAGAAATGCATTAGAAATGCCTTTACAAGGGAAATGCTTTAGAATTACTTTAGAAGAGAAATTGCATTGAAAATAATACTGTTTAAATAAGCTTTCATCAGACAGGTAGGATTTATTAAAAAAAATATGACAAAGTTTTATTTACTTTCATATTACATATGTTGGGACAACAGATACTTAAAGGATTATACACTAATATAAAACATTCATTCACTGTAATGATTATATATATATATATATATATATATATATATATATATATATATATATAAAAAACAAAGTATTGGTGAAACCGGTGCTTACAACTCTACCAACACAAAACCTGCCAAATGAATAGACTTAAAGTGACAAAAAATAAAACAAGAGCTGAGAATCCACAAACATAGAACCCAACAGAAAAACCAACAAAAAGGGAAAACCAAAAGACAGGTACATATGTGATAATAAACAGTACTCAACGTTTAATTCAAATTAGCCAAAACAGTTTAATCAACTGAAAAGTCTGGTAAAAATTAATTACAATCTGCAGAAGTCAAAGTAAGAAAGAGAAATTTTAACCAGCTTATATTTGGTTCATTAAGCAAATTGAAAGGAAGGGAGACAAGCCTGCTGCTGCTTGAAACCTTACTTTTAGTTTGGAGAAGGGAAACAACTGTATTATTTAACATGGAGTAATCACACTAACCAGCAACACTACCCAATAAAGAAACTAAGTTCTAATCATTACTCAGAGTTTCTCACAAATGCAACCATCAGGTAACCAGAATGTATGCAATATTGATTTATTTGTTTGTTTAATGACATATCAACACCTTATGGGTCATTTAATGCCGGAAGTTAATTTTCTCCGGGGCTTGGAAGTAATAAAAATGTTATTCTGCTTTCACAATTGAATACATGGTAGATTATACCCAGCTTTTGTGGACATAATTATTATAGGCAGTGATATGTCTGTTTTATGTAATTTTTTTTTAAAGTTATATTTTGGAATATAGTTTGATTTATTTAAGAAATTGTAGGATATTATATGGATTAATATAATGAAAGAGTTATTTCATCTTGTTTGGTTTGTTGGTTAATTTTGCTTAGCAGCATATCAACCTCTAAAAGTTATCTAAATATATTGAAAAATATTTTATGGCTTCAACCCCAAATATTTTGAATGCAAATGTCTGCCTTCAACTACAGATAAAATGTATTGTTGGTCATTCTGCTATAAAATGTATCCTTGGTAATTTTTTATATAAAAATGTATTGCTGGTATTTTTATACTTTCATAGGGTTTTGTTTTTGTTTGGGTGTTCATTATTTGCACCTAGCTGGGACTCTAACAGGTGCTACTACCCTGAGTCAGGGTAGACCTGGTAACAACAGCAGTTAAGGGGTGGTTCTATGTACAAGCTTGACACATGAGACATCAGAAATTTAAAATTTAAATTTGAAGTGAAGCATCCCTACATTTTCAATGTTTTTTCTTGATATATAATTATAACTGACATTTTTTGTATATCATTCCCTTCCCTTACATATTATTATTTAGCCTGAAGAAGTCCTTTTGAAGGACAAAATGTGTCATATAGGTTTTTTTTCCATTTTGTCATTCAACTACCCAACATTAGTCTGATATAGAGTCAGGATTACAATATGATAAATACCACTTTCTATCACATAATGGAACAAATATATATTAGGAGGTGCTGAAAACCTTTTGATTAAAATGAGCCCCCACCCCCAAAAAAAGAAGTCTGATATTTTTTTTTAGATTTTAGAAAGTGGGTTATGTTAAAAAATTTTCACCACATGTGATCTATGTTATAGCTTAGATAAATGCATATTTCTTTACTAGCACCAGAAATTTGTATTTGAGTTCATTATTTTCTACCCTAAAACCCCTTTTTGCACAAATGCAATGTTGCTATTCTATCATAATTACCACAGAAAATATTTTGACAACCTATATTCCTACTTTTCACCAGTTCAAACTTTTACAGCTAAGACCTGCAATGCCATGTACACTGGATTGAATCATCATTTTTCCCTTCATATTCCACTGGTAAGATTTAAGTTCTACTCAGGCAGCTTCTTCCCTAGAGCTACTGCTTGGAGCGGACAAGCTCCCAAGAGGATGCATCCCCAATTACTACAATCTTAACCACTTCAAGTCTAGGATCAACGCTTATCTAACATATCCTCATAATCTATAATTGTTATGTCCATAAAACAACTCCATTCAGTAACTCTCTATTTTGAGTGGCTCTTTGGCTTGTATTGGATGAATAATAGTCTAAAAAAATTAACAGTTAAGATTTCAACTACTGATTTTAAAGACCAGTTCTAAATCTAAGTTTTTCCACACTTGTCCATGTGCATGTTTTCTTCTTGGGAAGCAAGTATAAAGCATACAGTGGGGATCAAATTTAACACTCATTACTAATGATCTCTGAAGACTCTTATGATAAAAACTAGTCAATGACAAGAAAAGATTGTCAAATTTTGAGAGCGTGAATGAGGCTGCATTTGAAGAGTCAGCTGTAATAGAATACGTTTGAGTAAGCAGATGACACACCATTTTTCTTCCAGCTCTCTCATGTTTCAAATTCAAGGAGAGCCTCCTACTCTCAGTTGATGTTGAATAAAATGGGACCCATCCACCTAGAGATTCAAATGACAATCTATAAACATAGTTGCCAGGATAGACTTCATTGTAATGATTTTGGGTGACACATGAAAATTTTGTAGCAATCTTGGTGGCTAAAATAGATGTGTTTTTCCCATTAATGTCAGGATTTGATGACACAAAGCCAAAGTTGAGGGCAACCCAAAGAGAACTGAACTCACTCCAGTCATAATGATTTGTCAGATATGCTCTTTCAAAACAACATATTGGCATTGTTTTTTATAGCAGTTTTAATATTAGAGCACAAAACCTCCAATGATGAGCTCTAAAGAAGCTGATGATGAACATTGCTCAATGACAAGAAAGGGTTGTTATATTATGAGACAGTGAACGATGCTGCATTTGAAAAGCCAGATGTAACAGAATATGTTAGAGTCAGCAGAAGACAGACAAATCAACCACCTCCGCATTTCCTCCAGCAGTCTCATATTTCAAATTCAAGCGAGCCCCCTACTCCCAGTCGATGCAATATAAAATGGGAGCTATTTCCCTAGAGATTCTGCATTTTCTTTTATGTTTCAATGATGGTCTTCAAAACATTTTTTTCTTGTTGATATGAGAATTTTAGTTAATATGTACATATTTTTGTGTATGGACCGTCTCTCTTTGCACCTGCATCTTTAGGAACGAAAAAAGATCACACAACTGATATTCAATTTGGTGCCACATTACATGGTACTGCCAAATATTTTATTGACTTTGTTATTCACAGTGCAAGCTAGCCTAGTTTGCTTTTAAAGTATTACATCACTTAGCATTCTCCATAATTTATGTAGACTTTTCTTTTAGCCTGATGAATATTTAATAGCATTTCTTAAATTTAAAAAAAGTAACATTTTTAATTTGTTTATAAATAATTATTGCAAATCCATACAGTTGTCTTGACAAAGTTCAGAGTTTTCTTTGTATTTATTATATATATATATATATATATATATATATATATATATATATATATATAGTATGATAAAATATAATTTTAAGATATCCTATATTTATGGGTAAAGTGTACAGTATCAGGGATAGAGCGTATGTAAATATAAAAGTAAACATTGAAGTCAATACACAGAGGTGACAGTCTGTTTCATTATTACGGCCTGATGATTGAAGCATGAAACAGACTGGTGCCTCTGGGTGTCGACTTCAATGTTCACTATATATATATATATATATATATATAAAATAAAGACTTCAATTTGTCAAACATATGATTGACCAAAGTAATTCCAGAAAACAATGTATTCAAAGCAAGCAGTCCTTGTAAATACAGTTCTCAATATAAAGACAGTAAAATAGTAATTAAAATTTATAAAATGGGTGATATTGCTATTAATAAACTGAACCCCACCATCATGATATTTATATGTATACATGTATAGAACAAAAAATTTAAAAATACCTTTATTTTTTATGTCATGGGTTAACTAGTATTAATATAAGACTAGTTTTAACCTGTGAAAATTTCATGATTTTCTTATTTTAATATTGTAATGAATATCAATTAATTTAATAATTGAGTTAGCTCATGGTGAATTCTATGGCAATAAAATATCTGTTGAAATTCCCTTATAGCATTGTTAAATATCTGAGCTTAAGAACTTTAACAATATATTGAAATAACAATCATAAATATGAATGGTATTCATTATTTTAAGAAGTGGTTACAAATGAAAAGATTTGAAATTGATAACTTTTTCCATTTCACTGAAACAGCTGTGAAACACTTCTTTCGTCCCTTCGTTTTCTCACAGAAACCAAGTAGCATCTTTTCCCCTTTTTCCATGCAATCAAAATGGAATAGTCAATTATTTATGAGGTCCTGGCAGGGTGTAATGATCATGCGAGCTAACAAAAGGAGGGTGGGACAAGCACAATTATAATTCTACTGAACATAAAATGGGTTATCAGTTTTCTATTGTTATTTACTAATAAACAGAACCTTACAATATATATATATATATATATATATATATATAAGAGATAATGCTATATAAATTTTTATACATCAAGAACAGTTTTAGAGGATAGATGTATGTCAAAAGGGAAAAAAATTGTGTGACACATTTTGTCCTTTAGTAGCATGATAAAGTCCTCAGGGACAAAACGTGTCATACAAAATTTTTTTCCCACTTTGTCATATAAACAACATCACATTAAAAAAAACCCTAATTTTTGATGTCATAGGTAAATTGGTTATGGATATAAATGGGAGCTAAGAAATTACTAGGCCTTGGCAAAAGTTTTTCTTTTACTGAGTGAATTGTTTTTGTTGCACCCACATTAGTCTGAACCAGTTTCTATGCCTCTCTTGTGCAAACAATATTAACAATCTAAAAAAAGGAAAACAGAATGTTTACTCTGTGATTTGGGAGAGTGGAGATGAAAGATGAGCTTTATTTTTAGAAGATTAGAGCAAATGATGAGAAAGAAACTTTGGGTGGTGGTTCCTGAAAGGAATAACTTCGGGATAGATGCAGCAAAAATAGTTCACTTTACTGTGGAATGTGTAGTCTTGTAGATTTTTTTTTTGGTATTGTGCATTCTACAAGAACCCCAAGAACTACTGAAAAATCCAAAAGCATTTTCATTATTCCCCAAATGATACAGGCTTATATTAACATCAATAGTGTTAATTTCCCACTATTATATGTTTTGCTATTTAGACCAGCATGTTTGTTATACTCACAACTTTTCAGTCATGGTACTATCAGGTCTTTTTCAGATGTTTTCCTTTATATTTAATAATCTTCTAGGAATTTTAAACCCTTTATTAAATCTATATGGTAAATTGTTCTCATTCTGCCTTATACTCTTAAGGGATATTCATATTTCCATCTTATTCACATTAGTATCACCTGCCTATTTCTTCTGCTGAACCAGAGTAGGTAATTCAACTTACAACTCTCAGGGAACCAGGTATATTTGAATTAATGCTTTAATTGAGTTAGCCATTTGAAGAATCTATTGTTGGAATTCTAATGTCTTTACATAGGTGATGTGATTGTATGAGTGTTCTGACTCAGGTATTGGATTTTATTTTTTCCTTGAATGTTTCATAGTAGAGGCTCCCTATGGTATTCAATTCGATGCTAGGTCCACAGAGGAGGTTTTCAATGTATAATGTCTGTGCTAATTCTGGGGATAAGATGAATGAAAGAATCATTCTATATATCAAGAAAAAACTCTGAACATATAACAGATACCATATAGGTATCAAGGACAAAAACTTAGAACTGATCCAGAGCCTTCTCACTCTTTGGAGGAACCCCCCTCACTGATTGACTATATCTTTGGAGTTATAGCCATACTCACCATGATTGGAAAATTGAGAGTTGGTGAGGCTATTTAACCCATATCTAGTGGCTTTGAATTCAGAGTTGCCCTTTTCCTAGACCTCTTGCCAACCAAGGCTATAGGATCCAGACTGTTTTGCTATTCACCCATATATGGAGGGAGAAGAGATGGATTCATACCTTTCTCAAGGCTATTTGCACAAAAGCGAATGTAAAAAAATTGAATGAAATTTGAACTTTGGTCTCTAATTCTCCCACTATCCATTATGTTAAAAAATATTTTGGGGAGTCAGTTATATACCATGCATGATACACACTTAGGCAATTATGTATATTTCAACACATGACTGACAAGGCAGATTTTTTTCTCCCAGTAGGTTGCCATTTCTTTCTGCGATAGACTAGTTGTCATCCAAAGCTATAGAACCCAGTCTGCTCTGCTATTTAACTATAGCTTGAGTGAGAAGAAGAGGATTCCTAGCTTTACCAAGGGTATTTACACATAAGTGAATGTAATGGATTCAACTGGAATTCGAACTCAGCTCTCCGATTCCTCAATCAGAGCCACTGTCCATTACTCCACCATGCCTCCCCTTTTTGGGAGTACAGAATCTAAATAATGCTATAAAAACACATATATTTATTTAAAAAGATTTGGTTTGGTTTGGTTTGTTTAGTGGCACATCAACTTCAAGTAAAAGTTCTTTCCAAATCTTTCAAGATGCCTTGAGCCAGCTGACCAAACTACATGATAATGCCAAATGAACTCTGGGTAGAGGGTTGAGTCATATAAGTAGACATTCAGCTGAAGGAGGAAAGTAGATTCTATGATGAAGGGGGATTGAAAAATTAAAAACGAATTTTAAAGTCTCAGATTAAAAGGCTAAACAAAAGTCATTACATTGGCAACCTTGTGTAGATATTGAATTGCGGTGTACAAGTTGAACTAAAGATTTTTAGCTTAAAATTTTGAGTTAGGCCTCTACCTCCCATATAGATTGACCACCACACATACGGTAGGTTACTCGTGGCCCAAAACTTAGGCCTACTGGTAAATGATTTTTGTTTTTTTGTTTTTTTACTAATGTTCACCCAATACAAGGCCCAAGCGACACTCAAGGTAGAGGGTCACTGTTTAGAGTTCTATTAGTGTAAGAAAGAGAAGGATAACAGGAAAGTTAGCTAATTCCAGACTTGAAAAGGTCAAGATTTAATTACTGAATAAAATTTCAGTGTTAAGGTGGAGATATTATGAGTATAGAGTTGAAGTAGAATTTAGAAGGAATCAGAAACCCAGTCCAAAACAGGAAACAAGGGATGAATCTCTACTCCTGGTATATGATAACCTGTGCCAAACTTGTGTGACTATTTTATTATTTTATATTACTTTATGTGTTAATATGTCAAATATGTTCATCAAACCTAAGTTTTAGTGGGATAAACTTGTGGCGGCCTGCTGGAGAATTGTTAGGCAGTGGTAAAGGCTTACATTTTATACTCCTCATATAAGTTGACCCCTAGTTTTGTAAATAATTTTTAGGCTTGAAGACTAAACTTGTACACTGCATTTTACAGTTATTTGAAATATTTTAACAGTTTATAGAAAATTTTAAAATATAACTGAACAAATTGCCAATGACCTCTCTAGTTGTCAACCATTTAAAAGTTGGTAATTTCTTATTTAGGACTTTGTAAATGTCTCCAATCACGCATAATGACTTTTGCCATCAGGAAAAGAAAAGTATCAGTTATTAGCTCAGGACATTGATAGTTATAACATTGATATATTCTGTCTCCAAGAAACCAAAATTAAAGGACAGGATAATAATATTTGAGTTAAACAAACACAAATTAATAGCTTTGGAAATTAAATATTGTAGAAATGGTTTTATCATTAATACCAAATGAAGGAATAACATCCATAGACATTGGACAAACAACTATAGTATACAGTACATATCATAATATACAAAGGCAGAAAACTAAATAAAATCATTCCCTGTAAAAACTTTGATGAGCTTGGAAGAACTGCAGCACTTTTGTGGGTTAATAAAGGGCATGGAGGTCTGATAAGTGTTATTTACAAAAGTCGCTGAAGCCAAGTGTGCCCTGAAGTCAAAACAGCTTTCATGGTGGTGATGATGACGAACAAATCAATGAAATTTGGAAATATGTTAAAATGATAATATGGTGATTAAACACAAAAAAATTAAAATTAATGAAATGTTTTATAAGAAAAATTAAGTGTGTACAGCTAATGAAAATGGTGAATACTTTTTTTGTCTAAGACAAGGGTGTGTCTTCTCACTGAATTTATTCGATCTATAGAGCAAGGCAATTCTGAAAGAATTAGAAGTCTTACCAGGATTTATTATTGGCAGCCACAATCTTAAGAATATAATATATGCAGATAGTAGACATGGAAAGGAAACTACAAAACTTCCTATAGAAGGTAGAAAAGTAAAGTGAGAAGAAAGGACGAAGAAGACAGAATGCACAGTCATCAGCAAGAGGTTGAGCCCAAAATGCAAATTACGGGTTGGGGGATACCAAAATGAAGCAGGTACAGAAATTTAAATATCTGGGAAGTATTCAGAGGACAGGAAGTGTGACACTGAGATCTGAAGACATATTCGCATGGCCAAAGATGCATTCCAAAAGCTAAACAGAGTTTAAGAGATAGGAAAATTTCATTGGAAACAAAGAAAAGAGTACTGAACTGTTACATGATATCTGTCCTCCTGTCTGGCAGTGAATGCCAGAGAATCTCCTCAAAGATGAAGAAGAGACTCTAAGTAACAGAAATGTGGTTCTACAGAAGGACACTGAGGATACCATGGGTCAAGCATGTGAGCAACAATGAGGTTTTGGAGAGAATGGAAACAAAAAGGAAATTTATACTTGACATCAGGAAGAAGTAGTTGAAATTTCTGAGGCACATAATGAGGAATGAGGGATGGAAAATTTGACACTCACAGGACAGATAAAGGGAAAGAGGAAAGCGGCGCATGACATACTTGATGGGTTTGAACAAATGGATGGCAGAACAGGGTTTGGGAGAAATAACAAAAAGACAAAATTTATTAAGAGCTATAAGGGGCAGGAAGATACGATCACCTACATCATGAAGGTACACAGCACATAAAAGAAGAATGTTTGTGAGATGTGACATTGTAATTATTTACACTATTTACATTGTCCGGACCGTTGTCTTCATTTTTATTGCCATATTCATAATGTTTCAGCCATTATATGCTCCGGTCTTCTTCAGGCTATATACATTGGAATTTTGAACCGAACCCTTTATTTCGTCCACTGGGGTAGATTTTTTTAGTTCCATGTGCCATGCCTTTTCTGGTTGTCTCATATTGAACTCACAACTCTGTGGGTCAAGTCACTGGATTACTTCAACTAATGCTTTTATCCACTAGGTCATGTGTCTTTTGCCAGTTTTATTAATTATTTCACCCATAAGCAAGCTGATAATGCCACTAAGATGCAAGGAGTTTGCTAATGTGAACAAATATGAAAAAAAAGAAAATTATGAAGGAAAGAGAAAAATAAAATGTCAGTTTTTATAACATTAATAAATAAACTTTATAAATATGTTTATACATACACATATGAAACTCATTCAAGTCCTGTAGATGCCAATAAGGTGTATTGTGGGGGAACATTATCAACACACTAGGTGTTATTGCATTGATTTCCATATCAACTAGGTTTTTCCCAGGAACGAACTGCTAGCTGCAAGCCAAACCCATCTGGAATTCAGAGTTGTTCTTCTACTAGACTAGTTACTAACCAAGGCTGAACATCCCCGTTTGCCTTCTATTAAACCTATAACTGGGAAAGGAAGAGATAGATTGATTCATACCTTTCACAAGGGTATTTATACAAAAAGTGAATGCAACAAACTTAACTGGAATTTGAACTCAGCTCACTGATTTCTAATTCTCAGCTGCTAACCATTGCACCACTTGCTCATCCACACATATCATTATACTGATTTGTATTTGCTTACTTCAATAAAGTCTTTACTGTCAGAATGTCTAATAATGTCTTTGGCTTTTATCTTTTAACATAGTTGTCAGTCCATGTAATTACGCTACCCAGAAAAACTTGGTAATGCATCACTGCAAAAAGGAAAAAAAAAATATTGTACTCAAATGAAAGCACAAGATGTTACCTTGCCTTTGCTGAATGTCTGTTGCCAGTACAAATTGAAAATAACTTATTAAAAGTATGAGCAGAGCTAACAAACAGATTGTATTATTACTAGTTATAAGTGTGTTGAACTGCTATATAATACCAATCCTCCTATATAGCAGTGGATGCTGGACAATTTTATCACAAATGAAGAAGAGACATGAGGCAACAGATCATATGCGCAACAAGGAAATTCTAAGGAAAATGAAAAGGACAATTAGAAGAAGAAAGAGATAGTTAAAATTTCTAGGACTCATAATGAGGAAATTTGACACTGATGGAATATATTAGAGACAGAAAACTGCAGGAATCTTAGATAAAGTAGTGAAAGCAAGCAAGAAGAAAGGTCTAAGCATCAATTATTGAAAGACAGGATGTAAACTAGTGGAACAGCCCAAGATGCAAGGTATGAATTGGAGATGTCAAAATCAAACAAGTATAGAAATTTAAATATCTGAGAAATGTTTTAACAGACAATAGAAAATATGACATTAAAATCCAAAGATGCATTTGAATAGCAAAAGATGTCTTCCAAAAGCTAAACAAAGTATTAAGAAATAGGAAAATTTCATTAATAAAAAAAAAAAAAAAAAAAAAAAAAAAAAAATGAATGCTGAACTGCTATGTAATATCAATTGTTCTCTATGGCAGTGAATGCTAGACAATTTCTTCCCAAATGAAGAAAAGACTTGAGGCAACAGAGATGATTCTACAGAAGGATGCTGAGAATACCATGGATGGAGAATGTAAGCAATGAGGAAGTTTTAAGGAAAATAGAAACAAAAAAGAGACTTATAAGAAACAGAAACAAAGTTTTAGGCACACATGAGGAAAGAGGGCTTGGAGAATTAGACAC
Organism: Acanthosepion lycidas; assembly: GCA_963932145.1. Classification (NCBI taxonomy): domain Eukaryota; kingdom Metazoa; phylum Mollusca; class Cephalopoda; order Sepiida; family Sepiidae; genus Acanthosepion; species Acanthosepion lycidas. The sequence goes on along the minus strand of OZ010613.1, from coordinate 50,861,131 downwards.
TCCCTGGATATATTGATGGCAAGAGGAACAGAGAAAAACAGCAAGTAACCTACCAAACAAGCTTGTGTAAATGGATGGCATAACAGGTAATAGAAAGGATAGTAAAAAGACAAATCATGCTAAGAGCTACAAAGTATAGGATGTTGTGGAGAGCTATGATCAACCTGTTGTGTTACAAATGATGGAAAATATGACACAGAAATCTGAAGGTACATTGGAATAGTAAAAGATGACATCCAAAAGCTAAGAAGCAAGAAAATTTTGCTAGTGTGCTGAATCGTTATGTAATATCAGTCTTCCTATATGGCAGATAAAAATAGGGGACAATTTCCTTGGGATGAAGAGGAGACTTGTCATGAAAGAGATGTGGTTCTACAAAGAATATCATGGAAAAACATATAGAGCAAGAAGGAAATTTCAGGAAAAAGGAAAACAGAAAAGAACACATATACTTTGAATCAGAAGGAGAGAGTTGAAATTTCATAAGGAATTTAACACTCATGGGACATACTGAAGCCAAGAAGGACACAGGGAAACAATAAATGGCCTGGTTAAGGGACCAGAAACAGGCTGTTTCAACAGCAATGAATATAGATTCTGATAAGTAAAATATTTAAAATACAGGAGAATCAAGAAAATTATACAAAATTATTTGGTACCATATGATTATCCCAATGATGAAGGTTACTGTGAAAGAATGCAAACATGTTTGCCAATTCAATTTCTTGATGACTGAAATCCGTTTCTTATGTGAGAACCTCCTGACAATGGTAGAAAAGCACTGCAAATTTTAAGAGAATATTAGTTAACAAAAGGAAAACCAAGAATAATTTCCCTCTATACTGAATTTACCTCCTTACGGAAAGCAAGTGTCAAAAGTATTATGGATTATATAATTAGAGTTGAAAATGCAAAGTGATAATGAGAGATTGTTAATAACCATTGTTCTGAAAGGCTTTCTGTCTGAATTTAAATTATTCACAACTGATATTCAGAAAGACAAAACAGTAATATTCAGTGAATTTAAAATAACATTACAAAGCTTCATATAAACTGAAAAGATGACTGAAAGGAATAACAGTGAAAACACTGCTTCTTCCACAAGCTTGGAAAGTGGAGAGTGAGAAGGATAGTAAAAGATAGAAAACATTGAGAAGAGCTACAAAGGATAGGAAATTATTTACCCTATTTACATTCATATTATTGTTTCCATCTTTGTTGTTGTTATCACGTTTTGACTGCTGTGCCTTCTGATCTTCATTATATATATATATATATATATATATATATATATATATATATATATATATATAATATTTATTTATTTATACATGTTTCATTAGATAATATAGACAAGTGTTGTCCATTTATTTTATGTAAATTCTTTTCATATCATCTGATAAGCTTAATAACATTATCAGTAAATGAAGAAAGAAAATCACAATATTGATACATATTTTTTAATCCAATCTAAGCTTTCAGCTTACATAAGCCATTATCAAAGATGACAGTTACTGTACAATACATTAAGCAATACATGGACAAGAATGTGATGATAGTCTGTTTCTGTTTACATGGATGATTTCCAAGCAACGATAAACATGTGCATATAAGACGCTGGAAGTGAAAATCGCACCGCGGCTCATGACATCACACATGACCACGTGAAAGTGAATTCAAAAAGTATTAAGTATGGGAAGCCGTTGGTATAAACCAATGGCTTCTGTTACCAATTATAGACATTTAAGGATATTTGTGGAGATTTCATAGTTTATTTTGTTTAGGTTAGATTTCAACTGTTTTATGTATATAGCTTCAAGAAATTTTATATATACACAATATATTTATTTATATATATCTGGGTAACCTACAGGGAATTCTGAACTGAACCATTTATTTAATCTATGGAAGTAGACTGTTCTTGTTCTACTGCCCATGTCTAGGGTTATCTCAATTAGTTCTTATTTTTAGTACTAATCTTACATATCTTAGACTTATGCCTACCATTTTTTTATACTTAATCCAATTTATCTAAAGTAAATATAAAAATCCAAAGACGAATCAGCAATATTATTGATCCTGATCTGGTATCTCAGCATCAGGCACTTTCCCACCATCATAAAGTTGCCTTTTGTATAAATACTTTCATGGTAATTGTTCAGATGAACTCTTTGTTATAGTATGTAGACTTTTTGTATTTAAGCACAGTACTAAACTGGTGACAAGGTCTCATCAATTTACAGGTGAGTTGGCTTGATGTAACTAACTTCTATGATAACAGTTTCTTTTCTCACACTTCTCCCTTCCAGCTCCACGCTTTCCAGCCAACTTTAATCTTAAAAAACTTAAATGCAATGTCAATTGCTATCTACTGTTCTCCTGATTACTCTTTTTGTTCCTGCTCATTAGTAATGTTTTTCTTTCTAATTCTTTCACACTAAGTAACCACTTGTATTTTAGTGGCTTTACTGTTTTGCTTGGGGTGAACTTGATAAAAAAAATAAATAAATAAAATGATATAAAAAAAGTACTGCTCAACTTGCTCTCTTTCTACTGAACACACACAGCCTGACCCAGAGACTGAACTCACATTTACTATGTTACTAATGCTTTTTCCTGAAGGACAATCCCCTGTGGTGAACTTGAAGCCTTAAACCTAACCTGCCTGCTGATTATTGCTGCTGCTGTTGAAGACTTGCTGTCATTTGTCTGTCTTTCAGCTCCCAAATGCAAGAAGTTGTAGAAATTTCTCTTTTTGCACACCAGTCCTTTTACTTTTTTTTATCCTATTTTCCTTAAAAGCCTCTGATAGCTTACATCATATTCTCAATATCTTTCTGTAGAAACAATTTTGTTGCTTCAAGTCTTCTCTTCAGCTGTGAAGAAATTGTCCAATGCCAGAGGACTGATATTACATAACTGTTCCACAATTTTTTCTGTTTCCAACAGTTTTCCTGTTTCTTAATTACCGCCCCCAAATACAGGCAGCTTGCTTGTATAGGTTTAGTTTTAGAGTAAGGTATGTGTTTGTGCTCACTTAGACTCATATTAAAAAAGGCTATGTATCACATTCCTCTTCTAATTTCTTTGTTTCATATGACACTGTATTTTGTTTCTTCAATTTCCTTTTCATTTCTTTCGGTATTTGTCGAGTTGACAGATATCATCTCAGGCAGGCATGGTCACATTTTACATACATACACCCACATATATATATATATATATATATATATATATATATATATATATATATATATATACACACACACACACACACGTGTGTGTGTGTGTGTGCATGTACTTACACATGCACTTGCAGCTAGACATATATTCGCACATGCAATTATAGAGACATACACATGAACACACTTAATCTTTCTGATACAAAACTGTTTTTTTTAGAAGGATGGAGCTCATTACCATTTCAAAGAACTGACAAGTGCCAAACAATGAAAATGCACTGTATGAAAATGAATATATAACCTATGTCATTTCTGTCTGAAATGAAGAGTTACATTATTTACAATCAGTTCTCATCTTCAATATTACTATGACAATGTTTCAGCTGCTGTGCCCCTGGCATTCTTCAAGTATCTGCTGATTTGGATAACCTTCAGGGAATTTTGAATTGAATCCTTATTTATTCTAAGGGGGTAGATTGTTCTCATTCAGATGTTCTTGGGATATCGTGCCCACTTTTTTCTTTTTTTTTAGTATTGCTCAGTTATTGCTCACCTTGTTTTTCACTGAGTATGTCTTTTGTACTACCCTGCACTGGGATTGAACTCACAATTACTATACCACCAAATTCATGAACAAACACTTTGATCTTTTAGTCTATTGTCCCTGAAGAAGGCTAGAGAGCATAATGGCTGAAATGTTGTGATTGTAACAATAAAGATGATATTAGTCTGACTGTAAATAATAGTAACCTATATCAGTAGTGCCTGAATATAGTTTTGTGATCTGTTATGCTTCAATCTGTGAAACTGAAATCTTCAATTTCATTTTTATCATTTTTTTTTTCCTTCAAATTAATCAATGAGGCATTAATTAAGTAGAAATCTATGAAAAATTTTTTGGAAATTTACATTTATTTGATCTTTCTCAATGTGTGACATTTGTCAGAACTATAAATTATTGATTTCTCTGATTTTAGAAGTGGGTGTTCTGTTCATAATATCGATACAGTGTAAAATTGAGTCCTGACTTTTCAGAGAGTTATGTGGACAGAATTATCTAGACTTTCTTTATTTTTTACAAAATGATTTATTTTAAATTAAGAACAACCAAATTCCTTTTATTATTTCTTTTATACATATTTTATGCATTTTATTTTAAGAAAATGCTTTACAAACAATAGCAATAGCTTCTTGGAAAATAGTTTTATTATTAGATATTTTTTTTTACCTAAACATTTCTTATTGAAGAACAGATATATACATTTTTAATTGAGGAAAATATATATATATGTATATATATATATATATATATGTGATTAATCCAAGTAAAATTTGTCACTTAGGTGATTGATGTTAACTTCACCATTCAGATTCCAGAGTTTCATAGACTGACCTATCCGTCCACTGTTTGTGGGTATCAGCAATTTACTGTTTATATTTTTTCAATTCTTTGCTTTTTATGCACATTTAACACTGGTGTAACTTTTGTCTTGTATTAATACAAATATAAAATTTGTCACTTAGCTGATTGATGTTAGATTCAGCACCCAAACTCCAGATCTTCACAGACAAAACTTTTTGTAATTGTTTGATTCACTCATCAGGAGGTTTAAGCAACTGATCATTGATTTTTACTTTTACTTTAAACAGTGTGTATTATGTCTAGTGGCCTGTGGCCAGCCTTCATATTCAATAAATTTTCTTTAAGATTTCTTGAATATGGGATACCATAGGCTAATAATAGAAGTAAAACATACTGCTTAAAGTAAAAAATAAAAAAAGCAGTTGTCTATCAGGTAAATGTTTTTTGCAAAAAGATTACTTTTACTTAAAGGACAAATTATATTTTTAATGAAAGAATAGATATATATAAATATTTCAAACCATCAATTGTTTGTCAGATGAAACTTCTTACTTTTTTTATGCTTTTTTTTATGTCCGGACAACTTTTTAAAAAGTCATAGATTGATTTTATACTTTATCAATATTACGAATAGCTCCACTTCTAAAATTATAAAAAAAACTATCAATATTTTGAGTTCTAACAAATATTGCACCTTTTCCTTAATTTTATGAATGGGCCAGTCTATTTAAGTAGGGCCTAATATGAAATGACTTCATTGAGTGGGTAGAGACTCTCTACTCTTCCACTATTGAGTGAAACACTAACCCTATACTTATGCCTGGCCATGTTAAACTCTGTTTTCATTTCTCATTGTAACCTGTGGTCTGAGTTTTTGGTTCACAACACAAAAGAAATCTTAAACTGGTAATGATACTACAACAATTTTTTTAAACCATGAAATTGTAACCCAATGCAAGAGAATTAGAGCTATAGTCTATGAATGAAAACAGAACAAATATTATGGCCAGTCCTTTTCAAATTTTCTCATATAGAATTGAATTAAATATTTTCTTTTAAATTAGTTTATATATATATATATAAATAAAATTGTATCAGTATCCCTATCAGCTTCCTGTATATTGATATTTTTTAACCATTCAAATGGTAAAAAGCATCCTGAATCAATTTTTTCTCAACTCACCAAAATATTTGATTCAGGAAGAAAAGATTCAGGCAAAGATTTGGATGTCATATGAAAAATAAAATTTACTTCATTGTGTTAAATGCTTCCATCAAAATTATTTTATCTTTTCTTATGTTCTACAGCATATCAGGTTCTGTTTGCACTACAGTCAAAAAGGTAGCCATAGGTCCTATTTGTATGCAACTCAAAAAGGTAGACTGACTTATACAAGAGTAAAAAATGTAGAAATTGATTTGGTTTGCACAAGAATAAAAAAGATAGACATATGTCTGGTGTGCACAAAAATGTTAAATTGATATGGCAAACAAGAGGAACCTTTCTGTTAAGTGGTGGGTACCATTTACTACAAGGATGCAATCAGTTTATTCTTGACTGTAATGACAAGACAAAATTATTTTACAAGATTAACCAATTTTCTTAAGGCTCTTTAGTGATAAAATATAATGAATATCATATATACTTGCATATCATGTGAATTTTGAAGACCTAATTTTGAAATTAATTTTAAGGGGGTCGCATCATACAAGAGATATAAAATTAGCATATGTATTGCTGGTCCTGGCTATGCCATTGACCAACCTATACATCCATTTACTGTAGTAAAATTAGTTTCAAAATTAGGTCTTTGAATGTTGCATGATATGCGAGAGTATATGATATATTAAAAGTTGAACTTTTTCAATTTATATTTATTTTGTAAACCAAACAAAAAAATATTGAAAAATAAAAGATAAAAATAAGTTGATTAAGACAAATAAAACCATGATAAAAAATGATAAATTAAATATCTTTAAAAAGCATAGATGTTTTAGCAATATGAAAGGTGAGCATTCTTCTCCATTATTTTGATTCAATTGAAGACAATGTCACGGGCAAATGAAAATAGATGTCTTTTGTATTTCATCATAATGATACTTATAGCTGAAAAGCTATTCTTGCAGTGGAATGGTCAATGTAATGGGTGAGGAGCTTTCAAAGCATTTCCAGTGAACTCAGCCAATCAAAAAAGTAAGAAACTGAAAGACACACTACTTTTCCAATTCCAGAGCCTACTCCTGTTGGATGAACCATATTTTCAGAGGTGTAGCCTTCCTCATCACACTTTAACAATTGTAGGTTTGTGAGAGTATCTAACCCATAGATGGCGTGGATTAGTGTTGACTTTGAGGAGTTCACCCACCCTTAACAGTTGTTTTTGTGCTGCTGGGTTTCAATTATCCTCCTTACCAGACTGGTGAGGACACAGTTTAGTTGCCGACCACTAAATCTTTGAATTCACAGTTGTCCACCTCCTACACAGGTTGCTACCCAAGACTATAGGACCCAGTCTGTCCTGCTATTTACCTGTAGATGTTGGGAGAAGATGGATTCATGCTTTTCTCAAGGCTATTTGCACATAAGTGAATGTAACAAACTTGGATCTCCAATTCATCAATCTGAGTTACTATTCACCATGCCACAAGACTACTTTTAATATAATCAAAAAATTTAAAAATAAATAGCATACAAACTAATATTAGACAGATAGTTAAAGAATATTTTTCAAACTTAAATCGAGATTGTTTAGGCATTAATAAACACTTTATGGAGTTCCTCTAGTGTAAAATAATGCTAAAGTTGAACCAAGAATGTCATCTAGTAATATATACATAAAAGACATATACATTAAAGATGTGAAAACAGCCCATGAAGAAAATGCTTATGGTTTGCATAGTACACATTGAAGAAAAAGTAACAATCAAATTTTCACTGGTTTGCCATATGAACAGAATTTTAATTATCACATTAAATATTCTCTAGTCATTCCCAATACACTTAACAGCTCAATTCTCTAAAGCAGTTTTCTCTGGTCATTTCCAGTAAACATATAGCTTGATACTCTAATTAGTATTTGATTTAATTCCAACTTTCAGTCCATTTATAGTAGACAACCGTTTATCTCATGAGATAACAATAGTGTCTTGCTTGGTGAAAATTCAGTCCTTTGGTAGTGAAACTGGAGTGATCTCTCGAGTGTGCAGGCCTGGTTGATGGTATATGGTAGCTGTATACTGCCCAGACATCACCCACCTCTACCAAATTGGCTGTACTGACAAGATCCAAAAGAATACAGGGCATTACATTTGGAGCTGCCTTAGTTATTTTCACTTTTAATGATTTAAAAAGCAAAATTCTTTATGAATGTCATTTCTCAACAGGAAGCTGAAGTCAAGGGAGGAAAATATGAATTTGCTTGGCATTGTTGCATACATTAAAAATAAATAAAAATTAATTATACTGTCACAAATAATTATAATAAAATAATTATAACTATTATAATTATCATAATTCACCATTTCTAAACCAATGAGAATCAATCTCCTTGCTCTTCTCCTCTACCACACACAAACACATAACACCCTCACTATCAGACAGGCAGTCACATAAGAGGTGACCAAAATTTGGGTCCCTTTACTTTTCAGGTCACAATAACAACATTTGTCCCTTCTTAACACTCATAGCTAAAATTCAGGGTAAAAAAACTCCAGACTTTTTTTTTTTCATCAACTAAATTATTTTGACATTCACTACACATATAAAAAAACATACAAGAAAGACTATATACCATTTGTAACAATGACACTCATTGCTCTAAAACATGTGTGATGTGGTCACTTATGATGGCACTAAATACTGTTGCTGCATTAACAATGTCATTCATTGCTCTAAAACATGATGTGTGATGTGGTCACTTGCGATGACACTAAGCTCCGTTGCTGCATCTTATAAAAAAACCCACATGGGTGCAAATTTGTTGAAGACCTCGATTGATATCTTCCTGGTTCATTTTTCTGCTCATGTGAATTGTCAAATGAGAGAGAGGAAGACAACTAATGGCAATCCTAGTGGCAGGTTATTAAACAGCTCTCTAAAGGAGTGAGATCTTAATTCCATCCGCAACTGGCTGACCAATGGGTCAATTCGTACATTTCATTTACAATCTTCCTCCTCCCAGTTTAACTGTCTCCACAAAACTCACCAACAAATGCTGCCATCTGCTAATTCATACAAAAACTCTTCCTTTTATATTTCACCTTTTGTGAGGTGGAACACTTCTGGTTCTGGCCTGAGAGGCTTCTAGAACATATAGTGTCTTCTAGAAAAGACCAGATTTCTCCCAAACCATCTCAAATTGGAAGTCCTTCATCATTTATTTATTTAGTGGATCAGATTCCTGGCCTAATTATAAATAGCACTGGTTGATCGTATTCACATGTGAAAGCCTGGTGTGCCCCTGAGCTGTATTGACCTTTCTCACTGAGGGGTTGACTTTAAAAGCTTTTTGCAAAATAACATCTGTTGTTTGGCAACTGAATGACCAGTTAGCCCACAGGGTAGTAATTTCAAGTGTTGCTAAAAATTCCTTTTTTTATTTTCTTAAATAAAGTTTTATTTTTACAAGAATCTAATATAAATTTTACACTGAAATTTTTACATGCTACCCATTACATAACACATTTACGCAGTATTACTATCTCTTGTGTCTCTAATGCTTTTTTGTCTTTTCCACATATTACTGTTTCTTATTGTCTACAAGTATTTTTGTATGCATAAATGTTGGGGATTTATAATTATTTGTCCAGAGTTTTAACTCCCCTACAGCATTCAATGAAACAGATTGTGAATAACATGTGACCATAGTTATTAGTTACATAACACATATAAAACAAAATGTGTGTGTGTGTGTGTGTGTATATATATATATATATATATACACACACACATTTTATTTTGTGCATAATATGTCCTTTATCAAAAATTCTCATTATTCTTCTGGCAATATAAAAATTTTAATTAGTTTTAATCATTTCACACCAGGCAAAGCAATAAAGCCAATAAGGTGCAATGTCTTAATGACTGTAAAAGAATTTGAGAAAAAGAAAAACATTATTAAGGAATGAGAACAATAAATGAACAGGAACTAAGATGACAAAAGGTAACGACTAACAATGTATTTTGATTTTTGTAAAGCAATAAGCCAGAAGAGCGTTCCACATGCAAGATGTGCAAGAGAAGAAACTGTTAGCATAGAGCTTACAGTTACATCTAGCCATTTCAACTAATGAGATCTAGCTACCAATCTAGTACTGTGTTTAAATTCGCAAAATTGAAATACCAAAGATGAAAGCAATATTTATTTTGAAAATAAAAAATATGGCACAAAGTCAAAAGTGAGGATAGGGTGAGGTTGGTGTTTAATCTCTTATTTTAAACTTAGCTAGCCACAATTACTGACCCAAATATACCATAGTATTCCTTACACCGAAACAACACATTCTTACTGTTCTTACTACAGCCACCATAATATCAAAGAGGAAAGCTCATCAGAACAATTACCATGAAAATATTTATAGAAAAGTCACAGTGAAGCAATGTTATTGCATTGGGAAAGTTATGATTATTCTATCTTGAATAGAATGTTGTTTATCTGATTATTCAGGAAGTATTCAGACCTCATTCTCCATCCTTGATAGAGTTGAAAAGTGTCTCCGAGCTCTCCTGGGTGACGAATTATTCTTCACCTTTCAACCTTTCTCCGACAGGTGGAATGTGGCAAGCCTCTTGCTGCTCTGCTGCTACTTCCATGGAAAGTGCTTAAATAAATTACATTCCCTGGTCCCGCCAAGTCAAACCTTTACATATAGAACACTCACATTTCCTCTGCATTCTATCAGCGAGAAATAACGTCCTCGTTCCACAAAACACTGCCCTGTGGAACCAACTCCCAACAGGATATTTCCCTGATAACTACAATCTTAACCTATTCAAGGCTTGGATTAATACTTATCTTCCACTCCTATACACACAAATGGCCTCCTAACATAACCCTCTACCTCGAGTGGCCCTCATGCCTTGTAAAGGGTGACTCTTACTTTAAAAAGAAAGTACTGAATACAAACAAGAAAATGCAAGAAAAGTTTTTGATATTTTACATAATACAGTTCTAAACTTGCTTGAATATGATCATTTTTTGATGGCCTAGTTATACTTATAGTGATGCAATAATGACAAGAAAAAAAGGAATACTATCAATCTGTCTCATTTTTGTCAAATTAGTATCTTTGAATTTATTTCATATATAAATGTTTACTTAATTTAGGAGATAAGTCACCCCCTAAAAATAAGACTTGGGGAACATTCAAAAATTTTAATTTATGGAAACTTTAAAATCAAATATGGCTGACCATTTATGGAGTGAGACTGGCACATTGATGATAAGACAAGGAGCAGCATGAGAAAATAAGGTTGAAGGTATCTGTTCATATACTTTGTTCAGATAACTTGATCAGCAAACAAGGCATAGACATTAATATCTAGTCTGAGCTATTAAATGAAAGAACAAAATATGAACTTGCGGTTCTGGAAACATGATCTAAGAGAAAGGTTCACATGAAAAATTGAGCAAGTGGTTATGGGCTTAAAGCTGAGGTCAGGAATAGAAAATCCCTAGATCACACATCTAAGCATGAAGCATGATATGTATAAGAGGGGAAGACCATGCTCCTTCAAAGCAAAATTCAATGACATTCCAGAACACAATAAATACCTGAAGAAGACTGGAAAGTGCATGATTGAAATGTTACCAAGAAAAAAAAAAAAAAAAAATGATAAAAAGATGAGGAACTTAGTCCAAAACAACACAGGCACAATAACAATTCAATGGTGCTGAACTACAATATCATCTTTGAAGATAAGTTTTCTTTTATTATAGCATTTTATCTGGCTAACAGTTTTTACAAGTAAGCAGGCAACATTAGCCCAAAAGTACAAGACTAAATGTTCATTCCAGCTTGGTTATATTTAGTAAGTGCTTACAGTTACAAAGCAACAGATATTAACAACAAAATAAACTAATTTTGATTAGCATGAAATATAAGTGCTGGCAATATGTATACAAGAGAGCTGGTCTATTATAATGAATTATTGATTGATTGATTTGTTTGTTTAACAGCACATCTACTCTTTATGGGGTATTTAATGCCCAAATTTATTTTCTTGGGAGTTTTGAAATAGTAAAAATAGGCTATATTATTCTGTTTTCACAATTGAATACACGGTAGGTGATACTCAGCTTTTGTACATATATATGTTTGTGTGGACAGTTACTAGAGGTGGTGATGTGTGTTTTATGTTGTAGTTTATTATGGAATACAGTTTGATTTAAGAAATTGTAGAATATTATATAAATTAATGCCATGGAATAGTTCTTTCATGTTGGTTGTTTAATTTTCTTTAGCAGCATATCAACCTCTAAGGTTTATTTAATACTGAAATTTACATAATTTCAAAACAGTTGTATACCTTCAACTATAGATAAAACAAAATGATAGTCCTTTTTTATATAAAAATAATTGCTGATATTTTTATTATAAAAATATATTTTTATACTTTTATAGTGTTTTGTTTTTGTTTACAACTGGAACCCTGACTTGGTGCTACAACCCCAGATCAAGGTGGACCTGGGAACAGCAGCAATTATAATTTGATCTAATCATTTTATTTCATGTCAATGGAAAACCCAGCATGATTAGTAGTGAAACAAGGCTAGTACTAGACATGGAAAAGAAATTACAAAACCTCCTACAGAAGGTAGTGACAGAAAGTTAGAAGGGTCTAAGCATAAACTACAATATGACAGAATTCATGGTCATCAGTAAGAGGATGAGCCTGAAATGCAATTTGCAGGTTGGGAACACTAGAATCAAGCAGACACAGAAGTTTAAATATCTGGGAAGTTTGACAGAAAACGCTAAGTATGACACTGAGATCCATAGATGTATTGGGATAGTCAAGGACACATTCCAAAAGCTAGGCAGAGTATTGTGAGACAGGACAATTTCTTTGGTAACAAAGAAAAGAATAATACTGAGCTGTTACATGACATTTGTTCTTCTTTACAGCAGCAAATGTTGGACAATTTCCTTAAAGATGAAGAGACTCAAGGTGACAGTGATGTGGTTCTAAAGAAGGATGCTAAGGATATCATGGACCGAGAGTGTGAGCAACAATGAGGTCTTAGAGAGGATACAAACAAGGAGGAGGCTTATACTTAACATCAGGAAGAGGCAGCTGAAGTTTTTGGGACATATGAGGAAGGAGGGCCTGGAGAATCTGATACTCATGAGTTAAATAGAGGGAAAGAGAGACAAGGGAAAACAATGCATGACATACCTGGTGAGCTTAAGCAAGTGGATGACAGAACTTGGTCTGGTGGAGAAAGTAGAGGGAAAGAACTTGTTGAGAGCTGCAAGGGATAGTGGGATGTGGAGAGGCATGATTGCCTACATCCTGAAAGGACATGACACATAAAAAGAAAGAAATACTATTTACATCATTCAGACTGTTGTTTTCATTTGTATTGCCATATTCACAACATTTCAGCCATTCTATGCTTCAACCGAACCCTTTATTTAGAAAAATGGTTACTTAGACATTAGGTTTATGTCCCAAAAAGGATACATGGCCCAGTGGATAAAAGTGTTGGTTGAGTAATTACTTGATCCAAAGAGTTGTGAGTTCAATACCTGGCCACAGCAGAGGGAACAAAAACTTTGAGAGTTGAGTTACTAAAAGGAATTAACTGATAGTGAGATATCCAAAAAAGGCAACTTAACATATATATTGACAGCTTCCAAACAAAATTAAGTTTTGTCTACTCAATTTCACTCATAAGCTTTAGGTCAAACTGTTGCTTCCTAACAATGTTGCATGCTGGGATTGTCTTCCCAGGCTGTTATTACCTCAAGGTCAACACCTTGACAAATTCAACTGTGATGAGATTCAAAGTTGGGTCTTATATCTGGAATGCTAATGTTCTCACCGCTTGGTTCAATGTCAATACACTTAGTTTATTAAAGATATGAACATATCAAGCAAGTTGAGTGTTTCTGAATTTATATATATAAAATCAATAAAATTGTACTGGAAGACAAAACAATAGTGACATTATGAATCAAGAATGTGAAACATTTTGTATTTAAAATCAGTTTACATTAATAAAAAAATACATTGATAGAAAATCGTATAACATCTGTTCCATAATAACTGTTGAATTTAGTGTGTGAAATTTAATCCAAAATAATTGCTAAATTTGTAATTAAAAACAAAATAATACATAGACCAAATGAAAACGAAACACTATTATTTCAGTGCTTGGTACAATTAATTTTGAGAAACATTTGAATAATTTACATTAACATTTAAGTAGGTTTTGGAATTTAAAAATATATATAAATGTTAACACCAAATGACAACAGTTAGTTTCATGCAATCTTCAGGCTTGAAGATTGTGCTCAAGCATGAAACCAACTGTTGCCACTTGATGTTAACCTCAATGTCCATTTTTTATATTTTTATACTTACATACGCTCACTGATATTGAGCACTTTTACATAACTTAAAACTATATTTTTATCATATATATATCTCAGCATCACTCCATGCAAAGCAGTAAAACTACAAAGACATAAGGAGTTACAGAATGTGGAAGAATTAGGAACAGATACAATCATAATGAGCAGGAAGAGAAAAGAGTAATCAGAAGGACAGTAAGTAGCTATTGATGTTGCATTTAAATTTTTGTAGATTTAAGTTGGCTGGAAAACATGGAACTGGAAGGGAGTTCCACAAGTGAGAAGTGTGAGAAAAGGAACTGTTAGCAGAGAACTTATGGCTGTATCTTACCAGCTCAACTGTAAATTGATGAGATCTTGATACCAGTCTAGTACTGTGCTAAAATTCAAAAAGTCTCTCTCTCTCTCTCTCTGTAAATATATATATATATATATATATATATATATATATATATATATATATATCACTCCAAGCTAGGTGATAAAGCTACTAGGACACAAGGGTTTACTGAGAATGGAAGAAATTGAAAAACAAAAAAAAAAATTATTGACGTGAAAGGACAATAAAATAACAGGTATTAAGAAGATAGAAGACAATGATTTACACTGCATTAAAATTTTTGAAGATCATATTTAATGAGAAAGCAAAAAGCCAGAAGAGATTTCCACAAGTGAGAAGTGTGAGAAAAGAAACTATTAGAAATTCACGTTACATCTAGTAATTTCAACAATAAAATGATGAGACCTAGCTGCCAATCGAGTATTAAATTTAAATTCATGAAGTCAAAGTACCAAAGAGGAGAGCTCATCTGAACAATTGCCATGAAAATATTTATAGAAAAAAACAGTGATGTTACAGTTGCCAACTTGGTGCTATTATACTTTTGCACACTATATATGTACTTTCTATGCATTTATGACATTTAAAATGAATATCTTGAAACTATTGGGCCTTTTATTAAAAACAGGTGGGATAAGTTGCAGTGCTATCATTAACTCTTAGAACTACTTCTATGTGTCATCTCCCTTCAGGACAATGGAGATCATGGCTCTCCACAATTTCCTTTCCTTTGGAGCTCTTAATTAATTTTGTCCTTTTGTTATCACTCTTAAACCTTGTTCTGCCATCCATTTACTTAAGCTCACTGTGTAGGTTATGCATTGTTTTCCTCTGTCCCTCTTGCCTTCAATCTTTCCTGTGAGGATCAAATTTTCCAAGCTTTCTTTCCTCATTATGTGCTCTAGAAATTTCAGCTCTCTTTTCCTGATGTTAAGTATGTGTCATTTTTCTTTCCATTGCTCCACATGTTCAGCCCATTTCTGTTGATTCAAGTCTCTTCATCTGTAGAGAGATTGTCCAGTATTCACTGTCCTGAAGTTACATAACAGTTCAGTAGACTTTTCTTTGTTTCTAAGGAAAATTTTCTATTTCTTAATACTTTGCTTAGCTTTTGGAAGGCACCTTTCACTATCCCAATGCACTTTCAAATTTCAGTGTTGCACTTCCCATTCTGTTAAAACACTTTCCAGATATTTAAATTGTTGTACTTTGATTTTGGTATCTCCAACTAGTAATTCACATGTTGGACTGTTCCTTTTGATAACAAACATACATTCTGTTTTCTTGCAAATGATGTTTAGTCCTTTCTTCTTGTTTTTCACCACTACCTTTTGTAGGTGTTTTTGTAATTTCCTTTCTACTCCTAAAACCAGATTTTGTAAATAAAAGGTCACACACGTGGAAGAAATTGGGAACAGATTTCAGATATTTCCATGTATGCATCAGAAACCTGAAATATCACTGGGTTACTGCAACTAAACAAGCCCCCACTCTGAGTATTTCACCAGCTGAAAGATATTACACTTGTGATACTGATCTCTTCCTCCAACTCCAGGTAGGTCAACCCTGAAGCACCTCTACATATCAAGGTCTTCAGTTAGGATAGGTAATGAGATCACATCCATTGCCTGATTGCTAACTGAGTACTGACCAGGCTCAACGTGTGATTGAATGAGAACCATTGTTATGGCTGTAATGATATCAATCTACTATCTCATATTTATGTTGTGTGAATGGTGCAACTTAGCTTTTGCAGTTGACTTTCAAGAATGAGATCTGAGAATTTGGTTGTATTTCTGATGCATTCATCCAGTACATGCTCACAGAACAACTTATGTAGACCACTTGGCACCATCAATCTTTGAATTACAGCTTAGCTTGCTTTTCCTTTTTCATCAATGACCAAGTTTTGCAGCCATACAACTTTGTTGGTAGAAATAATGCTGTCAAAAATATGGGCTTGTTTTAACACTGAAAGCACCCAAATGAGGCTGCTAGTTTCACATGCTTAAAATCCAGGAGTGCCTGAATGTGTCCACAATTAGGTAGCATTATATTTTAATCTTTACCATGCTGCAGATGAAAATTGTCACCGCAGAATTCTCTCCCTTTGCTACACTAGGCACATTCTGTTGCCTTGACACAGTTGCTATAAATAAACACTTGTCAACTGTTATTTCTGGTATTTTAAGCTGGAAATCACCTACTATCACTTTGGAACAAGGAATAACTTCTGTTTTCCAATGCAATTTTGAATTCTTTTAGACTCTATACGAGATTATAAAACTGATTAAACCCATGTTAATTCGTGATTAAAATGGCTGCATCAATATCCAACAAAGCTTTTATTTAGGAGTTTTTCTTTGATTTGGACTCCAATGATGATTTTGAAGGCTTTACACAAGTGGATATTGGCAGTGAAGTAGTCGAAGTGTACAAAAATTAAAATCTATATGCACAATACAAAGTTAGTTATAACAATTTTAAAACAGTAGGTGTTCATGTTTTTGCACCCTAAAAAAATGCAGTGGCAGGGGAAACAATTCCAGAAAGAAATTAGCGTGGTAAAGGTTAATATGCAGCATTAGATATTCAACGAGCTGTCATCTACTGAATGAATGGATGTCTTTGAACAAAATCACATCAAAAATGTGGCATACTGTGATCAGCTTTTTTTTTTTTCAATTAACCCAAAGCAAGGTAATAACGACACTATGATGCAAGGGGTTATGGAGTGTGAGACAATATGAGAAAAGGAGAATGAGATTAAGGAGAGAGAAGACAATACAAGAACAACAATTAAGAAGACAGAATATAACTCATTCTATGTCATTGCATACTGGGCTACTGGGATTGAAAGAGAATGAGAAGAATTTAGAAGGAACTAGAAACCCAATCCTAAGCAGGAAACAGAGGAGAAAATTTTTACTGATGAATCAGACATTGAAGTTACAAGCAATACCAGTAATTTGCAGGACTCCAATAAGGATTTCAAATAAAGAGAACAGGAATGGTGATGATGACAAAAATCATTGTGACAAGAGATCAGGTTAATTAGACTGAACTTACTGAAATAGTAAAGCCTCAAGATCTTGTGGCAACAAATGAACCAACCCACAATTTATTGCCTGGATGTGAACCATCGGATTACTTCAATAAAAATATTTTACAAAGTTAAAAATTTCTAAAGCCACATCTCATAACCAGTAATACCAAGGAAGCTAAATTCAGTATAATTTGAAAGTGAAATTAATTTGCTTTCAGTATTTGTCTATATTTCTGAGATGAGGTATTATGTACACTATTTACATTATTCGGACGATTGTCCTCATCAAGGGTTCAGTTCAATATTCCAACCACCTGAAGAAGGCTAGAGCATACAACGGCCAAAACATTGTAATAAATATGGCAACAAAGATGAGGACAGTAGTCCAAATAATGTAAATAGTGTAATTTACTTTCATATAAAATCAACTTGTAATATTTGATTTTCAGTGAATGTGCTGGTGGTGTAATGAATAGCAGCTTGTAATGAGAAATTAGAGAGCCCAGTTGGGTTCAATTCATTCATTTATGCACAAATACCCTTGGGAAATGCATGATTCCATTCCCTCCCCCAGCTATAGTTTAAATAGTAGAACTAGTACCTGGAAAACTAATTATTCTTAAAAAACTGTTAATGCGATATTCACTTGCAAATAAAGGATTATTCTTACAATACAAAATATATTTTGGCTTTAAATAAGCTATACAAGGTTGATAAGACAAAAAAAAAAAAAAATCAATCTGTCAATCAATCAAACTTGATATTGAATAATTTTTTTTTTTTTTTTTAGATATATCAACTGGATAAACATTACATATTCATATTTGTCAACAATGTGGTCAAATTTCCAGGGATTTAACTAGTGAAATATTTTAAGGAATTTGAGATTGAGCACTCCAATTTGTTTCAAGATGCCTTTTATTCTGTTGAGGGATGTCCGTCCAATTTTTTTTCTGTCATATCAGTTTCATGTTTCTAAATCTTTCAGCTCATCAAAGACTCAGAGTAGGGTCCTGTTTTGTGGTAACCTGAATATTCACCTTTTGGTGAGATGTAAGTTCCACTTGAACAGCTTCTTCCCATGAACTACTACTTTGCACAACCAACTTCAAAGAGGATGCTTTCATGATGACTACAATCTTAACCTATTCAAATCTAAGGTTAACCATCATCTTCACCACATATTCCCATAAACTGTGCCTCTTACTTCTTGCTCTAGAACCCTTTACCTTGAGTGGCTCTTAGGCCTTGTACAGGGGAAAAATGTCCAAATAGAAGCTATTTTGGAGCTTGTGATTTTTTTAACTAAGTTTGTAAACGATATATATCACGGTTAACGGATACAAAAAAATTATATTTACATTTGAACTAATGTCCCCACCATCATTGTTATTATCACAATGTTTCAGTTGTGCCCTCTGGCCTTCATCAGGTGCTTGTCAATCCAGATAACCTTCAGGGAATTTCAAACTGAATCCATTATTTAACCTACAGGAGCAGATTGTTTGCATTCCACTGTGCATTTTTTTTGTTCATTTTAGTACTGCTCAGTTATTGCTTATTCTGTTTACACAAAGTTTAAGATGTGTAAGGCGTATAACAGATATTGGCACAGAAATTAGTATCAGTGAGCTAAATTCCAATTATATTCTGTTGAATTCACTTTGCACTAATCCCCTTGGAAAAGGCATGAATCCATAGCTGAGTAGACTAGGCTCTCTAGCTTTGAGTGACAGTTGAGAAGAAAGTCTACTCCTCGAGAATGTAGTGAGAAAATACTCTACTAGCTTTCCGAAAGAGATTCCTGGCAATTCCCAGACATTAAAAATGCAAGAAGCAGTGGAGAGCTTTTTTTGTCATTTAAAAACACAAAAACAACATATTTCAATATATATTTGTTTGGCATGTATGTATAATACTTTCCACAGTATGCACAGATACTACACTCTGATCTTAATTATTAGTCTGAAAATAAAGCAGTATGACACAGAGCCACAAAATAATGGGTACAGGTAGGGGTGGACATTTACTAGATAATAAAAAATAAAAATACTCTCTCATGTAGTTCATATATACAAAACAATACTTTTTCTATTCATCCTGTTCATCTGTCAAATGCCACTCAAATTTCATCATGCATGACTTTTCATGATTTCTATAAAGACAAGAATGCAAGGGGACAGGGACAGATTACACAACTAGTTACATTTTACCAGGCTGTTTGAATCCCGAGGAAGTGTTCCCAAGAGCAGGGGGATCTTCTCCCAATCATATGCCATTGCTAAAAAAATTCACTTCAGATTGACACCTTTGACATGTACCAAACTCACTACTTTTACCCATCTTTCATTGAAATCCTGGGTCAGTCTTTGCATGTCACATCTTAGCTTCACTTTGAAGCTAATGCTTGAATCATGCAATCAAGTTATTGTGAGAGTAGATATCCATGTACCCTATGTTTTTCACACAGCCATTCTACAACCAGATCATTCAGCTGTATACAACCATTTTCAAAGATCAATGGTTAAAAATGGCTTTGAGCAAATGAAACATATAGGTCTTGATGAGGGATCATCCTTCTTTGAACCTCATGAACTGGTGGTGCATATTCACAAACAAAGAACTGTACCAAATAACAGAAACCACATCACTTGAGAACTATCAATAACTAAAATGGACAGTACATGTAACTCAAAAAGAAAATAACATAATCATGATGTTGATATTCCACACTAATTCAAACAAAATGTTAGGAAGGAAACTCCCAGCAATACTAAAAAGAGTGATAACAGTGAACTTGTGAAACCTGTTTTTGTGAAAACTGTTTTAAGAGAAAGATTTTTAAAATTTCATCTGACAATAATGCTAATTCCCTGTTCAATGAATGCCAAATGTTTCCTTATAAGGAAGTGGTTATTATTACCATTATCATTCTAACTACTGCCAATAGTGAATGGAATATCATACATATCATGTCCACTCACTGAGAGGTCAGATTGTCACATACATAGGTGACATTCAGAGCAGTAATGTAATTTTTCAGATCCATGTAAACAATTGACCCCCTCCCCCATAATCACTCTGGGACCGGGGGGGGGGTCCACTGTGGTATGTTTGGACCAGTAATCATGGCTAGCTAAGTTTAAGATCAAACAGATTTACCCCCACCCCCATTTTGGCCTTGTACTACATGTTTGTATTTTCAAAATAAATATTACTTTTCTCTATGGTATCTAAACTTTATGAATTTAAGTATAGTACTACATAGATTAGTGGAAAGTTCCCATTATTTTACAGTTGAAATTGCTAGATGTAACCATAAGTTCTATGCTAATAGTTTCTTCTATCACACTTCTTTGTTGTGGAACTCTTCTAACATCTTGATTTCCTGTCAACTTTGATCTTCATAAATTTAAACACAATGTCTAGCATTATCTTGTTTTCTTACTTCCTGTAAATTAGTTCAAATGTAAATATAATTTTTTTGTATCCTGTTTTCTTTCTCATATTCTCTAACAATCAGTAATCGTTGTGTATAACTAAGTAAATCAATAGTAATATGGCAAAAAGTTCACAAGAAAGGTATTAACATGCAAAAGGGATACAGTTGAGTGATTGTAGCTTTCTGACTTCAAGACAAGAAAAAAAAATATGGCAGATGAGACCAAGATGTTATCCCTTTTATTGGCTAGAAAGAAATCTTAGTATGCATCTCTATGATTTGCCTATAAATTTGGAGAGGGAGACTTTTTGCAGTAATTCTCATAAGGATTGGAACCAACATGATTTTTACACTGGATTCTCAGTCATTATTTGATTCAGGAATGCAAGCCTCAAGCTCCCCTTGTTGCTGACTGGGTGTGGCAAACTCCATTGTAAAGGCACAGCTTTCTAAGCCCCATCAGTCATCACCTTTCCTAGAACACTGTAGAGAGGAGTTGCAGAAATCTTTTAGTATCTTAGCCATAATGGGAAGAACAGACTATTATGATTAAGCATAGATGTATATGACACATACCTTTGATCTGCCATTCAGGGACAAATATCTACATCTACACTGTGACTTGTAATTCTGCCCAGTCTTTTTTGAGCTAGAGGTCAGGGCTAAACCAAATATCTAAGATGCAAGACAAGTCCATCTGTTTAGCTGAAAGCTCACAGAAAGCCCTTACTCTCTCAGCTCAGGACTACAGACTTGGATCTATTTATTCTAACCACTATCACATACTCATTGTGCCAAATTTCCAAGATTACCTGGAGGTTAGATAGACAGACAGTAACACTATCTTCTAAGAGACCAATTCCCTGGATTGGAGAATGTCCTGGTTCCCACTTCTAGTGGGAAACAGAAATATTACAGATTTATCCCACAATTAATTACCATGACGGTGAGACAGTTGAGTGGTGGAAACCAAAAGTGTTATAAATAGAAACTAGAACAATATGATGGAATAAAACTATTAATAAAATAATACTAATAATGAGTGTATTGAATCAGAGTGTTGAGATAAATAACAATACTTTTATGGTAATTGTTCTGATGAACTTTCCTTTATGGTAACTCGAGTTTATGCATTAAGGGCAGTACTAGATTGGCAGCAAGGTTTGATTATTTCATAGTTGAAATGGCTACATGTAATGGTAAGTTCTATGCTAACTGTTTCTTCTCTCGCACTTCTCTATTATTGAACTTTCTTTTGGCCTCTTGCTTATCATCTTCAAAAATTGAAATGCAATGTCAATCGTTATCTACTGTTTTCTTAAGTATTTTTCTCTCACTGTTCTCTCTCCTTTATAGCATATATATATATATATATATATATATATATATATATATATATATATATATTCTGTAAAGTGGCTTTAGTGCCTTGCTTGGAGTGAAATGATTAAAAAACAGGAAAATTTAATTAGAAATAAAGAAAAGAGTGCTGAAATGCTATGTAATATCAATCTTCCTAAATGGCAGTGAATGCTGGACAATTTTCCCACAGATGATGCAAGACTTGATGCAAGAGAAATATGGTTCTATAGAAGGATTTTGAGAATACCATGGATTAAATATATGAACAACAAGGAATTTTTAAAGGAAATGGAAACAAAAAGGATATTTACATATAAAATCAGAAAGAGAGAGTTGAAATTTTAGGGTCACATAATGAGCGAAGAAGGTCTGGCAAATTTGACACTCACAAGACATTAAAAGTGAGAGGGTAAACAGCAAGTAATTGACTTAACAAACTCATATAAATGGATGTCACAACAGGGAGTGGGAGAGAAAGTGAAAAAACAAACATCGCAAAAGCTACAAAGTATAGGAAGTTGTGGAGAACTATAATCGACCAGATCATGAAGGGATACAGCACATCAAAAAAGAAGAAAGAAAAATTTTACTATTTTAACAGTGCTCGTACTACCATGTTGGTATGTAAGTAGAATAAGAGAGAGAGAGTTGGCATGAATTCAATTACATGCCCTACAACAAAAATCAACCCATCAAATGTAGTAGTAAGAAGAACAAGTCTTGAGGAATATAAAAATGCCAAATCGACAGGTAGAAGAATGCAGTTATGGTTGGTCTAAGATATGTGTTGCTCTACTAATACTAAAATCTGTATATTTGCTACTTTGGAATAACCTCCTTGTATATCATGGAATCTATATATAGTGATATTTAAGATTGTGAAATTGGAGGAAACTTCAAGAAAATATCTATGAAAGAGTTTCAATAAAACATTAATAAAAATAAAATAATAGTATAAATATTAATTCAAATATAGTCATTAAAAATATCACTGAAAAACATACTTATCAAATTGTCTTAACCTAAAAGTTTATAAGGATTAGATTATAATACTGTTCAATTTTAAAGATTGCATTTGAAAAATGAAGGAAAACTATATTATTTTATTCTACAAATCATGGAAATAGTCTTTTATTATAATTTGCAGCAATAAGAAAATTCTAAGATCTTTGTGCAGACTAAAGTACTTATAAAATTCATTTGTAGAAAACTGATATCAGGTTGAAAGATTATTCATAATGATTGTTGCCTAGCCAAGTTATTTTATCTTAGCAAATATGGCAAATATTAAGTCAGAATGAGGCTAAATTTTTTTACTTTCATAATCAATGAAAATTTTAATATCAGTATTTCATATTAAAAATACTGAAAATGATATTTTCCATTGTCGATACTTATTCCCGTCAATTTTACCAACTATTAATATGACAAGTTCTATAAAGTAAGTGGCAGTGTTCCAGTATTAGTTGCACAAATTTAGTTTAGTTGTTTGGCAAAATTACAAGAAAAGCTTCTAATATCTGCTGTCAAGAAAACTGTGATTAATTTTGTACTGAAGTCTTTAGAAAAATTATTTTCATGAAGGTATGTCAATACAAAATAATTATTACTGAAAAAGTAAAAATTAAAAATACATTTTCATTGAAATTAAATTGTTTAAATAAAATTCAAAAAATGAAATGCATTCAGTATAAATAAGATGGAATGAGTCCTTTACAACAACTGGACCACAAGGGTGGAGTTTAATTACTTCAGGGATGGAAAATAGACAAAATAAGAATGAATCATATAAAAAACGAAAATGGAGGCAAAATGGAAATAATTCATTTTAATCTAAAATGTTATTTTATTGGTCAAGCAACAGCCAATCATAACTAGGATAACATTTCTACTTTCCCCTCCATATTTTCTAATGTTTTCCAAAAATAAACATTACATAGTAGTAGTGCCAGCTAGTCATTGATATATTAAAACAAACCACTTCATTCTCTTTTTTTTTTTTTTTTTAGATTCATTTCACCTGGCCCATTAGGGCTCTGAGGAAAGTGTTCTCTTAATTATTAATATATATACATATATATTGTATGTATGTAAAAATCAATACATCAATAGACAGCTTGATAAAAAAAAAAGTTCAAAAATGAAAGATTAGACAAACAGAATGAAAGAAAAATGCAAAATGATTTCATCTTTCCAATGTTAGAAAAAAAAAGAAGTTTACAAAGAACAATTAATATGACCATAAAAATCTGTAGCATTGCAAAGACATGTCAAGATGGAGAACTCACTTCTTATTAGGCAGATACGACATTCCAAAACAACTAAAAATAATTACCCACCTCTAAATTGAAGAATTTTGCACAGAAAATAGACAGTTTCTCTGAATTCATCTCCTCCTGGCATACGTTTACCTTCTCTGTTTGTTAATCGTCCTGAATGTCATAGCAGTGCCTAACAACTTATCAGATTAGTTGCTATCAAATCCGCCAATCCAATGTTTACCACTTGCCACAGAAGAAAATGTAGAACTGCCTTTACTCCTGCCTACTTTCATGTATGTGATTCCAGGCATTGTCACCATTTTCTTTTTGGCTTCAGTGCCAAAGTGTCAAAATAATATCCCAGGTTAATTTTTTCCTCTACACAAGTGAGCAAGCTGAGCAACTCTTATTTATTCTTAGCAAAATATTCTGGAGGGGATTGCAATTTGTACATTTTTCCTCATATTTTATTCTTAGCAAAATATTGAAAAGATCTGAGTTTGGACATTTTTTTTCTCATCTTATTCTTAAGATATTAATGAAAGGATGTGAAATTGTAAATTTTTAATCATTTTATTCTTATTGAAATATCTTTCAACAGATCTGAATGGACTTTTTCCTTTTTTTATACCTAGCAAAATATTATTGAAAGGATCTGATTTTCACTCATTTTTTTTCTAATATTTTCAGCCAAACTGTAAGTAAAGTTTTCTTTTATTAATTATTAAAAAAAACCCACAAAAATAGGTACTTCCAAAACTTTTCTAAAAAGAGCATGCTACAATAAAAAAAGGCCCTAAGCTTGATAAAAACAAAGTTTTATCATCAAAATGTTTGTTATTATTAAGAGGAAAGACAGTCAGTGGGTGGGCCAAATATTAGTATAGGTAATTTTAGCATCTTTTTGGTGTTAAACCTAATTGTTTTGGAAATTCTTGCAAAAATCAAACAATAGTCAGATTTTAATTAAATTTTCAGCACTTATTCACAAATGAAGGAAATTATGTTTGAAATTTTTTCTTTTTAGAAAATATTAGTAAAAATATTTTTTTTAAACATTTATTACCCCTATTTGCTTAATTTTATAGAATTTTGAGAAATTTAAATTTCAGTCTCTTCATATTTATATTAGTTAAAAGAAGGACTCCTTGAAGAATTTAAATCATCAATTTGTTTTTATCAAACAGAAACACCATTAACAAAAAGTTTGTTCTGAATCATAAAATAAAAAATGTAATAAAAATATGATATTATTTAATTAGAAAAGCTTTTAATTGTACCAATATTTTTAAGAGAATTATGAATTTTTTTTTGTATTTGTATAAATGTTCCAATTCTTGTAAGTACAAGTGACCATACACAATATTATCAGAATATGAAAGCAATAACTATTATAAATTTAAAGCCAATATTTCTAAAATTCAATAAAACAGTTTATGGAAAATATTTTCCTAAATTTTTAAGATTACTGAGTACTTAAAAATTAAATAAAAATAAGGCACTCACAGCATTTTATTCAGTTATATTTTACAAATAAAGTCTTTATAGAGCAACATTAAACCCGTCATCAGTCTGTCAAAAACACAGCTACCGTAGAGTTAAAAAATGCATTTTTGTGATATTTTAAGCAAAGCAAATAATATTTGTTTCAAATCAGATTAATTATACTTTAAATCAGCTGATATTCCTCAAAGTTTCAGCAAAGTATATTTTATTTTTGGAAGAGTTTTTAATAAAGAGAATTACATTGTGATGAAAGATGACTAAAAAAGGTAACTAATCAATGATTTTATAAAAAAACAAAAAAACAACAAAAACCAAAACTCCTTCCAGTCAATTTAAATTAGTTTTGGAAAAAGTAAAGTATATTAAATTTATTCTATTAGCTAGAAATTAAAAGCAAACTTTTGTTTATACTATTTTGTTATCTCAAATATTGTATAAATTAAATTGATACAGATTTTAGTGCACTTTAATACCATGATTTACTCAAAAACAGTATTAGTGTTTCAGGAAAAATTTTTTCAAATTCATTTTGTTTCATCTGAGCCCTGTTTATAATCCATAAGGAAAGGGGAAAAAAAAAAAGATTGTTATAAAAGAGTTAGCCAGGGTTAAAGTGTCATCCTAAGACTCTGAGAACTGGACCATTAAACATGGGTACACCACCGAGTGTAGGTGGCGGTGAAAGATGTTACATTATTTGGTACCAGTGACCAAGGATGTGACCCTGTTGCAAGGGGGTGTTATAAGCATCAATGTCCTTAACTAGCATGAAATATAGTAGAATAAAAAGATTGTTTTTGCATATTGATACTGTTTTGCATCTGATGAAGGCTGAAGAATGGATCATCCAAAGTATTGTGATAACAACATCAAAAACACAAAGGAAATTGAAATGGATTTCATTTGTTCCAGGTATTGATTAAATTAATTTGTTTTTATGGCTTATCAACCTTTTGTGGGTTATTTAAAGTCAAAAGATATTTTTGGATTTTAAGAATAGTTCTTTTTTTGTGAATGAATAATGTATTAACAATATATATATATATATATATATATATATATATATAGAGAGAGAGAGAGAGAGAGAGAGAGTGAGTGAGAGAAAGAGACAGAAAGAGAAACATACTGTTTTTTTTTCTAATAGTGAAATTATTGTCCATTCGCCTAGACATAGCAAGTCTTATTAAAGAAAATGTACAACACAGCATAGATTGAACCTGCATTCCCTTATCTAAGTAAATGATATTTTTGCAAAGCATACTTTAACATTTGACCAGAGAGGTCTCTACAGTAAAGCCATTTACCGTTAAACCTCAAATGGAACTCATATATATGATCCATTGCTAAAAATACTGGAAAAATGATCAGTTCCCTGTATTACTCCAGTAAGTACCTGATTCTTCCTGCTATCTTCTACTTGCACAATAACTATATCAGGCCAAAAACGGAGTACTGCTGCCATTTACACTCTTCCTCAGTCTTTTGAACAGGAGTAGAGGTTTATCTCTTGTTTCCTGTTTAGGATTGGAATTCCAGTTCCTTCTAAAGTATTCTCATTTTCTTTCACTTCCAGTAGCCCCTTGCTTGAGATGAATTCTCATTCTCTCTCTCTCTCTCTATATATATATATATATATATATTTAGGTAGGAACCTTTCTTTTAAACATGTTTTGTTGAATATGAGAGACATGAAAAATTTGATTAATTTTTATTTAGTTTTTCCAACATATTTACATTTTTTGTTTGACGGGAGTAAAAATATATATGAACAGGAGCTGCTCATTCTTCAATTTCTAGTGTCTCTACGTCCTTGTGGGTGATGAATTATTAGGTTGGTGCAAAAATAATGACGTAATAACGTCGTTTTTTGACGTTAAAAAATACGTCAAAAAACGACACTATTACGTCATTATTTTTGCACCAACCTAATATTTCCCACCTTAATCTCCCTTTCTCATGGACAAAATATTGCAAACCTCTCACTGCTCTATTGCCATTTCCATGGAAAGTGTTCAGACGAATTCAATTCCTTACTTCCACCAGTTCTAACCTTCATGGCTAAGACCCACCATGCTACACACATTGTAGTGAACCAATCTCATTGCCTTTTATATTCCACTGGTGAGGTGTAAGTTCCATTCTAGCAGCTTTTTCCCCACAAACTGTTGCTTTGTGAAATTGACTCTCAAGAGAATGCTGCACCGATCAATACAATATTAACCTGTTCAAGTCTAGGTTTAACAGTTATCTTCCCCCACATATCTATGAACTGTACCTTTTACTCTATAGCCTTCTACCTCGAGTCGCTCTTGGGTCTTGGTAAAGGATGCACATCATTGTGAAAAAAAAAGGAAAAAAAAAAAGACTACACTAGTTACATTATTCAGACTATTGTCCTCATCTTTGTCGCCATATTTATTACAACGTTTCAGCCGTTGTATACTCCGGCCTTCTTCAGGTTGTTGGAATGTTGAACTGAACCCTTTATTTCAATCACTGGGGTAGCCTGTTCTAGTTCCATGTGCCAAGTTTAATGGATGTGAGTTATCAGTCATCTCCTGTTAATTCCCCTCTCCAATTCTCCACTACCATAACCAGATATTGAACTCCTGTCACTGGATCCTCAACTTGGAGTGTAAATAGTGTACATAATACATCATTTCAGAAATATAGACAGAAAAAGACTAAGTTGGAAAAGTTATTAAAAATATGCTTTTGGGAATGAAAAGGAGTGAGTTGTAGTTAGAATAAAGAGACAGATTGGAAAATTTAAATAAATGGTGGGGGTAAGAGTAACAGTGTCAAGGTTAGAAGAAAAATATAAAAATTGAAATAACCAGGCAGTGTCATCTCTTCTAGATACCAGTGTAATCAGATCACTGAGACTTTTTCTTTGAGACAAAATTTTTAACAGTAGAGAAGAGATCCACTCAACAATATCAGAATTCCTTTCATCCAAAATCCTAAATTCTTTTAACAAAAAATAAAAGAATTAGTTTCTTTGTAACCTTTTGTCACTGACAATAAGAATTATATGGTAAAGAAATGATTTTAATTTGTGTTCCATTTGAACAGTTTTTTATTACTTTTTTAAGAATGTGACTACTTTTTGAACAACCTCATATAACTGGAGTGTTTCATTTCAAGCATCAATCCTTTGTTTATTAACTTTTCTTTTCTAAAACATAGCTGACATGTTTGGGACATTACCAAGCAACTGACACTAGTTTGTTTATATATATATATATATATATATATATATATATATATATATATATATATATATATATGAGAAGGAGAGAAATATGTTGTTTAAACTACAACATGACATCCTTATTAAGACAGACATGAATAAAAAAAAAATACTTCACCCTACCTCAAGAAAAAGCCATTGTCATTAATGTTATAAAGTCAATAGTTACTTCAGTGGTCTTATGACACACTCTAAACCCATTTGGGGATTGAGTGGTCAACAGACACACCAGAAATATATTTGACTTAAGAGAAAAATCAACTACAAAAATTAAAGTGAATTCAGTAAAGCAATTCAGTATTAAATAGTTTATTTTTTTCAGTTTTGTAAATATTTTTTCAAAACTCACAAGTTGCAATGATTTTTATTTTTTAATCATTTCACTCCAAGTAAGGTGATAATGCCACTATGGCACAACAGTTTACAGGGAATGAAAGAGAATGAGAAGACTTTAGTAAAGAGAAGTGAGAGAAATGACAATAAAGGAACAGATTTCAAGAAGACAAAAGATGGTGACTGACATTGCATTAACAATTTTGAAGATTGTAGGTGGCAGGGAAACAAGAAATCAGAAGAGAGTTCCACAGATGGGAAGTGCAAGAACAGAAAAGATGGTTACATCTAACTAGTTCAACAGTAAAACAGTGAGACCAATCTAGTAGCATGCTTAGATTCATGCAGTCAGGGTTTGAACATGCATCCCCATATTTGTAGGAGAAAATGCTGTTTGATCTGGCATGCCTTAGCCTGCTCCAGCCCCAAACAGGATGCATACAGCTGTCATCAAGGTCCATGCCACTCTCGCTTGTGAACTTCACAACATCATGCTAAAAGTGACAGTGCTGACAAACTCTAAAGAGACCGCTTCAGACTATGGCAGCACCATCCATAGTAAGGAACAAATTTTATCTTTTGTAACTTCTATACTAGGAACCACACACACGACAACTTTTTCACACAAACACACATATAACAACATTCCATTGTTTCTCACATATGTACACAAAGAGAATTTATATACTTTATTTCAGAATTTTATTAACCCAAACAAAAATACATTACTTTCCAATCTATGACCAACTGTTTGTATTCTTGTTATATTAAAGTTCATTTGTTGAAACTATGTTGTCTTTTCTACTGAATTTTATTCTTTCAATGAAAATCATTTGATTATTCTAGACAGACAAATTATGTGCAGCCCCACAACAATATTTTATGTTATTGTATCATCAAATCCCAACAATCCGAATTTTGACATTCCAAGCTCTTATTGTTCAACTTTCTTCAAACTGACAATTTTTTTAATGTTTTTAATGTTGAAAGTAACTTCAATAACTGCAAATAAATGTATTTTTGAAATATCTCTACTTTCACAAACTCTTCATGAAACTAAATGTAAACAGTAAACACAAGGTTGACCCAAGGGGTCACACGTGGTCTGGTATATATATATATATATATATATATATATATATATATATATATATATATATATATATATATATAAAACTGTATTAACCTTCAGTGGAGAAGAGGCTAAATAGAAATGGAATTGTTTCATAATAAAATGAGTTGGGGCTT
This sequence comes from Acanthosepion lycidas, assembly GCA_963932145.1. Lineage (NCBI taxonomy): Eukaryota > Metazoa > Mollusca > Cephalopoda > Sepiida > Sepiidae > Acanthosepion > Acanthosepion lycidas. The sequence continues at coordinate 50,830,216 of OZ010613.1, read as the reverse complement.
AATGTATATGTATTAAAAACATGATGTGGTTAGAATATTAATATTCTAACCAAGGAAAACTGGGTTCAAATTTCATCATGGTCAATTTGTTAAGGCGGTGACTTTTTCATATCAACTTTTGGGTGACAATCCCTGTGCGCAGGACAGTTGAAAAAGTGCCTGAAAGCCATGCCTCTGGAATTGGGTAGAAAAAAAATGTTCTGAAGCTGCTGATAGTTTATGAAGTCACAAGATATCATGGCTGAAGGTTTGATATTTTATTGTATTATATTGTTTTTTTATGGATATCAACCCTTTATGGGTTATTTGAAGTTGAAACATATTTTGGATTGTAAGAATAATTTTTTTTTACGAGTGAATATTGCATTAACAGTTTCTTGAAATAACATGATTTTTCCAAAATACTATTTAATCCATACATAGAGGAGGAAATGGATTCATAACTTTCCTAAGGGTATTTGCATGTAAATGAATGTAATGAACCACTGAAGGTTCAAGTGGACTGGGCTTGTTTAAAACTGTTGATCATGCCAGATTGTGTGTGTTCTCTCTTTCTCAGGAACTTTAAGGTCTGCTCAGTGTAACTGCTGCAGATTGGCTCTGTTGGTATTGAAAAACATGTCTGCACAGGCATTTGCAACAGGGATTAGGTAGTTCCTCCCGTCAGCAGACAGCAGGTGGAGATGAGCCATTCCGTCAGTCATTATTACTATTACTTTATCTTTAGAGCAAAACTGTTCATTGTAATTGACTTTAAATCAAATTACAAAAGTATAAATATTCAACTCACAAGACTGAAGAATTTTAGTCACTGTAACCTTTCATGTGTTAATGCACTCCATAAGTGTCCCAGGCTTGATGATATGATTTTATTGAGTCACTATCTCTAGAATGGTTACCACCCAAAGCTAGTAAGCCAGTCTGTTCCGCTATTTAACCTATAGCTAGAGGGAGAAAAGATGAATTTATATCTTTCCAAATGTTAATTGATTGATTCATTTTCTAAGGCTTATCAACCCCTTACAGGTTATTTAAAACCAGAAAATATTTTTTTTTAAATAATGGTGTAGTGATACATATCTTACTAATTAACCCATAGCAGGAGGAGAAGAGGTGGATCATATGTTTCCCAAGGGTATTTGCATCTAAGTGAATATAATGAATCCAACAAGAATTAGAACTCAACTCCTCCAATTAACAATTCCCAATTATCCATTACACCATGTACACATCCAAACTTACTGCACCAGGTATTCCCAAAAAGTCACTCATCTTGGTATTGATGAGGCTTGATGTTTCTTAACTTTGGTGATCATATGAGAATTGGTGTTTCAACATAATATTGCTATAAGACTCCTTCCCTAAGGCTATTTGCATGTAAATGAATGCAAAAAACTTGGCTCTCCAAAAACCATTGTACCATCCTTTTATTTTACTTAAAAAAATCATTGTACAACAGACCACCTCCTAAATTATGTTTTGGTTTGACGGTTGGGTTTTAACATTTTTAATAGTATATTATATTGTCAGCATATAAGTAAAACTTTTGTCTGACAATAATTTATTAAGGAATGGCTAACTTGTCCACTTCATCCTTTGACTGAAAGGACATTTCACTAGCTTACTTGACAAGAAAGGTCATCTGTGAACAATAAACAATCATGTCCAATATATTGTCATAGAAATAGTAATAACAGTTGACAATATCAATTATATTATGCAGGCAGTAACAATAATGAGCAAATCTTTTGCTGCTACTCTCTGAACAAGTCAGGCAGTATTTGTTATACTAAAATTCACTCAATGCAAGGTTAGTGAGCCATTCAAGGTAGAGAGTTATTCTTAAAATGGTAATAGTGAATGAGGTGTGTAATATGAAGAGGCTCAGTAAGAATATGACTGTCATTTTCCAATTCTAAGGGACTTATGGCGATAACATTTTGAAAGACCAGTTCTTGTATGATCACTGAAATTAAGCAATGTTGATACTGGTCAGTGTCTAGATGGGTAACTGCTTGGGAATATCAGGTGCTATAAGCTTGGATGTGAAGGTGGTGTTATGGATAAAGACTTTGAATTGGAAATCAGAGAGCCAAGTTCCAATTCCAGTCAGGTTTGTTATATTTACTTATGTACAAATACTCTTTAGATACAAATTCACCTCTAATTAACCCATAAATGGGGTAGGAATTGTATCAGCAAATCATCTTCTCTGCACAAAAATTCTTATAATCTAAAAATATTTTCTAGTTTTAAATAATCTGCAAAAAGTTGACAGGCCATAAAAAACAAATCAATCTATATATCCATTTCATAAAATTTAAAAAAATATATTTTTCTTAGAAAGCTCGAGAATTAATTAGCTAAAATTTCATTTTTCTTTCTGTACTAAAATTCATCTGATACAAGACTCAAGAGCTACACAAGGTAGAGGGTTACTTTTAATGTAGCAATAATGAATGATGTGTGTGATATGAATAAACAAGGTGTAGCAAGAACTTGAATATGATTCTTCAACTCTAAGTATACATATTTTCATAAAATGTAAAAAAAAAAAAATGTAAAAAAAAAAATAATTTTTCTTAGAAAACTCTATAATAAATTAGCCAAAATATTATTTTTTATACAAAAATTCTTCCAACAAAAAAGCCACTCAAGATAGAGTGTTACTCTTAAAATGGTAATGATGAATGATGTGTATGATGTAAATGAAAGAGGTAGGAGGAATTGCAGATTATGAAGATAAGGAGGATAGATAATGATCCTTGACTAGAACTGGTCAGGGAAGTATCCATGTAGGAGTTATCCTTGGGTATGGGAGAGTAGTTTGCCTAAGTGCTTTTCAGATATATTTTGATTGAACAGAATGCAAAAAGAAGAGAATCCATAATTTTCCAAAAGAACATTAGTATGAAATGATTATAACAGTGAAAATTTGAACGTGGTTTCTTAATTTAAAGCCAGAAAATATTTTTAGATTGTAATAATTTTTTTTTTTGATGAGGGAGATAATAGTAATTTAGTGATACAAATCTTACTAATTAACCCATACAGGAAAGAGGAGGTGGATTCATACCTTTCCCAAAGGTATTTGCACATAAATGAATATAACAAACCCAACTAGAAATAGAACTTGGCTCTCCAGTTAACAATTCCAAGCCATTATCCATTATATCACCTGCACATCCAAACTTACTGCACCAAGTATTCCTAAGTGATCATCCATCTGGGTACTGATGAGGCTTGATGTTACTTGACTTTGGTGATCATATGAGAACCAGTGTTTCAACATGATGTAGCTGTAAGCCTAAAACGGTTATGATAGTTGTATGTGATATAAATGAATAAGATAATGATCAGAGGTGAAGATTATAAGGATTAGAAGGCTAGATAGATAATGATTAATTCTTGACATGAAGAGATTAAGATTAGTGTATGGGGAAACAATCATGCAAGAGTCTGTTCCACAAAGTAACAGTTCTTAGGGAAAAAGTTTCTTTAGTGAAATTTTCTTCTTATATTTGGAATACAGAGGAAATGAGAGTGATTCAACTCCAGGGATGTGGCATGATGTTTCTGTTATGGGGTCCACCCCTTTTTCATATAAGTGGACTCTACCACATGTACCTGGACTGCTGCCGTTAAATACCCAGAGTTACAGTCAGTGAGGGCAGTAGTAGTCGGTAGTCGCAGAGTGTGAGAATATATGAATGGAGATAGTGTGAGATAACCTCTTGTAGAAATCAGTTACAGGTACTTAGACTCTAAGGAAGTCCTACTTCGAGACAGTATATATCTATCTGTATTTGCTACTAACCACGTTCCTGGACTTACTAACAGTATTACTCTTTGTATGATTGTGTAAATACATTTTATTTCTTATATTTAATTATTGCGTTTGTCATTCCTTAGAGACCGAATTCATCTCGAAATCCACAACAGTTTCCAAGTTGTAAAGGTCTGAACTGGTGGAACTAAAGAATAGAACATTTGTCATGAAAATAGTGAAAGGCTTATGATGTTGCAACTGTGAGAAAGAGGTTGATGGATTTTGTTTAGCAGCATATCAATCTCTACGGGTTACTTAATTTTAAAATCTAAATATTTTGAACATAATTTTATAGCTTCAACTAAATGCAATTGTATGCCTTCAACTACAGTACTGTTGGTCATTTTACTATAACTAGGTATTGTTGGTCATTTTTTCATATAAAAATATGTTGCTGGTATTTTTATACTTTCATTGTGTTTTGTTTTTGTTTCAGGGTTCACTATTTGACCATAGCTGGGTCCCTAACAGGTGGTGCCACCCTGGATCAGAGTGGACCTGGGAACAACTGCAATTAAGAGGTGGTTCTATGCTACTCAAAACCTCTAATCTCCCGATCAGAGACCTTGTTGCTGGATATAGTTTATCGTCATACCAATAACCAGTGAGAAATGGGTTAAATAGAAAATAAGTTTCCCTCCTACAAGAATGGATAAATGATTTTGAAATTAAGTCTGAAAAGGATGGATCAGTTCCAGCCTAGATAAGACAGCAATACTCCATTTCTGATTTAATCTAACTCTTGAAAAGATAAAGCCTGGCAGAAAGAGCCAGTTACTTCCTGGAGTGATAGAATGAGTTGACCAGTAAAATGAAAGCAATTCCAAGGATTAGATTAATAATCTGAACAAATGTTGGTTGGGATGGAAGAATAGATAAGTGTTTTATTGTTGGATATAAGCAGGTGTTGTAACTGAAAAATTATTGGCTTGTTCCTAGTGATAGGCTTGCAATGTTGCATTTGTGGAAAAGTAGCAGCATAATGGAAAGTAAGTCTTCTCTTACAAGAAATGTGGTTCTACAGAAGGATATTGAGAATACCATGGACTGGTTATGCAAGTAACAAGGAAATTTTAGGGAAAATGATAACAGAATGGACACTTATACTTAGAATCAGAAAGAGAGAGTTAAAGGATGCATAATAAGGAAAAAGAGCTTGGAGAATTTGACACTCACAGGACACATTGAAGACAAGGAAGATAGAGAAAAGCAGCGAATAACTTACCTAGCAAGCTTGAGGAAATGATTGGCAGAAAGGGATTAGGAAAGATAGCAAAAAGACAAGCCTTACTAAGAGCTACAAAGAATTCACAAATTAGTTCTTAAAAAAAAAGGAAAAAATGCTGTCCAAGTGGAACTTCTGCCTTACACTTGGAATAGAGAGAAAATGAGGCTGATTTTACTGTGGACATAGTATGCATGTACAAAATGTAAAGGTCTGAACTGGTCTAACCAAAGAATGGAACTTATCCAAACATTTGCAATAGAAATAGCAATAGGCTTGCAATGTTATATTTGTAGGAAAGAGGCTCCAAAATAAAGAATATGTTTTCATCCACAAGACCATATAAATGAATTCTAAACTCTATCAAGGTTGGAAAGTGAGGATGAACAGCTCCTGATTTTTGGTAATATAACTGATCCTGACTTGGCATCTCAATGTCAGTTACTTTCACACTGACATGACATGGCTTACCTTTGTCTTTTCTACAAATATTTTCATGGTAATTGCTCTGACAAGTTATTTCCCTGGCGCCCCAAATGCATAAATTTAAGTGTGCCACTAGATTGGCATCTAGGTTCCACCAGTTTACTGTTGAAATAGCTAAATGCAATTGTCACTTCTACTCCAACAGTTTCTGTTTTCACACTTCCCACCTGTGGAATTCCTTTCTGTTTATTTGTTTCCCTGATAACTACAATCTTCAAAAATTTAAATGCAACATCAATCAACTTCTGTCTCCTTGAATGGTGTTCATCTTTTGTCCTTTCCTGAATCCTCCCTATAGTCAGTCTTTTCTCTCACTTTCACTTCCTGTCACCTCCTGTATGTTAGTGGCATTCCCACCTTACTTAGAGTGAAGTGGGGTGATAGAATAAGTTGACTATTAAAACAAAAGCAAATTCAAGATTTAGATCAATCATTGGTTGCAGGAGTAATATTTAAATTTTTTTATTGTGGCATATAAACATGGAATCTAACTGAAAATTATTGGGTTCTTCTTAATAAAAGAAAAACTCTAAATCCTTTCATTTCAAGAAAATGACACTCAAGTTAAGACAACAATCAACAAAATCTACTTTAATTTCTGGCTGAATTTCTGGTATAAGGAGTTCTTATTTATATTATTTACATGCTGGCCATTGTTTAAGGCTCCAGATTCTCCACTCAGGGTTGTCCCATGGGACAATAGTACAGTGTTTCTCAATCTTTTAAGCAACAGCACATTTAGGTGCAAATAAATATATCATGGCACACTTAGCAAAATTTTTAAAGGGTATACATATAAATGTTATGAAATAAAACCATAGATTTAAAAAAAAATATGCAGGTAGACATAAACTTACTATATTTCAATGTTTCCATTCAACTATTTGTGCAGCTTATTTAGTGTGAAACCTTTGCTTGGTATTTTTTCACAGTTTCTTCAATGTTTGGTTGAATGTGTGATAAACAGACCCTCATTTCTTCTTCAGTTGAGTAGAGTCTTTCTCACTTCTTATTTTTTATGTTGAGAAGCTTAATTCACATAAATAAGAAGTAGAAAATTGCAATAAAGCTGATAATGCCTTTGTGGGATATTCTTTTTGTATTGAAATCCAAAATATATCAATAGGGAGAATTAAATCTTTTTTAGTTTGAACTCTCCATCACTAAAAATGGTGGCCAATTCTCCTTCACATAACTGAAGTCCAATATTAAAAGGAACATTTACAAAGAGATTTCAAATCCAATCATACTTTTCTGTGCTCAATGATGGAAAATAGTAGTCATTGTTTTTGTTGAGCACTTTCAGATGTGTAACCATAATAGGGATCACTTCTTTAATGGAGATAATATGCATTGAAATTTTAAAAAGTTAAAATAAAAATTAAAAATACTTTTTAAAAAATGAATATTAAAACATAGTACTTAGCATAATCAAAGAATAGTGAAATAATTATTTGAAAAAAAAGTTCAATATTTTTTCATTTATTCAGATACTAATGCAGTACCATTACTACTTCCACACACATACATACGTATATATATATATATATATATATATATATATATATATATATATATATATGTGTGTGCATGCTATAACAATATTTCGCATGTCACTAGTGTGCCACGGCATGGTGGTTAAGAATCATTGACCAAGTGAATTAAAGGGTTGGTTCATGAACTTGGTGATATAGTAATTTTGAGTTTACCCCTGTACTGAGACGGAATGTACTTGAACTCAGTGGAAACAGGCTGAACAATACGAAATAGAAACTAAAAGGTCAGTGGAACAAGAACAATCTACCCCCACAGATTAAATAAAGTGTACAGTTAAAAATTCCCTCAAGGTTACCTAGATCAATAAGCACCTGAGAGCACAATGGCCAAAACATGATAATAACAACAAAGATGAGGACAATAGTCTGCATGTAGATAAAATTTAGTACTTAAAAAAATTGAAAATATTTTACAATATCTTTCAATTTCAGTAGGTTTAAGTTTATTTATATATATATATATATATATATATATATATATATATATATATATATATATACACACACACACACACACACACACAAACGTGTATATATATATATGTTTAATATAGGATAAAGAATCCTGACAAAGTTTTCAAGAAATTTGATAAATGGAAAACATTTCTTATGATGAAAGAAAACATCTTTTACTTTCAACCCATTTTGAAAGATTGGATGAGGATTTACCTTTAATTTGAGACAAAAATACTGGGAAAAATATATTAAGAACTTTTGACATGAACTAAGAAATATAAAGAAAAGATACAGAATAAATATTAATGTTTATTTTTTTTAAAGTCACTCATTTTTAAGATTTCTTCTTTAATCACAAGAAATGCCAGTTTAGGGAAAAAGTACTGATTCATTATTTAAGCATGCACACAAATATACACACACATTTCTTTTTTTCGTTTTTGGATCTGATGAAGCCTAGAAAGTTGAAACGTGTAATCAAATCTAGTTCCAATGAAACATTTTCCATTTGTCAAATTTATATATATATATATATATATATATATATATATATATATATATTTTTTTCTTTGCCTATTTTCTTCCACACTCCCAGTGAGGCCAACTAATGTTCACAGGGTTCCCCTCCCCTTTCCCTATATTACATTAGTATAAATATTCTGTTCCTTCTCCTTCCCTTTGCATTCTGGTTGCCCAATGATCATGGGAGTGTAAATCTTAAGTGGCAATCCAAATGTTGTCTCTCTTGACATGTGATGCTATGAAGCATTTTTGCTCTATCTTGATAGAGCACTTTTGCTTACAGTTTAGGCAGGTGTCTGCCTTTCGGCCTTTTTTCTTTTCTTAATTTGTTTCATTTTCCCATCTTGTATAAGTTTTTTCTTACTTTTTACTGTAATTATGTTAATATTTTCCTTTTTTTTAATAGAGGTTTTCTTTTGATCACCTGACAGGATTTCTGTTGGTTGTACTAACACTTCAGGTTTTTGTGGTATATATCTGCATTGTTTAAAACTTGTTACATTTGTAATAAAAAAGTGATCAATGTGTCTTTATAGATAAAAACAGTGTAGACACAGGTATCTGCAACATAGTATTGTGTGAAGATCACTTTAGGCATAAAACTGACAGATCAATTACAATTGATTAGTGAGTTTTATCCACACTGGGCACTCCAAACTCTCAGCCTTGAGCTACAAGTAAGCGACACTTGGTAAGTTGTTATATTCAGAGCACTTTGACGTGTTGTAATGGTTAGCAAGCTTGTCTCATTAGATCTTCCTAGTTTTGGCCTTGTGCCATATCTAAGCTATGATTAGTATCAATATGCATGTGCCATACTTTTCTATGCCACATGTTCCTTATACAGAGATAGGGGTATAATCTATTTATTAGGTTGGTGCAAAAATAATGACGTAATAATGTCGTTTTTGACGTATTTTGTAACGTCAAAAACGACATTATTACATCATTATTTTTGCACCAACCTAATAGTAAACTATTTTCATGACACAGAAAGGCTAACACTAATTAACAGCTAATTTTCATCAGAAACGTTATGAGCTTTTATTATATGTAATTTTATCCACTGATTTCCAAAATTAGAATCAGATTTCTTCTATCAGATACAGTTTCTCTGATGAGATGAGGTGACCATAAAATTTCAATCAGCTGCATCACCACTCTTTAAACGTATTATACAAGTAATTACTGATTTGTATTTTATTACTAATTGTGTGTATTATAGAATTTTATGAATTATTAACAAATTTATAGTTTAGTTAAGCATTTTTTCACAAAATATTTAATTATTTTAAGTTGTAATTCAATAGATTTTTTTTTGTTTGTTTGGGTTTTATGGCATATCAACCACTGTGGGTTATTTAATGCGAAATCCAGTTTATATGAATTTTAAATGCCTATTTTGTATAAAATAAAAAACGTATAGCTGGCAACATTATTGTTTCAAAAACGTATAGCTGGCAACATTATTGTTTCAAAAACGTATAGCTGGCAACATTATTGTTTCAAAAACGTATAGCTGGCAACATTATTGTTCTGAAAACATTATCTGAGACCTTGCTGTTGGATGCAGTTTATCGCCATACCCAGGACGCGGATGTAGTTTACCGTCATACCCAGGACGTGAGCAAAACCTGGAAAACTAGCAGTTCACTATTTACACATAGCTGGGACCCTAACAGGTGCTACCACCCTTGGTCAAGGTGGACCTGGGAACACCAGCAATTAAGAGGTGGTTCCACGCTCCTCAAAACCTCCAGATCAGAGGCCCTGCTGCTGGATGCAATTTAACGTCATACCCAGGACGCCTCATTGGGGGGGGGGTCTTACCCCTCTACAGAGGTGCAGTCGGCGTATTCTAAAGCCCCAGCCAACAGGGCTGTAATTCAATAGAGTATTATAGCTTCATTTTGTACACAATAGTATTGATTTTGTACAATAAATGGCTACAATAATGTCATACCTTGTATTTATTATACCTTATAAGTACATGAATTTACATACCTGTAGTTTTCAAAAATTGGGTATCAGTAACATAAAAATGTGACCTGATAGAAAAAAACCAATTTCAAATTCATAATCAGCATGAAAAATTGACTAAGTAATGTCTCAATTCTGATGATTAAAAAGTTTCATTTTGTTGACTTGTGTAATTATTCAAAAAGGTTGTTCTATTTCAGAAAACTGAACATAAAGAAGAAAGAGCATAGTAAAGTTTTAGATAAGTTATAAGTTCCCTGCAATTGCAAAATTAGAAAAGTTCCAAGTTTCCACTTTATGTACTGTGTCTTTTCTGGATGTAGGCTATTATTTACATTGTTTAGGCTATTGTCCTCATCTTTATTGCCATATTCATGACATTTCATTGTTGTATGCTCTGACCTTCTTCAGGTGACTGGAATTTCAAACTGAACCATTTATTTTGTCCACTGGGGGGTAGATTGTTCTAGTTCCACATGCCATGCCTCTTCTAGATGTCTCAGTTATCTCCCTTTAACTCAACTCTTCAAGTTTTTGTTCATCACTGCAGTAGCTGCATATTGAACTCACAACACTTTGGCTCAAGTCACTGGATGCAACCAACACTTATATCCACTGGGCCATGTTTCCTTAAGTGGTTAAAAACTGGGCTATGGCTACTGCAGTGGTGAACAAGAACTTGGAAAGTTAAGTTAAAGGGAGGTAACTCAGACATTTGGAAGAGGTATGGCACATGAAATTAGAACAATCTACCCTGGTAGATGAAATAAAGGGTTCCATTTGAAATTCCAATCACCTGAATAAGGCCAGGGTGTACAATATCCAAAACACTGTGAATATGTCAATAAAAACAAGGAAAACATTCCAAATAATGTAAACAATTACAATACCTCATTTCAGAAATATAGATAAATATTGTAGGCAATCATGGTTTCCACAATTTCCTGTCTTTTGTAGCTCTTAACAAATTTTGTTTTTTTGTTATTCCTCCTAAACATTGTTCTGCCATACACTTACTCAAGCTCACTAAGTATGTTATCCCTCTTGCTTTCAATCTGTCATGTGAGTATCTGATTTTCCAAGCCCTCTTTCCACATTACATGCCCCAGAAATTTCAACTGCCGTTTCCTGATAAGTATAAGTTTCTTTTTGGTTTCCATTTTCTATGAAACTTTGTCGTTGCTCATATATTTGATCCATGATATTCTCAGCATCCTTCTGTAGAACCACATTTTTGTTGCTTCAAGTATCTTCTTCATCTTTGAAGAGGTTGTTCAGCATTCACTGCCATATAGAAGGACATATATTATGTAAAAGTTCAGTAATTTTTTCTTTGTTTCTAACAAAGTTTTTCTGTTTCTTAATACTCTGCTTAGTTTTTGGAAGGCTACATTGGCTATCCCAATGTGCCTTCTGATACATCCCACATATTTAACTTTTTGTACTTGTTTGAGTTTGGTATCTTCAATTTGTAATTTTCATTTTGGGATGATCTTTTTCAAGCTGCATTCTGTTTTAATTTAATTTACAAAATAAATTTCTGTAAAATTTAGTACATTTTTATATTAAATACATTGAGAATAACTGACACTTCAGACAAAAGTGACTGTATAACAAAAACCCATATTTTTATAGCCAATGTATTTAGAGAAGAGTGACACGTATGTATGTCACCAGTGCATTAGCAATTGAGAAATTGTTAGACAAGAAAATAACTAGCTATTTCCTGAGTGTTGGTTTAAACATAGCTTTACCTGCAACAACAAACTGTAAGATGTAAGTACTGACCTGACTTCAGCTCACAACTACATTGAAAAACAACAGAGGTGGATAAGAAAGAGGGAAAAAAAAACTCAGTAAAATCCAATTAACAAAAATTATACTTTACAAATGAAAAACAAGTAAGAAATCACCATAATTATCTAAAATAATTACATCATTATTAATACCAGAAAATAATTTTGAACAAACAAAGCTATTCCCTATTTAATTTTTTTTACATTCAGAAATGAAGCATTGTCATCATTAATTTTCAACTAGTTTATCCATTTATCTAACTTCTGCTGCTTTTTTTTTCACAACATTCAGCTTATTATATCCTCAGATGAAGCATTATCATTATTAATTCTGGATTAGTTTTACCTTTCATCTTATTTTTGTTGCTTTTTATAAACAACGCTCAGATTATATTTATTCAGTAACATGAATTTGAAATAAAAATAAGCTCCTCACAAGATTTTAATTTACCTCCCTTATCCTTGGAAACCTATGTTAGGGACAGTGCCTTATCCATTAAACTATAAAAACATACCCAGTAGGCATTGTTCAGAGTCTGACATATAGCTATATTCTTCAAAACCCAATTTTACTTCCAGGAGATATTGTTTATTTACATGAATAATATTAGACTGTCTAAATTTCCTAGATGAAGCACTGTCATTATTAATAGTTTTTTTTTTGTTTTTTTTTATAAATCTACCATTCATCCATGCATTAAATATTACTGTCATCTCGAGATTCTTGACAAAATTCAAAGAGTCTGTAATATTATTAGTACTAACCTGGCATCTCATCTTCAATCATTTTCCCACCACCGTAATGTAACTTTCATGTGCTTTTTCTATAACTATTTTCACATCAATTGTTCTTATGAGTTTTCCCTCTTGGTACCTTGAACACATGAATTTAAGTATAGTAGAGATCTGAAGATGCATGGGATAGCCAAAGATGCATTACAAAAGCTAAGCAGAGTATTAAGAGACAGAAAAACTTTGTTAGAAACAAACAAAAAGAATACTGAACTGTTATATGATATCTGTCCTCCTATAACAGTGAATGCTGAACAATCTCCTCAAAGATGAAGAGACTTGAAGCAACAGAAATGTAGTTTAAAAAAAAAAAATGTTGAGGTTACCATGGACTGAACATGTGAGTAATGACAAGGTTTTAGAGAAAATTGAAATAAAAGGATAACTAAAATTAACTTCAGGAAGAGGCAACTGAAATTTCTAGGGCAAGTAATGAGAAAAGAGGACTTGGAAGATCTGATACTCACAGGACAGATTGATAGAAAGAGGAAAGCAATGTATAACATATTAGATGGGCTCGAGTAAATGGTGGTAGAAAGTTTGGGAGAAATAGCAAAAAAGACAAAACTTATTAAGAGCTACAAGGGACAGGAAGATGTAAAGGGCTATGATCGCCTATTGTCCTGAAGGAACATGGTACATAAAAGAAGAAAACTAGATTAGCAACTAGGTCTCATCATTTTACTGTTGAAATAACTAGATGCACCTACAAGTTATATTCTAATAGTTCTTTTCTTGTACTTTGTGCCTCACTCTCTGCTTATTGCTTCCATGTCACCTACAATCCTCAAAAATTAAATATAATATCAATCACCATCTTTTGTCTTCTGGAATGCTGTCCTTTTATTGTCCTTTCTTCTCAATAATGTTTTCTCAGTTTCTTTCACTCCCAGTAACCCCTTCCATCTTAGTGGCATTATCACCTTGCTTGGGGTGAAATGTTTAAAAAAAAAACAACTCCAAAATAGTTTTCCATTATTTCTTTTTCTACTTTTTATGGCAATACTTCGTTCTTTTTTTTCTTTTCATATTGCAAAATTAATAATGACAAAAGTTAATCTAAGAAATCTGATAACTTATGCTAATACATCTACTCCCAAGTGCAAAACATCTACTTCAATCAGGTGCAAAACAAACAATGTAGCTTTGAGTAAATATCTGATAAATAAGAATGTAGCAATATGGCAGGCAAATACTGATGAGTAATTATTCAAGGTAGGTAGTCAGTTGACATTTATAAAGTAAACTGTCAACAAAAGCCTTATCATTACATGAAAATTTTTTTAAAATACATTGAAAATCTTTTAAGTAACACCCTGGTAATTGTAGGAATGAAAAGATTTTCAAAATTTCCATATAAGTTTTTTTTTTAAATATCAGAAAAATAAAATAAAAGTGAAAGCAGAATTATAGTCCATTATAAAAAGAGGTTTGTAACAGTATCTACAACATGTGGATGAGACATTGTATGTATATATGTATGTATGTATATATATACACACACACAGGGTATATAAAAAATACTTTAACAAACTTTAGTGTGTGGGTTCCTCATACCAAAACAAGGACAAAAGTCCATATAAACATACATCCACAAATCCTTTGTTTTTGAGTTATGTTTAAAGAAATTTTACAGTATATAGTGCTGAGTTGCCATGTAGACTAGGTTACAATTGTCATTCCTGTACGTTTGTGGCTAGTCTGTCTTCAACATTTAGCATTTGTAGTAGTGAGTTAACAGAAAGTGTTCCATTTAACAATAGCAGGATATTCATATCATGAGCAAGCAGATATGATTTTGACAGACAGATGAGTGAATGGTAATGGATGCCAGGCTGCATAGCTGTATCAGGTTGCATTTCCAGACTGAAGGCAGCTGAGTCATGCAACCTTTGTTGCTGTTGATTGTTTTGTTGCTGAAACAGGATCCATGGCACCACAAACTATGGATCAAGGAAGATTAAGATCCACTTGTATGCCTGACCATGAAGAACACATTCTCCAGACTGTTGGAGATAATCCAGGTATCAGCACACATCAAGTTGCCCTAGCATGTCATACACCTCATATTACCACATGGAGGGTACTTCAAGAGCAGCTCCTGTATCCGTAACATTTGCAATGTGTGTGGGGTCTTCTGCTCTCTGATCATTCATCACAGGAAAACTTTTGCTGATGGTTTATTGGACAAACTGCCGATCTTTTTTTTTTGTCTTTTCAGTATTGTTTACAGATGAGGCAACACTCGAAACAGATGGCATAACAAATTTACACAACCAAATTTGTGGGTGGATCGAAATCCCTATGGTATCATGCAGGCTAGACACCAGCATCAATTTAGGATTAATGTGCGGGCTGGAATTGTAGTTGACTGTCTGGTAGGTCTATATGTTATATTGCTACATTTTACAGGAGCAGTCTACAGGGACTTTATTTCAAACACACTCCCAGATCTGCTAGAAGATGTACTCCAGTTAATACAAAGATGCATGTGGTTCATGCATGATGGGACTCCAGCACATTTCAGTCACATTGTTTGCAATGCACTGGCTGACATCTACCATGAAAGATGGACAGGTAGGAGAGGACTAGTTCCATGGCTTGTCCATTCCCCTGACCTCAATCCTTTGGATTTTTATCTGTAGGGATACTTAAAACAATTGATTTATGCAGCAGACATCAATAATGCAAAGACACTTCATCAACATGCCATGGGGGTCTGCAAAACTATTCAACACCATGTGGGAAAATTTGAAAAGGTCTGCCAGTCAATGATGTAATGGGAGCATGCATATGTAGAAGCAAGCAGAGGACATTTTGAACATTTATTATGAGTTGCTGTGTTGAGGTACAACGATGACCTTTTGGGCAGATGTTTATATGGACATTTTACCTTATTTTGGTGTCAGGGACCTAAAGTTTGTAAACATATTTTTGATACACCCTGTATAGATATTTTTTATCACTTTAAATGTTATTTTTAGTGGATACTCATATTTGAGTAGGCACTCCATTTATTCATTAAACAGTATATTAATTTTTTTTCATCTATCAGCCTGAACGTTCAAGAAATCTCATTAAAGAAAAATTTGCACTCTATGGTAGGATTTGAACCTGCATCTCCCTGATCAGTGGAAGCTACTGTTAAACCAGGCACACTTTAATCAACTGAGCTAGAGAGAACCAGTCATCAGGCAAGGCTGAAATTTTGTCCTCATCCACTAAAAGTAACATTTAAAGTGATAAAGAAAACAATCAGATTAACTTACCAGAAGAACTAACATAAGAAAAAAATCCTGAACAAGGAAGGAAAAAAGAACAATCAAAAGGCAAACACCTACCTACTCGGTAAAGTGCTCAATGACCAGATCATCTAGATAGAGCAAAAAATGTTTCACAATGTCAATACTTAACAAAGAACAGCCCTAGTCATTACTCGAGTTTTACACTCACATGATCTTCAGATGACTAGAATGCATTCTAGAACTAGAGCTAGTTGTCTGAAGATCCTGAGAAGATGAAACTCAAAAAATGACTTGGGCTGTCCTTTAATAACATTTGAATATATATTATAAATTGATTTATTTAAAATATTTTTTTTTTCGCTACACAGTTCTAACCATGTTTCAAAAATGGAAGCTAAACGCTACAAATTTAATTTTGTAATTAAATTAAAGACATTAGTTCCATTTCAAACGAATTTTGGAGTAACTTTTTAAAATTACTGGGTTTTAAAGACACAGCTAAAATCATAATTCACGTTTCCAAGGTTACAGATAAATCTACTTCAACTAGACAAGGGGTGTCTGGATGTTCATTATGTCTGTAATTTGATGTATCTGTTATTAGTTACGTTTTGGTAGGGGGTAGGAATGTATTTTTCAATGAAATCTGACATCCGTTGAATGCATGTCGTCTGGATTTTTTTTTAATTTATTGTTAATGACAAAAATTCTTACGCATTTTTTCTATTTTTATATTTAAAGATTTTGGGGGGTGTTTAGGTTAGAATATGTTTTATTTAACTACGATTTGAAATATTTTTATTTTTAATATACTATATTTTTTTAAGAACAATTAAATGTATTAGAATCCCTTGTAGTATGTAGAATTATTTTTACATCAAGTATAAGTATGTATATTAGGTTACAAAATTTTTTTTTTTTTTTTTTAAATATTATTTAAAAATTATGACAATGACGGCAAAAATAGTTACTTAATTTCACTGATTTAGTAAACTTTTATTTTTTATATATAAACCTAGTAATATATTGTTTCTCATGTAAGTACAAACAATATATGTGTATATATATATATATATATTTATATATACACACACACACACTGAAGTTGAAAGCTATAGGAGAATTATACCTCTTATAAAATGAAAAAAAAAATATTATTGAATAATATATTGAATTTCTTTATTTATAAACCTGGTGATATTTTAGTTTTTATATTTATTGATTAATCTTTTATTATTCTAGTTTGAGTAAGCACTATTTACCTTGTATACTCATTTTATACTCATACTAAAATTTACTCAATACAAGGCTCAAGAACCACTCAAGGGAAAATGTTATTGTTAAAATGGTTATGATGAATGAGATGTGATGAGGTGGAAATAAAGATTATGAGGATAAGGATGATAAATAATGATTGACCCTTGAATTGAAGAGGTCAAGATTGAAGGGTTCAGAGAAGTATTAATGTGGGAATCTGTTTCACAAAGTAAAAGTTCTTGGGAAAAAGTTGTCCAAGTGGAACTTCCTCCTTATATTTGGAATACAGAGGAAATGAAGTTGATTCAACTTTGGAGAAGTGACATGGTGTCTCTGCTCTATAGCACTAACAAATATGATTGCATAATCAGAACCAAGCGATAATACTAATGTCATGAGTCCTATAACCTATTAGTATCATTGGAGCACCACATGTACTGCAGCCATAGCAGCAGTGGTGTATCTAGGGTAAGATAGCCTGAGAGAGCCCATCCTTTTCAGGCTGGTTTTGAATTCAGAGTTTTCTTCTCTAAGATTGGTTAACACCTCAAGGCAAGAGAGACTAGTTAGTACTGCTATTTAATCCATAGCTGAGGAGAGAAGGATATTTGTGCAAATGTGAATATAATGTACTTCACTGGAATCCAAACTTGTAACACTGATTCCTCTTTCTGAGTCACTCATCCAAGAGTGAATGGATTATCAAGTCTGGTCATCTTCCTGTGGAATTTTCTAACAGGAAAGCTACATCAGAGTAATATTGAAGGATCAAATCATTAAACTTAGAAGCCAAGATGTTTGCATTGTCCAGTAAGGGTTACAAGTTACTGAGTGGGTAATCTTGCTTGTAATTTTAATTTTTAGCTCACCTGACACTCCCCAACCAACAGAAAAAAACGTCTGTAAAGTGCAACTGGGAGAGATAGTAAAAAGTCTAACATTACTAAGAGCTACAAAGGATAGGAAGTTGTTGAGAGCCATGATTGCCCATGTCTAGAAGGAGCAGAGAACAAGACTGCTTAATTAAGAGGTTTAACCGGATAAAAATCCTGCTTTGCATACTGTCCTCTTCAAGGATGTGTGGAGAAAATTTAATTTGTCTTTCCAGATTTTACTTTTATAAATAAATTAATAAATGTGGATCAATAAGTGTGTAGACTGACATGCAGTTGTTAGATGATTTTTGATACAAAATTTTCAATCCATATGACTCATAATCACCACTGAAACAAGAGCACTAACAAAAAAGGTGATTATGTTGAAAAATAAACATTACTGCAGATGTTCCTATGTCTTTATAAAACTTATTGCTTATAGTCAATGTGTGTGTGTGTATATATATATATATATATATATATATATATATATATATATATATATATATATATAAAAAATGTATATTTGGGCAGCAACCTTTCTTTCAAACATGTTTTGTTGAATATGACAGACAAGGAAAATATATATATATATATATATATATATATATATATGTTTTTTTCAAGACATACACATTTACAAAACTAAGCTAGTTGAACAGGATGAAAATTCTAGTTTGCAGGCACTTACTGCCCTGCCTCTTCAAGGATGTGTGGAAATAATTTGTCTTTCCAGTATTTACTTTTATAAGTAAATTAATAAAAAGGTGAATTAGTAAGTGTATATATATATATATATATATATATATATATATATATATATAAAGTGGCCATTGAGGTCAACACTGAGTAGGAAGAGTGTGTTGACTCTTTCATATTTACACATCCTCTATCCCTGATAGTGAGCATAAATGTAGCATATATCAACTCTTTCACTCTCTCTCTCTCTCTCTATATATATATATATATATACACACACACACCCTTACAAAACATATATTGCCAATGTAATGTAGCTTCCGTCTGTCTTTTCTATAAATATTTTTATGGCATCTGCTCTGACTGCATGAATTTAAGCATGCTACTAGGTTGGCATCTCGGTCCCACCCTTTTACAGTCGAAACAGTTAAATGGAACAGCCTCTTCTACTCCAACAGCTTCTTCTGTTACACTTCCTGACAGTGGAACTCTCTTCCTCTTACTTGCTTCCATGATAACTATAAACTTCAAAAGTTTAAATGTAATGTCAATCAACATCTTTTGATACCTTGATTTCTTTTCTTCTTTTTATCCTTTCCTCAATCCCTCCTATACCCAGGCTGAAAAGTCTAAGCAAGCTATGGAGGATGCCAAGTGACAATTCAATGTCTAATAAACAAAAGTAAGTAAATGATGTTTTTGAAATAGTTTTTTAAAATCCTTGGATTTACCTTGCTGGCCAGAATTAGTTTTTCTTTTGCCTTTATTCATATTGTCCTTTTACAGATATATTCTATCTGAAGTTTTTACACAAACAAATATATATATATATATATATATATATATATGTGTGTGTGTTTTCAAGACACACCTTTATAAAACTTAAATTGCCTGTTGTCTATATATATATATATATATATATATATATATTCTTGTAAACAACAAACTACCAGCAAAAACCAATCCCACTTACAAGGAAATAGCTATAATCACCTTCCCAGACAAACACAAATTACTAAATAAATGATTAGAACTTCTCAAAATGCAGGCACAAAAACAAAGTTACTTAAAAATTGAAAAATAAAAGCAAATTCCTTGTAAAATATCACCATGATAAATTTAAATATTTACACTATGTACAAATGCAGATAATGTAACATATTTTAGACTAAACCAGCACTTTAAACTAAAGAAATCAGATAACTAAACCCCACCAAGGAAAAAAAAAAAGAAAAAAGAAAAATCTAAATAAACAAATTGACAAACTACGAATGCATAGATAAACACAAGTACATCTAATAATAATAATCAACAATAAATAAGTAATCAATAATAAATAACAAGTAAAAAGTAACAACACTACAAAATAGCAGCAAATAACTGCATTGAGATTCATAATTATCCTTACCTAATGGCCTCTAGAATAATGTGAAACACAATTGTTAGTACCTACCCAATAAACATGAGGATAATACGATAGGCCTTACTACCCATAATGCACCATTAACGAGTGTGTGTGTGTGTTTGTATGTGTATGTATATATATATATATATATATATATATTCAAGCCAAAACATAACACACATGGCCAGAAGATTGTGTTCAAGTATGAAACAGACTGTCACCTCTCGGTGTTGACTTCCATGTCCACTTTTATAGTTATATAAGCTCTATCCCTGATATTAACCTATAAATATAGTATACTTCAAAACTATTTTATCATTCATATATATTTATATACACACACACACACACACACACACACACAGAGGGTGCGATGGGTAAATTGTCGCCATCTAATAATTTTAATTTCAAGTATATGCATTGTCTGTTTTTCATTTTGTTGACTGCACAGTATAGTACAATCAGTTGGGCACTGTCTGAGAAAAAGAGCACCATAAGGCAATTCACTGCCATAAATTTGGAAACAGAATGCTGTACTGCTTGGCATTCATGCTGGAAGCTCCAATATGAACATTTCAGAGTGTTTGGGTGTCAATCTGAGGACAGTGCAGAGGATTCAGAAAAATTTGAATGAGTCTAATGATGATTATGAAGGTATGGCAGCTTGAAAAACTCATTCTGATATGAAAACACCTGAATTTGTTGATGAAGGCCTCAGATTCAATATACAGGCCTAGATCAAGTGCCTTGAGGAGGTAGTGCTACCTTGAATCAAGAATGTGGCTGCTGGAAGACTATGTCTGGCAACAGGACTCTGCATTATGCCACACAAACAGGAGAACCCAGTCATGGCTGTCAGACAATTTCTGCGATTACATCACCCCTTACATCTGGCCACCTAACTCGCCAGACTGCAAACTCCTTGATTATAATGTGTATAATGTGAGCAAGAGACCAACAAAACTCCTTGTTATACCAAAGATGAACTGGAGGCAAGAATTATGGCAGCATTCACCAACTTCAAAAAAGGAGACCATCCAGAAGATATGCAAGAGATTCTGAAGTCGTCTGAAGGCTATGGTTGAAGTGAATGGTACTTTTATTGAATAAATTTACTCTTTATTATTTCAAGATATTTTTTGTGTAATTTTGGTAATATTTGTTAAAATGAGATGTCAGAGTTATTTTCATTTTTGCATAATTTAGTCAATTTATCTATTGCACCATGTGTACGTCTCTCTCTCTCTCTCTCTCTCTCTATATATATATATATATATATATATATATATTACACACATCTTCAAGTCATGCATATTTACAAAACTTACATTGCCTGCTGTTGACACACACACACACACACACACAAATATATATATATTTAATAAGTGTTTAAATATGACTTTATAGAGACCAGTCTAGCATTCATATCAGAAGATTATCTACTCAAATTGCAAGAGATTTGCAATATCTATTTTGCTCTTTGGATTTTGATTAGTTGTAGATTACTCTTCCACAGTTATAGGTTTAATAGTAAGGAAGACTTGTCTCTTTAGTTTTGGTTGGGAGCCAGTCTTGGAGAATGACAACTCTAAATTTCCAAACCTTGCTATATATAAATTGTTAGCGTAGAAATGTGGTAGCCAAAGGGAAGGAAAATTTAGACAGAAATCAGAATTACACAGGTTGGGTGTGAGGCCAAGCATCCCACACTTGAAGAATTTGATGACAGAAACCTCAACAAAAGCTCTTATGTGCCATGAGGTACCAGACACATAGCACTACTTGAAATATTGTCTATAAGAGGAACACTGAAAAAATTCTCAGCCTGAACCACATTTTTCATTTCCTTAAAATTTGGTTAAATGAACAATTTTTTAAAATTCTTACTTGGTAAGACTGAGAACTTTTCAGTATGTCTTGTAAAAGGAGTATCATTGGATTTGTACTTTGCTTTTTGATCAAAAACAGAAGCAAAAGTAAGGAATTTGCATATATTTAGCAATTACTTTTGAAAATTTAACTCTAGTCAGACTAGTGTTTTACTCAAAGTAAATGAACCTTACTAATGGTTAAGAAAAAAAGAGGATGGAGTTATCTTCCCTAGTTCCTTTTTTATTTGTGTTTAGCTGAGAGCACAGTATAATGAAGTGTATACACATGGCTTTATAAATAAAATCCACTAAGTGTTTTAAACCATAAAATATTTTTGCTTTATTATATTGGTTCTATTATTTAGAATGCAAAGTTGAAAACTTTCATTCAAATTTGAACCTCCAAAACTCTATATGACCAGAGCTTGGCAACTGATCTTTCCTGACCAAGCTCTAACAGCAGTGTGAAGGAAAAACTGATTAGTCACAGTCAATGCCACAAAAACAAAACTAGTGATGTTCCATCACTGAACAATCCCAGAACCTCCACTGATTGTGATGAAAGGGTGTTCTCACAGGGAGGCCCATACCTTGAGTGCATATTGGAACATAAACTCAATCCAGACCTCAAGTAGAACTTGTATCCATCACTAAAAATGCAGGAAAGATGGTCACTTCCCTGTACCACTCCAGTAAATACCAGACTCCTTCTGTTGTCCTCTACCTTTACAGGGGCCAAAAATGGAGTACAGCTGCCATATATTGGCAAGAGCTGCCCAGTTTTCACTTTCCATTCTCAACAGAATCCAGAAGCCTCTCCACGTCCTTGTAGGTGACAAATTATTTTCGACCTTAAAATCCCTCTCACAGACGAAACGTCATAAGCCTCTTGCTTCTATATCATTGGAAAGTATTCAACAGAACTACATTACTTAATTCCACCACTTCTAACCTTCATGGCTTAGACCACCATGCCATGTACATTATGGCAAACCACCCTCATTCCTTTCATATTCCATTGGTGAGATGTAAGTTCTACTCAAGTAGTCTCTTCCCACAAACTGCTGCTTTGTGAAATTGAGTCACAAGAGGATGCTTTCATTACAACCATAAACTTTTCAAGTCTAGGGTTAACTGTTATCTTTCCCACATATCCCCATAAAATGTGCTTCTTACTCTGTAACCTTCTAACTTAAGTGGATCTTGGGCCTTTTACAGGGTGACCATCATTGTAAAAAAACAATTCCTATCAATTATATTTATAGGGTAAATGCTATCCTGTGTATTTTGATTATTGGAAACATTTTCATAGAAAATCCTTAACTCTTAACATCCAAAGATATCCAAAGGTATGTTTTATCTATAAACTGAACCTTGCCTCCAAATATTTTATTTGGCCTACAGCAACTTATTAATCTTAATTAAAAACCTACTTTTCTTATCTACTATGAATCAATTGCTTATTTTGTCCAGATCATTTGATGTTTGACATTTTTAATTATACTAGTTTATCTTTGCTGTCAAAAATAATTTTTCTAATTACTATTATTAGGTTTCCACATATGTGTTTTTATATATATAAAAAGTTTGGAGACTACTAATGTATATTAAATGAATAAAATGAATTTCAGGTTAAGGTTTTTTTTATCTGTAAACAATAACCAACTGAAATATTGCTGCCTCCAATATACAGTATGCAAAAAGACCTTCACTAAAGAAAAATAATTATTAAATCATAATAATGGTTTAAACTGTTGACCTTTGTCTTCCAAGCACTTTTAAACTTGCTTAATACATTAAATAACTCTTCTTAAACTATTTGTATGGATGCTTGTACACTTGGACATGATTGCCTATTTTAAGGTATGAATCATTTGTAGACAACTAATAAACTCAAAAAAAAAAAAAAAAAAAAAAAAAAAAAAAATCAAGTGTTCTCTCAGGAGACCTAGTCAACAATTCAACTAAACCATGTCTTTCAATCCATCTTTCATTTCAAAGGGCACATATACTTGTAACAAAATATGGTGGAGCCCCATCTTGTTGAAACCACATCTAACTTCTTTCTAACAAAGGAAGGTCATTTAATACCTGAGATAAGAAAGGCTTTAGGCATGTCAAGGTATGCTGCACTTGTCAGAGCATTGTCAAAAATAGATGGTCCTATTAATCTTTTACTTAATATTGCTGCCTAAACTTGAATGCTTAGGTCAGGTTGAAAATGTCTTATCCACTGTCCAGTATTGTTGTAGAGTGATTTCACAGTGGAGGCTTGTATTTGTAATAAGTCGGTCCTAAAATAGGTTCAACGTACAAAACATTAGGAACTTGATATAATAGGTATAATGCAGAGTAATCTAGTTGTGGTCACTGATACTTTAGTATTCGACTAACTGTCGTCCGACATCGACTGACTCACTGACCGACCCCCACATTACTCTTACTACTCCTACTTATTATAGGTGGGAGAGTCTATTAACTATAGAATAGGTGTGTTCCACTATAACAAGTATTCTGTCTTGTGTCGATTAGCATTAACGTTGAAATGAAATGTAGGTTCATTACTACAAAACAAAATAACATTAACTTTGGGCAGTATCGAATATATAAAATAAGTTTGGACCTGCCATACCACGTACACAGGGTTGAACCATCATCATTCCCTTTGTATTCCACTGGTAAAAAGGAAGTTACATTTGAACAGCTTCTTCCCAAGAGCAGCCATTTTGTGAAACATATACTTCAAGAGAATTTTTCTCTCATCATTACAATATTAACCACTTCAAGTCTAGTGTTATCCATTATCTATCCTACATGTCCTCATAATGTGCACTTCTAATGTCCTTCTTTTACATTCATAAAATAACCTCATTCAGGTGTGCTCAAAAAATGAGTAGCTAGTCATATATATATGTAGTGAGAGAAGAGCATATGCACAAATACATATAATGGAAAATACAGAGAAAATAAGAGCATAGACAGAGTGGAGAAAAAAGATGAGAGAGAGATAAAAGGAGATAACGTTTGTGTGTGCACGTACATAGGATGTATAACAGAATCTGAAATAAAAGCGATGATGAGATAAAGTGGAAAACTTATAATCAACACATTTCACTGACAAACACCAACATCTGTTGATCTCAGGTTTTCCAAGTCAGAATGAAAAACAAAACTGTTTGTTAGGAAAATGCATTAGGATTTTTGAGGATAAGAGTGGCAAAATTAAATTACCTTATTAGATCTGATAACCAGAAAGTGTGTGTGTGTATATATCTTCTATGTTTGAGTATGTCCTTTGATAGAGACAAGAAAGCTCAAAAAGCACAGAAAAGAGCATAATTCAAGAATACCTGTAACATTAAACATGTATTTTCCTATGCTAAAATATCTTTTTACCCAAACAGACTTTGACAGGAAATATTCCTCTCTACCTATTTTTTGTGAAGCAAAGTAAAGAATTAACATCTAAAACAGTAGTCAGTTTGTATTGTTTCTAATATTGAAAAGAGTCATTAACATATCTGACCTTGTCCAGGCACACAAATCCTTTCTTCATATAATTGCTGTTGCTAACAAAACATATCAGCTGATCCATTCTCAGCACTCATCAAGTATAATCTGTGAGAACAAAAGAAACTTCCTTTCTCTGGAAATGGTCCAAAAGGACGGATAGGACAAAATAACCACAATTATACAATAAAGAAATGTGAATGTCCATCAAGTTTTGTTGGTGGTTGCTTCATTTGTTGGTTTATTTAATAATTATTTAAGAATATGGCACCACGTGAGGATCAAATTCATTATTCAGTCATAATGTTAGGTTAGTTGTTTTCATGACATATCAACCCTTGTTGGTATAGTCAATGTTGAATTTTGATATGGGACACCCATTGAGGATCAAATTCTCGACTCAGCAATAAAGATCAACTAGACCAGCTTTGCTAACCATTGACCCAGACTGAAATGCCTTAAGAATTTTGGATAAGTAATCAATTTTATATTTACAAATTGAAAACGCCTATTAACTTTACAATCTCCTATTCCTGTTATAACTTACATTTAATATTAAAAAAAAATACTGTTGACTTCTGAACACAAGGGAAGATTGGAATAGTAGGAGGGGTGGAAGAAATGTTAAAATTGTTATTCATAAAAACAAAAAATGTGAATGAGTAAAAAGTGTTTTTATTAGACTAAACTCAAGCACCTTGCTATGATACAGTGAGCTAAGCTAACAGATTATTAATTTTGATCCTCACTATAATAAAGCCTAAGAGCCACTCGAGGTAGAAAGTTAATGAATGAGGTTATATGATCATAGGGAGGAGGAGTGTAAGAGGAGGAATTAAGAAGTGCAATTGGTGATGATATGTCTAAAAACTGCACTTCTTACTTCCTCTTCTTACAATTATACAACCAACTACTTCAGTAACCCTCTACCTTGAGTGGCTCTTAACCTCTTCAAGTCTAGGGTTAACCATTATCTTTCCTACCTATCTTCATAAATTGTACTTCTTACCTCCTTCTCTTAACCTCATACAACAACTTCATTCAGTAACCATCTACCTTGAGTGGCTCTTGGTCCTTATTACAGTGAGCATCAAAATGAATAATCTGTTAACATATATCATGGCAAGGTGCTTGAGTTTAGTCAAGTACAAGGCCACAATTGTGAAGCACTCAGGATCAAATTCACTACACAACAGCTGTTAGACAAGCGTGTTAGCCATTACCCTATGTATGAATAAATGAACAATTATAAAATGTGGATTATATGATGAATCTATTGAATATAGGGCTTTTATTTTCAGTATTTACTGATGTAAATCCTCTAAACAAAAGCTGTTGTCCATGGCAATTTGGATAAAAATACACGATTCAAGCTATGATTATTCTTTAGAATATATCAGCATTATATGAAGACTGATTCATATATACAATAGGCTGCTGAAAAGTTCTCAACTTGACCCTCTTTCCAAAACCTGACAAAATAGATTTTAGGGGAGGAATCCTTTCTTTAGTCAGGCTAACAACTTTTTAGCACCTGTCTTATATAAAATGTAATAGTTATCCATATATTTATAGACCCTGTGAAAAATTCATATTTTTCCTAATTTTCTAATGAAACACCTGTGGAGATTCTCCTATTGTATTGTTAAAAACTTGAGCTTAACTTTGCAATAAATCATAAGCATAAATGCAGGTTATTATTTAAAGAATTAAGTGGTTACAAATAAAAATAAAATTTAACTGACTAGTTTTTCCATTTCACTGAAGCAAGTATTAAACACGTGAACGTTGTTGCCTGATTTATCTTTTCTTTCTTTCTCACTTCCACCAATATATATTGTTTGTTCTGCTTCAGTTTCTTATCTGTTTGTATTGAAAAGAAAGTGAAGCCCAACAAAATGGATGTATTATTGGAATTATTATTATTAGTAGTAGTTGTAGTAGTAGTTTGTTTAATGGCATTAACTCCTTATGGGTCATTTAATGCTGAAATTTAATTTTCTTGGGAGCTTGAGTAATCTTCTCTTTTTACAAAAATCTGTTGCTGGTAATTTTTTTTTTTTACTTTTTAAATCTATACTTGCAAATAGTAATAATAACAGTGAACATTTCATGGCTTATCTATTTGAATTTCCTCATGAACCATAATTCTTAAGTTAATTTAATAAGATCCTTGCAAATTTTGTGACTATAAAATAACCAAGGAAATTCCCCTATTGCACCATTAAATATTTGAGTTTAGAAGTTTTAATTGAACATTGCAATAACAATCAAAAGTATGAATGCAGGTCATCATTTTAAGAAGTAAGAGGGTACAAATGAAAAGATTAAAAATTGGGCTCTAACCAATTAAGCTAATGGGAAACTGTCATGATAAGGCAAAGTTCAATTACCTACTTAAAGAATGCACACCTCTAAAAATTACTGGGTTTATATTTCAGATATGAAAATAAAGCTGGTAGATATCAATTTGAAAGGTTCCAACAAGAGATAAGCATTTTTTAAATAGGTAGTTAGACCTTCCCTGTTAGTCTAATTGGTAAGGGACCACTTCAGATACATTTGTGTTTTTTTCTGATGGAAAAAAGGGAATACAGATTTGATTCCTGTTGGGTAACATGTTTTCCTTTAGTAAAACTTCACAATCTCTAGGCTGGTTGACATTAAATTCTGTGTTAAAGAAAATAAAATACAGAGATGCCAGTGGATGAAAAATGCAAAAGTATCCTAAATCTAAAGACACATTGGGATAGTGAAAGATGCCTTCCAAAATCTGAGCAAAGTATTAAGAAACAGGACAATTTCATTAGAAAATTAAGCAACAGAAATGTGATTCTACAGAAGGATGCTGAGAATACCATGGACTGAACAATGATGAAGTTTTAGAGAAAATGGAAAGAAAAGAGACACTTATACATAATATCAGGAAGAGAGTTAAAATTTCACATGAGGAAAGAATGCTTAGAAAATTTGACA
Source organism: Acanthosepion lycidas (assembly GCA_963932145.1). Classification (NCBI taxonomy): domain Eukaryota; kingdom Metazoa; phylum Mollusca; class Cephalopoda; order Sepiida; family Sepiidae; genus Acanthosepion; species Acanthosepion lycidas. Next base: position 50,801,736 of record OZ010613.1, on the reverse strand, counting down.
CTCACAAGATATACTGAAGGCAAGTGGGACAGAGGAAAACAGTTCATAACCTACCTAACAAGTTTGTATAAATGGTTGGCAGAACAGAATTTATGAGAGATAACAAAAAGACAAAATTTACTGAGAGCTACAAAGGATAAGAAATTGTGGGGAGCCATATATTTTTGACAATCTCCTTACAAATGAAGAAGAAACTTGAAGAAACAGTAATGTGTTTCTACAGAAGGATGCAGAGAATACCATTGTTAAAACATGTGAGCAATGATGAAGTTTTAGAGAAAATGGAAACAAAAAGGACACTTATATGTAACATCAGAAAGAGAGAGTTGAAATTTCTAGGTAACATGAGGAAAGAGGGCTTAAAAAATCTGACAATCATGGGACATTTTGAAGGCAAGATAGAGGAAAGCAGCACATAACCTACCTAGTGAGCTTTTAAAAGAACAGGGATTAGGAGAGATAACAAAAAGATAAAATTTACTAAGAGGTACTAAGGACAGAAAATTGTGGAGAGCCATCATTGAATACAGCATATAGAAGAAGATTCACTAAAAAGTAACATTTATAATAAGAAGAAATAATGTAAAAAGCTAGGAAAAGAAAATGTTAATGTATTTTGGTACAAAGTCATTATTGCTAAAATTTTAAATTATTCTCAGGTGTTTAATATCACAATAACTCCAGGTGTTTTAAAAGAGCAGTTGATAAGCATTCTTTTGAAAAAAAGATATTGACAAAATACATTTGGCCAATGACAACAGTATTTTAGGATCTATTCATCATCAGTGACATTCAACAAGTACAAAAAATACACAGAAAACCTGGTCAACACTTAGTCATTATCAAGTAAACTGTTGACATATAAATTCAATTAACTGGTTTAAATCTTAGACCAGGTTTAAGCTGACAAAATTCTATGTGCCATATCGCTGCAGGATGTAGGCAATCATGGCTTTCCACTTCATTCTATCCTTAGTAGCTCTAAGTAAGTGTTGTCTTTTCACTATCCCTCTCAATGCCAGTTCGGCCAACTATTTACAGAAGCTTGCTAGGTAGCTTGGCGGCACAGTGGAGTAATACATAGCAGCTCAGATTGCGGAAACTGAGTTGAGTTTGTTATAGTCACTTACATGCAAATACTCTTGGGAAAGACATGAATCCATCTCTTCTCCCCCCAGCTATGGGTAAACAGTAGGACGTGCTATACCATTTAGATACAGAGGAAAATCAATGATGTAGCATGTCAGGCTATATGAAAGTTCCGTGTAGGATACAAGTTCGATTTCTGTTGGAGGACACATATTTTCTATGAAATGTCTCATACATTCAGGCCAGTAAATGTAGTTAATACTGTTTATTACAAAAAGAGCATTGTATCTTTAAAAATATTTATAAACAGAAAATATATTAAAATAATTGTCAGACTTAGTCCATTTCAATATATATATATATATAGTATTTATTCAAAAATTATAAAAATAATTTTAAATAATAGAATTTTAAAAGGCTGAAAATCAACCCAACACCTCTCAATAGGGGAAACATTATTATGTAAATTACAATGACCAATTAGAAAACAAGTATAATTCAAAAAACTTGGACTAAATTAGAAATCATTCTCTAACTGATTAATTTTTAAATTTACTATAAAGTTAAAAAATAAAAATTACAAATTTAACTTGCATTAAGTTTAAAATATTATAGAATTATTGAAAGAAACAGAGGAATATATATATATATATATATATATATATATATATATATATATTATTATTTGTTTATTGTTTTAATCGAAAAGCCACATTTTCAGTTAGATCAAACGTTAAGGTGCTTCAAACATAACAGCTTAGATACATTTGAAGGGATTTGAGTCCAGATGATGTGGGCAGGGGGAGAAGACAAGACAAGAATGACAAGACACACATAATCACATCATAATACACAAACACGTAAATAACACACAAAAACAGATGACACAGGAAATAGAGAAATGTCAAAGAAAAAAATATCAGACACATACATACAATTAAAAGCATGTACATGCAATCACACACATATACTAATAAAGACATAGACAGGCTTATCACAAATCAAACCTAAAAGTATTAATAAATGTGTACAAATCAATAATCAAAATTTACATACATGGGCAAAGATATATAGATAAAAAGAGGATTTAATTAATGAAAATTAAGAAGGTATAATTAAAAAACAAATATTCTTCTATGAACAAAGCAAAGAAAAACATATACATATAAATGAACAAACACAACACATATGAAGACAAATATATAAAAAAATATATAACAGCCAAATTCACATGCTCAAACAAAATAACACAGAAAATAAGAACCTGTGTATATATGGAAATGAAAACACAATTACACACACAAACACATATATGTACCTACATATATACCAATATATGTATAGGTACACATGAATTCATACACAGACACAAACACATGCATATATATATATATATATATATATATATATATATATAGATGCACACATACATATAAATACAAACATATCAACACTCACTCCTACATATAAAAACACAAATATACCAACACTCAGGTACTTGTATTTGTGCATGTGTGTCTAAGTGTATACACCCATATAGACAGAAGTAGAAACATACTAGAAAACATAGTCTTATCTAAATGATTATAATGATTTCAGAGCCCATTCAAAATTAATGTATAACAAATCACAACTGTTTAGTATTAAATCAGCAAGTTATTCTAAATCAAATTGCAATCAAACAAATGTAGGTTATAGTTAGCATCAATAATTCATGTAAAAATACTGGTGTGTGTGTGTGTGTGTGTGTATATATATATATATATATATATATATATATATATATATATATATGTGTGTGTGTGTGTGTGTACATATAAACATACACATACATTACATCCATACATACAACCATATATACACAAATATATAAATACATATACAAATATATATATATAAAAATACACACCCACAAACAACTATATTTACATATGCACATATATATGTACATGAATACAAGTAGATAGGAGGACTAGCAGATAATAAAAGTAATAACAATCTAAACTTAAAATAACATTGCGTTGTTGTTGAAAATATTACTACCCATTTTGTAATTTAAATTGTGAACTGTGCTTGCAATTAACAGTGATTTCATTCCTTTGATTTAAGAGATTGAGCTTGTCTTTAAATCTAATGATCTCCAATTTTTCGTTAAGACATAGATAACAAGGGGCATATAGAGAATAACACGTTCAAGCTCTCTTAATTGCCATTTAACAGTAGGTATTTTGTTTTTCCACAATAGTTGGACAATGACGTCTTGTATTTATGATTACTATTGTTGAAAGATTGTACATGTCAATACCAACAGTCTTTAAATGTGTTCATAGTACTTCCAATGTAAAAGTTTTTTAATATTGGGGTTTTCAATTGTAGAAACAGTGCCGAGATAAACTAGAGAATGAGCTAAACAATTGTTCTGTAGCAGGCAATTATTGAGATTCTTACAATTACACATTTTATTATTAGTGTTATTATACTTAGTCTTACTGCAACATTGCAATCAGTCAAGTTTTTGAGTTCTTGTTGAAGAATCTGTTATGCTTTTTAATCATTTTTTTCCAAATGTAAATTGAATATTTTTCTGACTGGATTGGTTTTAGGGAAATGTTTTTTCATTAGATTTAGAAATTTTGTCCTAATTTGGTTTTAACCTTTAAGTTGAAAACTATATATATATATATATATATAATCTGCTACAAGCAAGAATTATTTTTAAAATAAATTTTCTAGTCATTCATTTGAATAGAATGTTTTCAAAAATTGTTATATTTGAGTAAAAATTTTAATCCATTCACTAATATAAAACACAATGTAACTTTGCAAATTTAGTCAAGCAGCCTTACTGCCTCTTCTTAGTAATGAAATATTCCATTGTTATGATAACAATAAAGATAAAGAGGTAGAGAGAATGTATTCAGTCATTTTTGTTTATGAACTTTACTCTTCAAAAAATAAACTAAAATTATATTTTATTCAATTATATATTCACCAGTATCTGCAATGACTTGTTGACATTTATTTAGCAGCTTGTTGATACATTTTGAATAAAATCTTGCAGATCTTGATGTGAAAAAGTTTACAACAACCTTTTTAATTACCAAAGTGTTTTGCAGCAATCAAAAAAGATAATAACTGGCCAGGTGAATACTGTTCCAAATATTTTTTCCTGTGTTATTCCTGTTCTTTGTATCATTGCATTGTCATGGATGGATAATAATATTATCCTTCAATCCACTGTGTATGTTGCCACTGTTGTGCAAAAAAGAATTATGGTAGTGTACTTCCGATTTATTAACTGCCACATATGAATGGTATTTAGTATGGTATATTCATCATTACAACTGGCTCCAAAAAATGGAAATTACTTATGTTCTCAGAGCAGTCAATAAGTCTTCTTAATGATATAACCTAATAGTTAATCATTAGGAGAGATAAAAATGTTACATTATTCATAGAAAAAATATAACAAATACAATTGCCAAAATTACTTAAATAGTGTGGTCATTTTTTGACAATACAAGTAAACAAGTATTTTTATAAGTTTGGTATATTAACTTAACAAAACTGACTACTATATTTCATTGCCTATTAGACCCCCCCCCCACACACACACACAGTTGCTGCCACAAAATTGATTGATTTGTGTTTTATGGCTTATCACCTTTTACAAGTTATTTAAAGCCAAAAAATATTTTTAGATTGTAAGAAGTTATTGGAGATAATAAGGATTTACTGATACAAGTCCTACTAGTTAACCGCTAGTTGATGGGGAAAAGAAATGGATTCATGCCTTTCCCAAAGTATTTGCATGTAAATGAATATAAAAAAACCTGACTGGAATTGAAATTGGGTTCTCTGATTTCCAACTCCAAGCCATTATCTATTACACCACCTGCACATCCAAGCTTATAGCAACTGGTATTCCCAAGCCTTCACACATATATGTATTGACCAGCCTTGATGTTGTTTAACTTCAGTGATCTTTCAAGAACTGGTGTTTCAATGTGATATAGCATAAGCCAAGGTGATCCTTAAAATCACCATACCAAAAGCCTAAACAAAAATGGTTAAAAATATCTTCTGGGTTTTTATGCTAAGTTTAAATATCATGTGAGCTAATGTTATTTAGACATATTCAGACTATTATGAAATGATAAGTCCATTCAGGATATAGGTGATCATGGCTCTCCACAGATTCCTTTTTCTTTATTATCTGTGAATTGCTATGACTTCATCGAAAAGTGGTCACTTCAGAACACAGGTGATCATGGCTCTGAGGTAAAAAGAAAGCATTACAAAGAAAAAAAGAAAAGAAACACTGTCGCTAGTCTCAGTTTCCTGCCTGACCTGGCTGTCCTTAGAACCACTGTTAAGAAAAAACCTTTTTCATCACTGCCCCAGCATTGATCTCATTCATTGTTATATTGTATTGAAAAGTACTCAATCCAGGCATTTGGATTAAATTTGGATATGTATATGCAAATCATGTCACTTTCCCAACATCTTGGCTTGTCTATTATGCATTCATATAAATCAACCTCAACTGGTTAATGTCAGGCTGAGGTTCGAATCACACTGACATCAATTCTGCGTATGGCTACAATCAATGTATGTTGTCGTGCAATTTCTTTTTGTGGTGGGTGAATGACACCTTTTCTCGGCAACTCCTTCATTACAGGCTCTCTACAGATTCTTTTTCCTTTATTATCTATGAACTGTCTTGACTTCATCAGAAAGAGAGTGGGTTTTTTGTTGTTTTCTCCACAATTTGGAATTCAGAGTTTTCTTTCTATTAGACTGGTTGCCACCCAGTCTATTTTGTTATATAACCAATGATTGTGGGTAAAAGAAATGGCTTCATGCCTTTTCCAGGGACATTTGTGTGAAAGTCAATGCATCATATTAGGTTGGAAGTGAATTGATTTCACTTTTCATGTTGATAACTGTTACACTACCCCCAGATCCGCCTAAACTATTTCTACAAAGAAAAACTACTATATTTGATGATATATATAACCACACCCACCTCTATTTCCTTAAAAAATGGCTAAGATTATCTCCCCAGTTTTATAAGTGAAATTGGGATAGCTTTCAGGCTAATGTTTATCCCCTAGTCATCTTCTAGAGAGAGCACAGTGCAAATGATAGTGTTAGATATCATCAAATAAGAAGCAAACCCAGTGATAGACATCAAACCCATTGTCAAAAAGGAAAAGTTGAAATAGCATGGCTGTTATAAGAGCCAACCATCTTTTCATGGCCATTGTACAAGGTACCAGCATAGGCAAAAGAGGAGGAGATTCTTGGTAAAGCTCATCCTTCTTGTGGACTGGGGTTACATAATCACAAACAAAGAACTGTACCAAGTAACAGAAATGAAATCACTTGAGGACTACCAACAGCAGCAACAATTAAAATGGATAGCCCATGCAACTCAAAAGAGAAAATAATGAGAATCAATCTGCTGACATTCCACACCACTTCAAATAAAAGATTAAGAAGGAAACCCCCCATCAATACTGAAAAGAGTGATAAAAACTATGGAACTTGAAAAACCTATTTTCCTGAAAAGTTGTTTTAAGAGAAAGATTTTTATTGTTATATTTTTTTAAAGATTTTTTTATTTTTATTTTATTATTTTTTTTTTTTAGGTTTTTATTATTATATTATTAGTTGCTGTTTATAGTAGAAGTGAAAAGCAGGATGAACTGCTGACTGCCTTTGATGAGGCTGCTCATCCCTGTCACTCAGAAAGACAATGGTTGTTGTGCTGCAGGAGAGGATGGCCTGTCTTCCCCACACCCACCAATTGAACATGTCTTGGCCAACTGCAAGTTGGTGAGGCTATTTAACCCATAGTTGGAGATTCTGAATTCACAGTTGTCCTTCAAGACAGGTTGCCACTCAAGGCTATAAGATCCAAATATAGTAGATAAAATTAATTTTCAAACTTGATGGTAAGAGTATAAATATTCATTTGGAGAAAAAAAAAATAATGTTTGAGTGTATGCATATATACTCATATTTCTAAAGAATTAATTTATTTTTAATCTGACATTTTTATGACTTCAAATATTATTATTAGTAAATACTGGTATCTGAAATAGACTCCTGTTTTTATTTTTACTTTAGTGTGTATTATGTCTATTGGTCTGTGTATTTGACAAATATTAATAAGAGAAAGAAAATGTGCCCTCAAGTAAGAATCATATCTCTGCCCCACTTTGTAGGAGAAATTACCATTTGATCTGGTGTGCTTTGCTGCTTGGCTACAAAAATCATCAGAGTTCAGTAAAAGTTAAAAGGGGAAATAGAGCCTTGCTGAACTGTGATGCTCTTTGTAACCAAACAGTAAAGGACCCCCAATGTTGTTATTAGGCATGGTTGGTATAGACATACATAGCCCATACTTCCCAAGGAGGAAAATACCAAATGGCAAGAGATGGTATAACCATTTTAAGAGAGGGAAAGAGAAAGAGAGAGATGAATCCGGGTTACAAAAGGGTGTGTTCTCTAAAAGAGTTCTCAATGGTATGTGCCCCCGAAGGCATCAGCATAGGGGCAATATTACACATGATAGTGCATTTAGGTTTGCATGAAATTGACAAGCATTATGACAACACTGCTTCAAAATTTGTATATATATATATATATATATATATATATATATATATATATATATATACACACACACACACAGAAAAAAGTTTTGGTACAATCAACAGAAACATTGCTAAGTGACCAAAAGAAAACTTAAAAAAGAGAAAATACTAACAAAAAATAAAGGAAAATACAAGCAAAGAGGAAAATGAAACAGAGAAAAAAAAAAGACCAAAAGGCAGACACTTATCTAAACAATAACTAACAGTACTCTGTTCCCTGGTTATAAAGGTACTTCATGGTATAATACCTTGAAAAGAGACAAAGTTTGGACAACTACTTAAGTTTCATGCTGCTGTGATTGTCAGGCAACCAAAACATTTAAATACTTAAATAATATATATATATATATATATATATATATATATATATATATATATATATATATATATATATATACACACACACACACACACACACACACACACACACAGAGGGTACAATGGGTAAATTGTCACCATTTCCTATTTTTGATTTTGTGCATGTGCGTATTTGTTTTTGATTTTGTCAACTGCACAGTATAGTAGAATCAGTTGGGCACTGTCTGAGAAAAAGAGCACCATGACATGATTCACTCTACCAGAAATTTGGAAACAATGCTGTAATGCTTAGCATTTGCACTGGAACCTACAATACAAACATTTCAGAGTGTTTGAATGTAAATCTGAGGAAAGTGCAGAGGATTTGGAAAGAGTTGAATGAATCTAATGGTGATTATGAAGGTATGGCAGTTTGGAAAACTAACTCTGATTGTTCTAAGAAAAGTTGTCCTTAATTTGTTGGTGAGGGCCTCAGACTCAACATGGAAGCCTAGATTAAGTGCCTTGAGGAGATAGTGATGCCCTGGATCAAGAGGGTGGCTGCTGGAAGGCTATGTCTGACAACAGAACACTGCACCTTGTAATAAAAGCAGTAGAAATCTGTCGTGGTTGTCAGACAATTTCTGCAACCACATCACACATTACATCTGGCCACCTAATGTCCCAGAGTGCAATTCTCTTGATTATAATGTGTAGGGTGCATTTGAGCAAGAGACCAGTAAAACCTCTTGGAACTCCAAAGATGAAGCAAAGATTATGGCAGCATTCACCAACTTAAACAAGGAGACCATCCAGAAGTGTTGCAAGAGATTCTGAAGTGGTCTGGAGGTCATGGTTGACGTCAATGGTTATTTTATTGAATAAATTTATTCTTTAATATTTCAAGATATTTTGGGATAATTTCGATAAATATATCTGTTAAAATGAGATGTCAGTGTTATTTTCATTTTTGTGTAATTTAGACAATTTATTTTGTATTCATATTGTCAACTGAAAATTATGTCAAGTACTTTCATGTGTAGAAACACAACAAAAAAACAATATTTCTACAAGTGAAAGTACTTGACGTAATTTTCAGTTGACAATATGAATACAATAGTGTTTTCTAAATTCTTCTAGTTGCTAAGGGCATTTTGTTTGCTGTTAATAATTACTTTGTTTAAAATAAATTCATTTCGTTTTTGCCTTGAAAAAGTCCACATTGGACAAAACATGTTGGCTAATAATACAGTTTTCCTATTATCTTTCATCTTTTTATATATATATATATATATATATATATATATATAATACAAGTAAAAGTAAATCAAGTACATGGCCTTCTGATGAAAAAAAAAATTTACATAATATTTTCAACATAATCTCCTTCCTTGTCAATGCCCTTATTCCAGTGCTTCTTTATAGATCATACAGTTCAAACATTAAAACTGAAAATTTCAGATAAAAATTTAGATGCTATTTTTGATAGCATGTATGACCCACTAGAACAAATTAAAACATATATTAATTTTATTTTCATAATATTCATTGTTGAAATGGTAAGTGGTGTTATATACATCAGAGTTTTAAGTGTGTCAGGTTGCAGACTTATTGATTAACCTTTGTATGTATTACACACACACACACACAAACATATATTCTTAAGATGTGTCAACAAGAATTGTTGCTAGAATTTCTTTTTTTTTTTTTTATACAGTGTAATTAATATCTACTTGGTGAGAGATTGAAAATCCTTTTAAAGGAAATGTACCTCTTGGCAGGAGTCTTTAATAAGACTTGATGTCTAGGCGTGTAGGCATTATTTTCACTGTTTAAATAAATGGTAATGCCCATTCAAGCAAGAGTCTGCACTAAATATAATCTACCTAACAAGTATGTAAAAATGGATGGCAGAATAGGGAGTGGACACAATAGTAAGTGGGGAAAATATTGCTAAAAACTACAAAGGATAGGAAGCAGTGAAGTGCCATGATCATCCATGATCTGAAGGAATAGAGCACATGAAAGTAGTAATAAGAAATAGTGTTGGATTGAGAATTCCATTAATTGATTAAAAAAAATGTATGAAAGTGTCAGTATGTAAAATTGAAAGAAAAAGTTTTCATAGGTGTCTATATATATATTTACATCTATCAACCTGTGCATTCAAAAGTCTTAAAAAACATGCCTTCTGACAGTATATATATATATATATATATATATATATATATATGATTAATACAAATATAAAATGTCATTCAGCTGACTGATGTTATGTTCAGCATCCCAACTCTAGAGATCCATAAATGAATCTTTTTTAATAATTCGATCCACTCATCAGGGAGAATCAGCAATTTTTTGTTGCCTAAATACAACTATATATATATATATAAAATGTATAGGCAGCAAGAATTCATACAAACAGACAATTTTATTAAATCTTTCCAAATGAGGTATTCTACATCGAGATTGAAGTTAATAAATTAACCTAAGTATATATATATATATATATATATATATATATATATATATATATATAGTGTGTGTGTGTAATTGCTGAAACCACTTGACAAGTGGACTGAAAATTATCAAAAAGATCATCTATAAAACTAGAGTCAAAATGCAAAAGAAGAATATAACTAAGTAACAAATTATATTTATTTGTATTAATCCTATATATATCTATCAGTTAGAAGTATTTATATTTTAAATGGATTTTTTTAACTGAAATTATTTATTAGTATAAATTTTGTTTAGATATATCTTATTTATATCTGAATTTTTATACACCAAATGACACACACACATGTGTTATTACTAAAAATGTTATTTTTAGTGATTACACATGTTTGAGTTGCTATCCTATTTTTTATTTTCTTAAAGTGAAATTAGTAACAACCAGCCTAGATTGAGAAGTCCTAATAAAGAAAAAAATGTTCCTCCTGAGAGGAAATTGATTTTATATATATATATATATATATATATATATATATATATATATATATATATATATATATACACACACACACATATATACAAGGTGTACTTAGGCAGCTAGAATTTATCTAAACATTTTATATTTGTTTTAATCATAAAACATTTCCTGATGGAAAGATGGATTCCTTTTGAGAGGCACAATTTTTATTAGTACTTCTCAATCTAGGCTGGTTGTAATTAATTTCAGTTTAAGAAAATAAAAACATGGATATCAACTCAAACATGTGTAACCATTAAAAATAACATTTATAGTAATAATATATTTGGGTGTGTAAAAATTCAGATATAAATAAAATATATCTGTTAAGACAATATAAAATAAAAGATAAAAGGTAAACATTTTTACCAATACATTTTGTTCCCTAACAAACTTTATATATATATATATATATATATATATATATACACACATACATATATATATATATATATATATATATATATATATACACACACACACACACACACATATATTATATATATATATATACATAGAGTCCGACAAAAAAAATGTACTCACACTTCAGGAAAGGAAAAAATTTGTATGGATATTGTAATACTAAATTTATTCAGATATCACAAGTTATCCTTGGACTTTACAATCACAAGAGATGCTCAAAATGGTGTCCTTTAGCTTCCAGACATTTACTAGTACAGCGAACTACTGCTTGGGCAACATTGGCCAAAGTGCCCAGTTGGATAGCTGCACATGCATTTTCAATTTCTTGTCTAAGGCTGCCAATGTAAGGCCATCTGTCAGGAAAATATCGTACTACAGTAAACAGTGTTATTGCAATTTGCTAAAACTACAAAAGACTAGTTTTTCCTTTCCTGAAGTGTGTATACATTTTTTTTGTGGATATTGTGTGTGTGTGTGTGTATATATATATATATATATATATGCAGCCAGGTTTTTTGGAAGATTAGTTAAAATTATAATCACCATCAACAACAAAGGTAATGCTTATATACACTGAAAAAACTAGTCAGCCTGTAACAAAAGAGAAAATGAAATACAACAGAACTTAAACTAATGTGGATTTACCATATAAAAAAAAAAGAAGTACAAGAAACAATTCCTGTCTTTGATAGCAATTATCTCACCTTATAAGTTGTAGGATAAGAAGCTTTTTCTCTTATCATTCCACGTTGGCTACAGTGTATCACCATACTGCTGAGGTTAGCTTTTTTTAGGGTTGCAACAACCTGGTTTTGGTTAACCCCTTCTTTACCGAGTGAAGATATCTTATCCATAACAGTAAGTAATACATCCTCCTTAGTCCACCTGAAGCACAAACTTCCTCTTTGTTGCCAATGTAGCTGACTATTTACGTCACTTAAGATAGATTTACCTGCCAAGAGATGTGGTCAGGGACTCATTAATTCAGAATGGTTACTATAGAGTGACAGGTGTCAGTGATAGTTGCAGTAAAAAGACCACTCGACCAATTCACAGAGTTGAACCTGTTGCAACATGTAAGCTATTTTAAAAAATTTTTTTTTGTTTAAAAATGAAAAAGAAAAGAAAAAAAAGAAAAGTCTTATTCTTGTTGTAGACAAAGAAAACAACTGAGATTATCAAGTGTACAAATCTATATCTTACCAAGGGTCAAAGTTTATTTATCTCCTGCACTCTTTCTAAATGACTCATACTCTTGATCTATTATCTTGTGTGATATAATGTAAGAAGGCCAAATTGCACAAAGAATGGTTCATAAGCATACGTTCATTTATAGTTATTTATCAACAATGGCATTTATTTTATCAACATATCAAGATACTTTGATCAACAGAAAAAAAATCTCTGAACAAAAGTTATTGTCTCATTTGTTCCATTTTTACTTGGTGACACATTATGTGCTGTGATGACATGAATTTAAGCATGCTACTAGATTGGCACCTAGGTCCCACCTGTTTACTGTTGAAATAGCTAAATGCAACCACTACTTCTACTCCAACAGTTTCTTTTCTTGCACTTCTCACCTGTAGAAGTCCCTTTTGCTTACTTGGTTCCCTGATAATTATAATCTTCAAAACTTTAAATGCAATGTCAATCACTATCTTCTATCTTCCTGAATCTTGTTCATCTTTTGTCCTTTCCTCACTCCTCCCTATACTCAGTTTTTCTCTCATTTTCACTCCCTGTAACTCCCTGCATACCAGTGGCATTCTACCTTGCTTAGGGTGAAATGATTAAAAAAAAAAAAACCCTGAAAAACACCTTCCTACTTCCCATCAGTATGGCTGATAATAACCTCCAAATTTTGCAAAGAAAGGTTCAGAAGCATACGCATCCATTTATAGTCAATTATCAACAATGGAACTCTTTATCAATATATAAAGCCACTTTGATAAAAAAAAAAAAAAAAATCTCTAAACAAAAGTTATTGCCTCATTTGTTCTATTTTTACTTGGCAACATATTCTTTTATATACCATGCACTTTTAAAATGTAGGCAACCTGAGAAACCCCTTCCTGGCTAATAATAACCTTCATGAGAGTGATTCATTTAGCCTTCTGAAATGGAAAGATTATATTGAATCCATTGTTAAGTCTGCTGCTAAGAAAGTTGGTTCACTGTTTTGTGCTAGACAGGACCCCCTTCTGAAATCATTAAAGAAAATCAATATCTTTCAATTCTGACATATGTTGTGTAAAAGAAAGTCTAATGAATGTTAATCTACAAATAAAGGTAGAATGAATGCTAATCTACAAAAATCATTATCTCCCCACAAAATTGTTTATTTTTTTATGAGTGAACCAGTCAATTTCAGTTGTGCTCTTATATTTTTTTGTCGTTGGTTTAAATAACCTTGACCCTTTACCATTCATACATATTTGTTAAGTAAGGTTTGAGTTGATTTTATGACTGGTCAATCCTTGTTGAGTTATTTAATGTAAATTTTCTCATGGGTACACAGTGAGGATCACTTCCACTACACAGTAGTAATGATCCATCCAGCTCGCCATACTAACTATTGCCTTATGTAGAGGTGCCCTAAGTGGGTTATTGAATATAGTATGAGTGAATATAAATAATTCTGGTTTACACTACTTTGTCCCATAATAGTTGTATTTGCATAGATATTTAATACAGTAAATGTAACAACCATTATGGAACAGAATTTGGACAAATAATTTCATGAATTATACATGTTGGTAATTATATCTTGTTTCTAAGAGTAAATTTCTAGAGTTGTTCAAGTCTCTACATTAATAAGTCAAATAATATTTCCAAAGCTTTATCTAAAAATCTATACTTTTTAAACCCATTAAATCAATTGTTTAAAACCATCAAATTTTATTCAAACACTTTCAACCAACACTTCAAACCCATTAGATCTGCATTGTTTAAACCCTTTTAATCTGGTGCTTAGACTCCTTATAAATCTGCACTGTTTAAACCTTTTTGCTCTGTTCTTTAAAAAAAAACAACCTTTAAATCCATACTTTTTAAATCCTAATGACCTGTAACTAGCAAATAGATAAAATATTTATTTTCGAGAAAGATGTTTCTAGTTTATTCTGAGGAGTGGAAACTCTGACTTTGAAGAAATATGGTACCAACGAATAAGTTCATTAAGAAAGCTTCTTTTTTTTTTTCTGAATAAAGGTGAGTCTACCTCATGGATGGTTGGGTGGAAGGAATGCTTCTGAGGGTGCCAAGTGTGTGAGAAGCAAAAAGTGCTTGATTCCACTCCACTGATGCTCTTTGCCAAATATTCAACAACTACAGCCAATCTGATGGAGCCCTCACTGATATTGCCAAACAATGTGATCTGGAAATAGATGTTAAATAACATCCAGTCTTCTATCAGGTTAAAACTTAAACAGGTTATTTTTACAGTGGTCCTTTCATCAACCTACTCTCTGTATTAAATATTTCATAACATGCTAAGAAATCATTCAGAGCATTGTCGCTATATTATTTGTTATAATAAAGTTTGTTGCTTATTTCCAAATATACACATCTTCTATGGTGGCTAGCTAATCCCTGTTGCAGATGCCTGCTCAGGCCATGTATGTATTTTCTCAGGCTTACAGCAACATCATGTTGAAACATTGGTTCCTGTACAATCACCGAGGTTAAGAAAGGTCAAGCTTGATCAGTACCTAAATAAGTGACAGTTTGGGAATACCAGGTGCTGTAATCTTGGATGTGTGTGTGGTGGAATGGATAATTGTTCAGAATTGTTAATCAGACAGGAAAGTTCTATTTCTCATTGGATTGGTTATATTCACTTACATGCAAATACCCTTGGGAAAGGTATGAATCTACTTCTTATCTCTCCAACTATGTGTTAATTATTAAAACTTGTATTATTAAATCATAATAAGCTCACAACAAAAAAAAAATTCTTACAATCTAAAAACATTTTCTTGCTTTAAAAGCTGAAAAAGGTTGGTAAGCCATAAAAAAAAAAAAAAATCAATAAATCAATATCTGTGGTTTATACTGCGACTATTCTGATTGGAATATTTGAGTTTCCGGGAGTGAGTGCATTATCTAGCATGATCAGTAGTTGAACAAGGCTAGTACACTCAAACCAATATTTCACAAAGTCACAGTTCTTGAAATAAAGTTGTCAGAGTTTGCAGTAGAAAAGAAATGAAATTGATTCAATGCCATAGAAGTGAGATGTAGGTGCTATTCCAACAACTTCTTTCTATGAAATGCTATTTGATGGAACTGAGTCACAAGAAGACCCTTTCCAAATCACTACAATCTTAACCTGTTCAAGTCAACAGTTTTCTTTCTCACATATCCTCATAAACTGCACTTCTTACCTTTCACACAGCAACTTCCTTCAGTAATGTTCAAAAATTCTCTATTTTTTTATTTTTCTCACTGAAACCAAACAGCATCTTTGATATACCTTTCCTGTTTTTCCTTGTGATTAAAACAGAATAGTCCATTATTTATGATGTATTGAGAGTCCATGTATTGATGCAATGTACATGCTAATTAACAAACTACCAGAATTATAACGAACTGCTACTTTATGGAAGTCACCCCCAAAGGATATTTTCTCATCACTACAAACTTAACCTGCTCTAGTCTAGGGTTAACCATTATCTATCCTCCATAGTCTCATTAATTGCACCTCTTACATTTACGGTTCACACAAAAACTTCCTTTAGTAACCATCTACCTTGAATGGTTCTTACTCTTGAATAGGGTAAACAACAATGTTTAACCTTTGTACCCACAAAAAATAGTGTGTGAAAAGGACAGTTATTCCTTTGACACTGCTATTACTGTATACATTTTTGACTCCCTCAGCAATGTTTGTCGTTTCTAAAAACCAATGATTAGAATTTTAATAAAACAAAACATATGAAAATGGATTTATATATTTTCTTTATTCTTGAGAATTGACAACAAAAATATGAAACACTATTTATTACACTGAATAAAAAAATTGTTTTTATAGCTTTTTATAAAATGGTAAATAATAAATAATGTATTGTAGTTGGTTTATATATTTTGATAATTTTGTAATTTTTTTTTTTTATAAATTTTTGAATAAAAAGATTTCTTTTCAAATTTATTTCTTTATAAAATACTAAATAATAAACATTGCATTGTACTTTGTTCACATATTTTTATAATCTTGTAAATAAACATTGCTGAGGGAGTCAAAAGTGTATACAGTAACAGTGCTGTCAAGGGAATAAACAAACTTGACACCCTGTTACTGTTATGTAATATTCTATATGGCAGTAAATGTAGGACAATTTCCTAAAAGATGAAGAGGAGACTTGAGGAAATGGAGGTGGGATTCTACAGAAACAGAAGGATACAAAGAATATGATGGATGGAGCAAATGAGCAATTAGGAAGTTTTTTTTTTTTTTTAAGGAAGATGAAAACAAACAGGACATTTATACTTAAAGTCTAGTAATTTTTACATATTTTAATAGGTATCTTTCAGTTGCATTTTTATTATTCATCTCTTTGTTCTCAGATGAACTATTTTCATTATTCCATATATTT
Organism: Acanthosepion lycidas; assembly: GCA_963932145.1. Classification (NCBI taxonomy): domain Eukaryota; kingdom Metazoa; phylum Mollusca; class Cephalopoda; order Sepiida; family Sepiidae; genus Acanthosepion; species Acanthosepion lycidas. Next base: position 50,784,691 of record OZ010613.1, on the reverse strand, counting down.
TTTTTTACTTCTTAATTAGTACAAGGTTTTCAGTTGTCAGTCAAATCATTAAACAAAAAGAAGGTACCCCTCATTGGCATGTCCTAATAGTTGACAGATAAAACAGTGAGTGAGTAAGGCCTTGGAGAAATCCACTCTGCAAAATTTACACCTGAGCCAGGTGTAAGTAACAAGTTGTCAAGGGCATATAATTTATTTTGTCACGTTGCAATCCAATTTGAAGGCTAAACAACTTATCAACTAAAAAACATTTCTGTGTGAATTTTAAAAATTCTGCCCTACTATTTAACCGATAATTAAGGGTGAAGAAATGGATTCATATCTTTCGCAAGGGCATATGAGAAAACCTGAATGCAACACACTTGACCACAATTTGAACTTGGCACATCAGTTCCACTTTTTACACCACTAATTGCTAGACTATGTACATTCTTTACTGGATTTTTATTGCAGCAACAAACATAGACAAGATACCTGAGGCTAGTGTATACTACTCTGAACTCTCCAATGAGGGGCCCAAACCTGAGTAGGGGCACTGGGCAGACCATTGTGAATCTATCTTATCAACATTTGCTTTTTTCTAACTACATTTATATATGTTACAAATTAAACTAAGCACAACTGACTATAAAAGGAGCGAACATTTTTGTTGATTTTGATGTAATTCTGGAGTCATTTTTTTTTTTTTATCCAAATCTGTGAATTTGTTTTGCTCATGCTAAATCTCAAAAAATACTATATAAAATTCACTAATTTTTATGCATAATGTTGAATGTGTCAAAATTCTTTACCTTTTTAACAATTTTTTCAATTTTTCTAGTTGAATTGTTCACCTATATTGCATATGATCCATTATTGTATATAATTAGGTTAGAATAAAATTTATATTTTATATGAATACTATCTTATGAAAATAGAAATATGAAAATATAGATATAGTAGAGTAAAATATAGTCATTTTTTTTTTTTTTTTTTTTTTTTTCAGTGGCTGGAAAAGAAATGCAAAAGAAGTAATGACTGGTTTCTGGATACAAAACTTTCAACTAGATATCTATTTTAAACAAAGTTAAACAAAAAGTTTATCTAAACTGATGGACACAAAGTAAGGGTTCATTAAAATATTGTAAAAATGAAGCTCTAGTTTTTCTAGAGAAATGCACTACTACAACAAATATACATTTTCTTTTTAAATTTTTTCATATTTCTTAGTTAAGCTTTTCAGATCACAAATAGGTTGTTTTCTTAAATTTTATAAATTTTAATTTGTAAAAAGGGAGAATGCAACTAATAATAGTAATAATAATAAAATTGGGAAAATTATTTGAAATTTAAACGTAAACATTTTTTTAACATGGGAAAGTAAGAATATGCTTTAAATAATATAAATATAAATTTTGAAATTTTTTAATTATGCATATGCTCCATCATGTGATATGAGTATATTTCTTTTACTTAGTTTGAAACTGTGTTTGCTTCTTTGATAACTGCATACAATTGGGAAAAAGGACAGCATCAGTAGTTATCAATGACATATGTACAATTTCAGCTATGACACTTTTTTTTTTTTAATCATTTCACCCCAAGCCAAACAATAAAGTCACTAAGACACAAGGGGGTTACTGAGTGTTAGAGAACATAAGAAAAAAAAAATTATTAAGGAGAGAGAACAATAAAAGAACAAGAATTAAGACAGAAGATAACAGTTGAGATTGCATTTAAATTTTTGAAGATCAAAGTTGAATGGGAAGCAAGGAGTCAGAAGTGTTCCACAAGCAAAAAGTCTGATAGAAGAAACTTTTAGCACATAAAATATGGTTACATCTAGTAATTTCAACTCTAAGGTGATGAGACCATGCTGCCAATCTAGTACTGTGCTTAAATTCATAAAGTTTAGGTATCATAGGGTACCATAAAGGAAAGTTCATCAGAACAATTATAAATGAAAGTATTTATAGAAAAAGGCAGAGATATGATTGAGTTGTTTTTTGTGGGTTATTAAAAGCTAAAATTTATATTTTGAATTGTAAGAATAGCCTCACCCTCCCACTCCAAATAAATACAGCATTATTTTTTTTTTTACAATTTTAACCGATATAAGTCTTACTATTTAACCCATATATGAGGAGATCAATTTATATCATTACCAAGGAATATTTGCATGTAAGTGAATGCCAAAAACCCAATTGGAATTTGAACTCAACTCTCTGATTTCTCATTCTGAGCAGCTATCCATTACACCACCTGCACATCCTAATGAGCAGGAGAAGGTCTAGTAAATGCTAATCAACATAAATTATTCCCCTCCAAATTTTTCTGTTTCTTACAAGTGCCCCAGTCAATTCAAGTAGTGCCACTTTGATGAATAAAGAAATGTTAAATATAAAGAAATCTTTGAAGTATGACTTACTTGAGTGACTCATAAGCACATGTAATCATGTTCTATTTTAAAGAGGAGGCTGTTAAGAAGGTTAGTTCATTGACAAGCATAGCTGCTGTAAACACATGCCTATAAACAGACATCTATTCTTTCAGCTTATTTATCTATGCAATCTATATATTTGTCAAAACTCTAATATTAGAGACGTATTTAAAAAAGACTTATATTAAGTCACTCTACAAGTGCTATTGATACCATATAACCCAGCACTATCTGTTACATAATTGGGTCATCAGTAACTGAACTGGATCCCCCACCAAGTGAAGCAATATCAATGTCAGCCAATATCTTGTTGAATAGAAAACATCTTAGTTGTCACAAAAACAGTTTCAGACATTTATTTGCCCTAATGATTAAGTGGCCCTCACAAGAACCATGACAAAGAAGGTCACTGAGGGAAGATAAATTACTTTTTTAGACAAAGATCACAAGACAAAGAACAAGACAAGACTCTATAAGACAATGGTCACTACCAGTGGAAAACACAGAAACAGAGAGGGCCTACAGAGAGTGACACAAAAGGGGAGACGCCCATTAGATTGTTCACCTCTCCCTCTCTCCATTTCTGTTTTGTTCATCTATAGCAGTAGGTTACAACCAGAAAATTAAAGTTGCTTACTGTTACAAAAGTCTCATGGTTTTAATATGTGGGTGATGATCTGGCTGGAGGGTTATTCTTAAGCCACAAGTGTTTGACTGGAAGAAACTGCACCCTGAGAATGAATGTGGTGTCTGGTCTGAGCTGCAATGCAACACAAGCTTTTCTGGTGATAAAGGTGGTTAGACAGCCAACAGGATTAAAATCATCACCTCTCAAAATGTGTATGAACCTTCTTGTAGAATCTATGGCCATCTAGCACAATGGGGTATCCTGGGCTCTATAGATATGGATGCAACCAGTACAGTGATGATACAACATTGTTGTGTGGAGGGCTTCCTAGACTGAAGTGGAGAGTCCCCACCCCAATGGAATCAATAGTCACATGTCCATGAACAAGGTAAGTCTTGAAGTTGGAGGACATCAGTAGTGGTTACAACAGAGTGAGATATTCTCCACCAGGTTTAATTGTCCAAGACATGCTACATGTGACAGTATACTTTTCCAGCTTTCAACCCACATATCTGCATGGAACTGGTCAGGTGCTCAAATGTGCAGTGACACTACAACCACACCTAGTCATGGAACTAATGGTGATGATAATAAAAAAAAAAATACCCATTCAAAAGTATAGAAAATAAAAATCATACTACTTTTGCTTGTGGTGCCCTCTTCTGGTTTCTTGCTTCCCAGTCAACTTTGATCTTAAAAAATTTTAAATGCAATGTCAGTAATTGTCTTTTGGCTTCTTAATTCCTGTTCTTGTTCTCACTCCTTATTAGTGATTTTTTAATTGTCATATTCTCTAACATAGTAACCCCTTGCATCTTAGTGGCTTTATTGGCTTGCTTGGGTTGAAATGATAAAAAAGAAAAATGAATTGTGTAAAAGGACAACATCATTAATATGTAGTTATCAATGATAGCACAGTTTCAAACTTGTCATTTGTAAATAATAAAAAGTACAGATAACTCTTTAATAAATCACAAATAGATTTAACACTGCATTTAGATGGTGAACAGGGCCCACTTCTAAAATGATAAAAAAAAAAATCAATATTCTTTTGATTTTGATAAATGCAGTGTGTAAAGTACTAATGCTAATCTACAAAATTATTAAAAAAAATAAAATTCCCTGTTTTTTATGAGCAGACCAGTTAAACTATATAATGCCAAAAGATTTTATAAATTTTAGCAAACAGTAATGCAGTTAGATCAATGCATGCTGGATGTTTCCTGTACAGAAACTACTAATTTTGACATTACAATTACCGATATTTAATTAACAAATAAACAAAAGTGCTGTGGTCATAAGGTGGAGGATCAGTTTATACCATTGTTTTAAAAAATGTTCCATGGAACCCAATCTATATGTTGTGCATTATGTGACGAGGTCTTCCACATGTCCATCACTGCACAACTGTGATGACATCTAAGGCCGGCTGTGCATGTGTATGAACCGACTTGCTATGTTCACAGGTTTGGCTGTGATCAAATTCAACAAGGAATAACAACAAATGCTTTTCAAGACACTGATTGGGAAGTAGAGATCAGTACGATTTCTCACTTAATTGGCAATGCCTTCCTTAAACTTCAAGAAGGTAAACTACTATCTTACTAATTTCTAGCTACAGAGAGAGGACTCTTACATTCACTGCCCATGGACTGCTGACTCACTTATGGCTTGTCCTTCTCTCACCCTCTCCGACTTCATGACTGACTGCTGATTCTTTCGTCCTGCCTGCACCTTCCTGACTGACTACTTATTATATGGACACCAGCTGGGGTCCCACCACCCTTATCAGTCCACTTGTATTCCCGAAAAGACCACCACCCATTCAGCTTTTGGGGGGTCAGTTTTTGAAAGGACTACTTTTATGATTATCTCAAATGATTAACAAAATTTTAAATTTGCCAATACAAAATTGGGCTGGAGACAGGGTTCCTGAAAACTCTGGTCATTAAATTGACTTAAAAGATGAACTGAAGATGAGACTTCTAAGAAAGTCCAGTAATTAAATTAAATTAAAATGGAAAAGAATCTATTTATCTCCTAAGGATGTGTGAGAAATCATATTGCTTCAATTTCAAATCCAGAAAAAAGGTTTGTGGTTAGGAATTGAGAACGGCATTACTAACAAAATAAGGCTACTATATATAAAATTTATGTCTTATTTAATGTTTTCTGTCTGACATTCTTGGATAAGGAGTTATTATTTACGTCCAGAATAATGTCCCCATTTTTGTTATTATCTGGGCCAGGCTGTATAGACTGAAACTTAGTGAAAACAGGAGTAAAATAAGTGAGCAGTATTAAAAAGAAAATAAAAAAAGACAAAGACCTGATACCCCAAGACATGGACAATGGAACAAGAACAATATATCCTCTTAGATTAAATAAAGGGTTCCGTTTGAAATTTCCTGAAGGTTACCTGGAGAATGTTGGAGGTTACAATAGATGAAATGTGATGATATCGATAAAGATAAGGACATTAACCAGAAAGTAAATAATTAATAATAAGTATTTATTTTATTAGTATGACTATTTTAAAAATATTATGACCATTTTTTAAAGCCATTATTTTTATTGTTACAACCCAGTGCCAGAGATACAGCCATTATGAGTAAAGTGTCTTAATAATGCTGTTTTTATGTCAATGTTACATTAGCATATTAATGTTTTCTATATTCAGACACAGGAAAGAAACGTCATCTGTTATGAACGGTAAAAGTGCATTTCTCTGACAAAAAAAAAAAAAAAAAAAATGTATTGTTCTTTCGTATTATATTAATCCTTTAGTATTTTTTTGCTTTCATCATTGTGGATTCTGTTGATTTTGATTGTCCAGATAAGATTAATTTCTGAACAAATATATTTTGTAGATCACCAATATTCAAGAAATAAATGTGTAGCAGGAGCATAAAATGGGGGATTACTTTTTATTATCTCCCTTTAGTATTATAATAATCCAGTTTTTTAACATTATTTCTAATTCTATAGATTTTGACAGAAACACGTTTGTTGGACACTAATAAGACAAAAAATAAGTGTAGCACAGATATAAAATGAGGGATTACTTTTTTTATTTCCCTTTAATATTATAATAATCCCACATTTTTTAAAAGATTTTTAATTCTATAGATTTCTACGGAACAAACAGGCTGAGGAATGAATGGGTTTGATGGAAATTAATAATAAATAAGTATGGTATGGACATAAAATGAGGGATTATCTTTTTATTGCCCCTTTAGTGTAGATTATGAAAAAGTGTTTGATAAGCTATGTCACAAAGAACTGTTTGTATTGCTAGGTAAGCTTGATTTATTTGGGATGTATATTAAAATGATAAAGAACTTATACTGGGAGACAACTGCTAGTGTTAGGATTCAAAATGAATACAGTAAATACACAAAAATAGAAAGGCATGTAAGATAAGGATGTGTCATCTTACAGGATTTTTTCAACCTGTACAGTGAAGCTATTCTGAGAGAATTAGAAGTCATACCAGGAGTCATTATTGGTAACCATAATCTTAACAACATCAGATATGCAGATGACACAGTGTTGATAGCAAACACAGAAAGGAAACTACAAGAACTCCTACAGAGAGGTAGTGAAGGAAAGCAAGAAGAAAGGATTAAACATCAATTGAAAGAACAGAGAATTCATGGTTGTCAGCAAAAGAAATAGGCAAATTATAAATTTTAGATATCAAAATTAAACAATTGTAAAAATTTAAATATCTAGGAAGTGTTATAGAAGAGAACTGAAAAGGATGCAGAGACACTTTTGGACTCCATCAAAGCTAGAAAGTGAAGACTGGTCAGCTTCTGCATATATATAGCAGCAATATTCCATTTTTGTTCTGATCTGGTTCTTGTAAAAGTAGGGGATATCACGAGGAGTCAGGTACATACTGGAGTGGTACAGGGGACCGACTAGTTTCCCATCATCTTTAGCAATGGATTTAATATTATAATGATCCTATTTTTTTTTTCTTTCTTGAGCATAATTGTAGATTCTATACAATACTATTTTTAAACAGGATGAAGAATATACATGTTTGTTAAACATTAATAAAACATGTGACACAAGGACAAAAAAATGGTAGATTGCTTTTGTTGTTGTCGGTCCTTCTGTATTACAAGATCTATGCATAACATAAAGGTCATTGATGCAAAAAGTGAAATCATTTGTTGCATTTACTTTACACTAATGCCCTTGGGAAAGGTATGAATTAATTTCCTCTGCCTGACACCATTATGGGTTACATAAGAGAGTTGACTGGGCTTTCTTGTCTTGGATGGCAGCCAGTGTAGAAGGCAAACTCTGAATTCAAGAACTTGGATAAGGCAAAAGAAAACTACTACTTTTATGTGATGCATCCCTTCAGGATATAAGCGATCATGACTCTCCACAAATTTCTATCTTGTGTGGCTCTTAGCCATTTTTATCCTTTTGCTAAAGCCACTGACCTCTATTCCAACATCAATCCACATAAGCGTGTCAGGTAAGTGACTCACTGCCTTGCTCTATCTCTCTTGCCTTCAAGGTGGCCTGTTTCTTTCAATGCTGGAAAGAGCAATATTAGTTAGTGAACTTGAGAAACTTATTTTCCTAAAAAAAGTTTTTAAGAGAAAGATTTTATAAATTTCAACCAAAAGTAGCACTGACTGATCAGTTAATGTTTGCTGAATGTTTCTTTATAAGGAAATGGCTAATATTATCATTAGAAATGAGAACAGATACTACACTTTGATCCCAGCCCAATGGCCAGGGTGGGTGAGAAATGATGTATACTATCTTCTGATAATTGATGTTTAGTCCTTTCTTTTTGCTTTCCTTTATAACCAAATAGAAATTCATAGAGAAAGAAATGATGAAGTGATGGTGTTACCTTTTCATTGTCCTTTGGTAATGATAATATTAACTGTTTCTATATAAGGAATCATTCAGTATTCATTGACTGAGTAGAAATTATTTGAGTTACATTTTAACACCCTCTCTGGCCTTCAGGTGTTATCAAACTGTAGTATCTGTTATCCTCGTCTCTGATAGTAATGATAATATTAGCTATTTCCTTATAAAGAAACATTTGGAAAACATTGACCAATCAGTTAGTGCTACTTTCAGTTGAAATTTATAAAATCTTTCTATTAAAGCAATTTTTCAAGAAAAAAAAAAGTTTCTCAAGTTTGCTAATATTGTTCTTTCCAGTATTGATGGGAAGATTTCCTTCCTCACTTTTTGCTTGAAATAGTATGGAACATCAACATCTTGATTATGTCATTATTTTCTCTTCGAGTCACATATCCATTTAATTTGTTGCTGCTGTAGAAAGTCCTCAAGTGATGTGGTCTTTGTTTATTGGTAAAGTTCTTTGCTTGTGATTCTTAGTGTCACTCCACAAGGTTTGAAGATCTACTCTAAGAAATACAATGTTAATTTGTCTGAAGCCATCTTTAATCATTGATCTTAGAAAATGGTTGTATAAAGCTGACACATTTGACATTTCTTAATGGGATGGACACCATACTTGACATTCAAATGAAAGTCTAGATCTGACGAGGCTATTTAAGCACATGACTCACCCCTAGCACAACCTATTCTTTATTCAATTTCCTATATTAAATTTGTTATAATTGATTCATACAATGAGGTATTTGAATTATTTAATATTCTTCACTCGGAATTTTTATGATGAATTTATGGTACGTGCCATTACTGCTTTCATTCCAATTCCTGATCTTAGTTTCTATTTTGGAAAAGTTTATCTTGAATCCTATTTCTTGGAACTCTAGGTAGGGAAAGTTGATATTTTTTTTTTTTTTTAAGATCATTCTTATCCTAATTATGAATACATTTGAAATAAGCACAGCCATAACTTTGTAAAGATAATAGAGTAGTCCCTTCAGAACATATGTGATCATGGCTCTCCACAGATCCTTTTTCTTTATTATCTAGGAATTTCTATGATTTCTTGAGAAATATAGTAGAGTGGTCCCGAGAGAATATAGGTGATCATGGCTCTTCAGAGGTTCTTTTTTTATAATCTGTAAATTGTCATAACTTCTTAGATAAGATAATAGAGTGGTCCCTTCAGAAGGTATCTTTTGCTATCCCAATGTGCCTTCCAATTTCAGTGTCACATTTCCCATTCTCTATTAAAACACTTTCCAGATATCTAAATTTTTGTACTTTCTTGACTTTGGTGCTTGCAATTTACAGTTCATGCTTTGGGCTGATCCTCTTGCTGACAATCATGACAATTATCATCTGATAATTGATGTTTAGTCTTTTCTTCTTACTTTTCTTTACAACCTTCTGTAGGAGTTCCTGCACTGTATCTTCTGTATATTTGTCTGCCAATATAAATCCTGGTAGGACTTAATTTATTAAATTTCACCCAATCCACGGCTCAAGAGCCACTCAATGTAGAGGGTTACAGTTGATATGATGAATGAGGTTTGAGATATGAATGAAAGAGAAGGTGGTAGGAAGTGGAGATTTTGATGCTACGGTGAATAGCTAACAACTGACCCTTAACAAGAGTCGAAGGAAGCTAAAATTTTAGGATTTTATCTTATAGGTGAGTACAATATACTAAGATTTCATCAAAATTTTAGATGGTGAGCATATTGATAAAGAATTATATATATATATATATATATATATATATATATATATCATGATCACAAATCCTATAACCTATTAAGATCATAAGGGCACCACATGTATTGCAGCTATAACAGCTGGGACCCTAACTGGTGCTACCAACCCAAGTCAGGGTGGACCTGAGAACAGCAGCAATGGCTCCACATTCTTTAAAATCTCCTGATCAGAGACCTTGTTGCCAAATATAATTTATCATCATATCCAGGACAGGCACATACTCTGAATCCATCATAAAAATTCAGGGCATAGAATTAGTAAATACTAAGCACTTCTACTTGGTGTATGGATTATTTGTAACAAATTTAGTAGGAGATTGAACATAGAATATGTTGAACTAGGTATAGTTTTGCTCAACACTCCGAGTTGTCACAAAACTAAAACATTAAATAGAAAACTCGAGTCAAGTTTTTAAATAGCCTTTTTAGACCAAGACTTTCTTATGGATATCATCATCAAACTTGTTCAGAAATATCAGAATTACAAAGAACTAGATCAAATAAGAGAAATCCCATCATAACTAAAATGGATAGCAAATGCAACAAAGAAAAAATAATCAAGATGTTGACATTACACTCTACTTTGCATAACAGGTAAGGAAGGAAACTGCCATCAAGATTGGAAAGAGCAATAATGGTTACTGGACTTGAGAAACCTACTTTCCTGAAAAACTGCTTTTAAGAGAAAGATCTTATAAATTTTAACTGAAAGTAGCATTCACCATTTGGTCAATGAATGCTGAATGTCACCATTATCACTACTGTTTCTTGTAAATTTATTGGCCAAATACTATATCTGTTAAAGTATGTAGTGTGAAGTAGTCACAGAAAAGACTAACCTTTATCAATGGGTATTCAACTTAGAAAGTTGTGATAAAAAGCAACAAAATGAAGAAAAGATTTGCTACAAATTAATAATGAAAATTAGAGAAATTTGAATGTTCATGTCCACAAAAATATGGAATATGAAAAGGATGGTTTTTTCCATTGGCTCCTCTATTATTTTAACTACCTTCACTCCTCAACAATGTCTATTGCTTTAAAAAGTGATGATTAGGACTGTAATAAAACCTAAATAGATGATGAAAGTGAATTTCTACATCTTTTTTCTTGAGAATATACAACAAAAATATTAAACATTATTAATTGATTAGATTGTTTAATTACAAAACAAAACTAATGCAATACCATATTTATTATTTACCAATTTATAGAAAAATAAATATGAAAACAATTTTTTGTACATAAATTTATAAACATTTACTAAATTATTAAAATATGTGAACCAAATCTAAGGAAATCCTTATTATTTACCCTTTTATAAAATTTGAATCAATTGGAAATTAGCCGATGTTTTGTCAACCATTCCAATAAACAATATGATAAATAGCATAAATAGTATTTATTATTTTTGCTGTAAATTCTCAAGAATGAAGAAAATGTATAAATTCAATTTAAGGACAATTCTAATCATTGCTTTTTAAAAAAATAAACATCGACAAGAAGTGAAGGTAGTTAAAATAAGAGCAGTGTCAATAGAAAAACTGTCCTTTTAAAAATTCCTTTTTTTGTGAGCATAAAGATCTAAGTTTGCCAAAAATTATACCAGACTAGACAGATATAATTAAAATGAAAGTAAAAACTAGACAAAAGCCAAAAATATTCAAGAAATTCTAAAATACATAAAAAGAAAGGAAAAGAAAATTCAGACAGAAAGTACAAATGATAAGGTTCACTAGTAAATTGATAATTTTAAATAGAAAAATCATTTTTAAAAAAAAGCTTAGTACTTTTCAGAATAAATGCAAAAATCAATAGATGATCAACAATAATAAAAAAAAAAATTGGTTCAGTGAAAATATCTGCTATGTAAACAGTATGACCTCTGTGTGTAATAGCGGAAAATAGAATTAGGGAATAAGTCTTAAATCTTGTCTGATTAGAACAGCCTCAGAGTTCATGTGACACTAATCATGGCTCAACTACTGTTGATCATTATTTAATGAGCTCAAACCAGAGAAAATGATTTTTGTTTCAACATCTACTAATTAACTTTAATCCAGTTAAGAAGATACAATTTGAGGGCAGCCAGGGACAGAAAGGTTTGCCAAATATGGTTTATTGTAAAACAATTATTAGAAAATGTAGATCATAAAATGTAAATTCTTAAATGTTTTTCATTGTATTTATTAAGACAATGTGGTTGATGAAGGGATTATTCACGCCAGAAATCTTCAGGCTTTATGACTGATTTTCTTTTATCTATCTACTATATGTAATTGTGTATAAGTCAATTTAGTTTGTAATTTGACTGGTTGATTTGTATTCAAGGAATTATCATCTGACAGTGTCTTAGTTGTCAAATATATTTTTATTATTATGGGTAATGATAAGTTTTATCTTTGGCCATCCATACTTCAATTCTTCCAGGAGATGGTTATAAACGTAAGCAGGCTTTCATGACATATTGGTAAGGAAACTAAAATTGTATAACATGCTTTGTTTATTATAAAGCAATGATTACTAACTTATATTTATGTATATAGTTTAATTAAAAAAAAGACAATCTTAAGGGTCAATTGATTATATTTTATTCCCCCAGGAAAGGGATTTTTTCCTGGTTCCTTAGATCACATTTCCAAGAGTAAAAGAAAATAGTTTAAAAATTTACATATTTTTTTTACAAGTTTTTGAGGCGTAGTTTTAAGTTGATATAAGGTGATAGAGAAAAGGGGAAGAGGAAGAGGTTGACAGATATGATCAAAATTAGAGAGGGATGGGAGAGATAGGAAATTATAAATATATATATATATACATATATATATATATATACACACTTCACACACACACACACACACATATATATACATACACACATTGATGCCCTGTGAATGTTTTATATATAACATTATCATTATAACGATTATAATTGATAAAATTATTGTTGATTCACTCCTGGATTTCATCAATTAATGTCAGTATCAGAGTGTGTGGTTTGAGGCACTTTTTTCAAAGTGAACTTTTTATGAAGATGTAAGATATTTTGGACAGTATTCAGTATTTAGACAGACTCTGAAGATATTTTGGATTTTCACTCTTGGGTGAGCTGCTTATATAACTTTCTGAAATTTGATTATCCTAATGAACAAATCCAGATGGTTCAACCTTTATATGTCAGGGCAGTCACTGATATCCTTTGAGACTTGATTCTGCACCTAGTGGCACTAAGGTCACCTTTTTGATGCTCTAGCATGAGTACAAAGCCTACTTTTGTATCTCTTAGGGTGAGGCCAGTACATATTACAATCCCCACAGATAAACTCATCATAGAACAAAGGTTCCTTATTGACATTAAATTCAATTTAGACCATATCATGTTTCCTGGCATGAATCTCATACTACAGTTATGAATACAACAAGAACATTGTCCATAAGCCAAATACAATTTGGGGTCACCACAGATCAACTCAACAAAAGTTCCTTATTCACATTAAATTCAATTTGGACAATCAGGTATTTCCTAGTTTGAATTGCATATTACAATTCAAGCAATGATGTTTGTTCAAAGAATTATTAATCAATGACCCCATGTACAAGTTGATTTCAGGCCGATGAATGGAGGATTCATACCAGAAAGATTCGGGATTTATTATTAACATTAGCCATGAATCTCAAAATAGTTGATTTAACAAGGAAGTGACTTCTTGATAATAATGACATGGGGAGATGATCCCAGTGTATAGCACAATTGAGTAATGCTTGAAAACCAAGCCATGGGTTGACCCAAACTTGTGTGTTAAATCAGTGTGATGTGTAACTTTCATTACAATGATCAAGTATCAAAATACTGGATTAGGCTGAGAACTTTTCAGCACCCCATTGTAACAGTGCTATTTCTTCAATAAAACTTAAATGAATTCCCAAACACTGCCAATCTTTTTCTTCTTGATTTCCAGTATATGTGGTTTGATAAAATTTCTAATGTTTATTTTATGACATTGAACAGGAGTAGCGGTTTATCCCTTATTTAGGATTTGATTTCTTGTTCTACTTTGACTCTATATTTCTAATATCTCCACCTAAACTCTGAAATTTTATTTACTTTTCTCAACTTTTTATTTATCTGGAGTAGATAGGTGCACCTTTCATCCACTTCATATAACTCCTTGTGCTTTTGAACAGGAACAGAAGTTTATCCTTTGTTTTCTATTTAGACTGTGTTTCTGGTTCCTTCTAAAATCTACTTCAACTCTATACTTCTAACATAAATTCTGAAATTTTATTTATTTATTATTTATTTATTTTTCCTCAATGGGAGTAGATATGTTTGTCTATCATCAGTTCCATACTCCTTCCCAGTCTTTTGAACAGGAGTAGAGGTTTATCCTTAGTTTCCTATTTAGGTTTGGATTTCCAGTTACTTCTAAAGTCTTTTAATTCCCTTTTACTTACAGTAGCCCCTTGCATCTTAGTGGCATTATTGATTGCCTTGCTTGGGGTGAATTTATTAAAATAATTTTTTAGATGGTCCATATCTCCACAGATGAATAAATCAAATAGATTTTATTTCGAATAAAATATTATGATGCCACATAGAATTAGAATGTGGTAAAAGTAATGATGAGATTAGCTGTTTCCTTATAAGGAAAAATTCAAAATTTATTAACCAATGCTGGCTGGAATTTATAAAATCTTTCTTTTAAAACAGCATTTCAGAAAAATAGGCTTCAAGTCTACTCATTACTTTTGCTTGTACTGATAGGAATTATGTTTTGTTTAAGGTCTTGTGGAATGCTAACATGTTCATAATATCATTATTTACCTTTCTAATTACATGTGCTATCCATTGTTGCAGCTGTTGGAAGTGTTCAGGTTTGTTTTTTTTAATCATTTCATCCCATGCAAGGTGACAGTGACACTAAAATGCAAGGGGTTACTGGGAGTGAAAGAAAATGAAAAAGACATTAGTGAGGAGAGAGTATAAGAAAAGAACAGGATTCAGGAAGACTGAAGATGGTAATGCATATTGCAGATGAAATTTTTGAAAATCATAGGAGACAGGGAAGCAAGAAGTTTGAAGAGCGTTTCATAGGTTTAAACTGCAAAAAAAAAAAAAAAAAAAAAAAAAAAAAGAAAAGAAAAGAGAAACTATTAGAATAAAGCTGACAACTGCATTTATTTCAACAGTGAAATGAGGAGATCTAGTTGACAATCTAATATTACACTTAAATTCATGTGGTCAAGGTGCCAAGGAGGAAAACTTACCAGAACAATTGCCATGAAATTATTAATAGAAAACGCAGAGGGAAGCCATGTTACAGCAGTGGGAAAGTGACTGAAGCCAAGATGACAGGTCAGGACTGATAACATTACAGACACTGAATTTCGTCAAGAATGTATTTTTTGTTATTTGCTATAGCTCTTTCTTTGTGATTCTGTAGTGCCAGTCTATGAGATTTTATGAATGAATGTCTTCTCATTTAATAGATGCCCAAGAATAAACAGAAAATTTGTCTCACAAAATTCTGCACAAAATCATTTATTTTTAAGGTATCACTTTCTGGAATTATTGAACAGAAACAACTAATCAATACTTATTTAAAGGTAATACCCCTTCAGGATGTTGGTGATCATGGCTCTTCACAGTTTCCCTTTCTTTATTATCTGTGAATTGCTATGACTTCTTAGGAAAGGTAACAAAGTGGCTTCCTGCCATCTTCATGTTTGTTTTGAATTGAGATTTGGATAATTCTGAATTCTCCTATACTGGTTGCCAACCAATAAGGAACCCAGCCTTTTGTGCAAAAATTAAATAGACCCATATCTAGAGAGGGAGGATTTGAATTCATGCCTTTCCCAATGGGATAGTCATTTGCAACAGGCAAGAATATGAACACAGATTGTTGACATCACTTTCTGTACCAAGTACTACTATACTAATCAAACATATACTAACCAATACCAGTCCCCAAATAATCACCTCCACCATGGAGACCATTAGTGTGAACTTCTTTACTGGTTGCAGCTATTAAACACAAAGTGAATATTTATGACATTATTTAACCTAAAAACTAATCATAAAAGCATAAAATATTGATATTAAAGTTATTTTTTATGTCATGTGGACAGGAACACAATCATCCTATATAAACAATGCTAAAGTACTTCACAAATGACAAAGTTTTAGAGAAAATGGAAACAAAAAAGACATTTATATTTAACATCAAAAAGAGAAAGCTGAAATTTCTAGGGCACATAAGGAAATAGGGTTTGAAAAATAATAATTTTCCCCAGTTGGTCTTTTTGATGTCTGTTTTGAGAGTAGCATTAAGATTTCAAGTTGCAAATATTTGCTGCTTTTCCACAATATGGAGTTCTGCACCTCTAACCCCCATACATTATATACACACACACAGGCAGACGTGTTCAAGAAATTTTTCTTTAATAAGATTTTTCAAACATTCAGGCCAGGAGATGAAAATAAATACACTATTTAATAAATAAATGGAGTGTCTCCTCAAATAACAGGAAATGCTTAAAACAACAGAAAACTGAGACCAATCTCTCTTAAGCTCAAACAAAAGCGATTGCAGTTTGCTGGCCACTGCCACCAAGCAGACATGGAAGTTGTCTCATCCTTACTTCTATGGCATCCTTCTGGAGGTGTCTTCTCATGAAAGTTGACTTTCTCAGACACCATGGCTCAGGATGAAAAGGGATACTTAATGGAATTTCAACCAACCAGTGTGAAAAGGGATTGTTAATGGAATTTCAACCAACCATAAGGAGGTTGAAGAACGATGATGAAAAATAACATTTAAGGAGATAAAAATCTGTCAAACTAATGAAAATCATTTCTAAAATTCTCTTCGTTTCCATTTGGATATGAAAAATTTCAGATCTATGACAAAAGAATTTTTGCTTAAGCATACTTATTCAGCCTTGCCTCTCATATATATATATATATATATATATATATATATATATATATATGAGAGAGAGATAAAAATTATATAGGTATATATAAAGATGGACTTTGTGAAAAACATTATTTACATTCAAACTATTACCTTCATCTTTGTTGTTGGTATCACAACCTTTCAGTCATTGTGGCATTTTACCTTCATCAAGTGTATATCCATCTGGGTAACCTACAGGAAATTCTGAACTAAACCCTCTATCTAATCTACGAGGGCAGACTGTTCTCGTAACACTGCCATGAAACAGGCTGAGCAATAAATGAGTAGGTACTAAAAATAAGAACTAAATGAGATATCCTGTAGGTAAGATAAAGGATTCAGTTCAGAATTCCCCGCAGGTTAACTGATGGCAATAGATATTTTGTCTTGTTCTTAATTTTAGTACTGCTCAGTTATTGCTCACTCTGTTTCCACCAAATTCAAGTACACACGCAGGGCCCAGGGATTGAACTGACAATTACTATGTCACCAAATTCACAAACCAACAATTTAATCCACAAGGCTATTTTAGACAGAAATTATGAAAAAACAGTTCTTGCTGAAATGAGTAATTGTCAATATTCTTGTATTATTTCAAACTATTATTCTCTTCTTGCTTGATATAGATGTAATTATAGATATAATGTTTCAACCAAGTACCCTCTGGTCATCATCAGGTGCCCAATGATTGGCTGATATGAGATATCTGTTTGTGATATTTTATTCCTGTGATGTCAATTATTGTTCATTCCTGCTAAATTGGTGCTTCACTAACTGATCCAAGGATTGAACTCCTGACCATCAGATGACAGTAACAAATATATAACCAAATCCTATGTCACCATCCTGAAGGTCTCTAGTGGTGGTTTTTTGGAGACATATTTAATCTCAGATGGTTTTGACATTTGTTTAAGATGGTGAGTTTGTACCACTTTACATAATTTAGTATTTCATTGTTGACATGAGTAACTGTCAATATTTTTTAATTATTCTGAACTGTTGTTCTCATGTTGGTCAATATAGATGCTATTATAAATATAAAAATATTGACAAATCAAACAATCTCCTGAGTTGGTTATTGCTCAAACTAGAGTGCCTAGTCTACACTACTTAACCCATAGTTGGGGGTGAAAAGTGACAGATTCCTGCCTTTACCAAGGGCATTAGTGCAATTTTGCAGTGCATTTCTCTATTGGGCACTGATAAAAAAAAAAGCTAAAATGTTGTTTACACATATAATAAAAAGATTTTATTTTAGGGTTGCGGTTTGATATTAATGTGGGTTTTGTCTTTGTTCTTGAATAGACAAATATTTTGTGCAACATATATCCAAAAAATTTCTTTTTTCATGAACATTAAATAAATGGTCTTGAATCACAGTTTGCCCACCTGTGCTGATTTCTGTGGGTTAGAAAATTAATTTCTTGCAGTTATTTTGTACCAGGAAACATTCTTTAAATGCATTTTTTTTATGTTTATCAGCTTTCAAATCGAATTTTTTGATAAGTTTTGGGAGATGTTTATAGTAAAGTGCAGAAATAACATTTTTATTTCTTGTTGGGGTACATGGAGGCACTTAGTTCCCTACATCAGTTTACCTGTACTAGTGACTGGACACTGACATGGGCACAGTGTAGGACATAGCAATCTAGATGCCTTTGGTAGTACATAATGCAACATATGGATTTTACAGAAAGTGAGTTTTCCGAGAACTGGGGTTCACTATTAAATAAATATGATTTCTGTCTTTGTTCTTTTTCTTTTAGTTTTGAATAAATTAATATTTTGTGCAACATAAAACAAAAAAAATTATAATTTTTTTTCATGAACTTTGACAAGCTTTGTCTTTAATCCTGCTGGGTATCTAGCCACATTCGTCACCAGAAAAGCTTGTTGGGGAAACTAGTTTAGTTGCTGGTGTCTCAACCATGTGGCAGACAGTAGTGGGTTACATAATAACAGTGGCACTTAAAGAGTGACTTGACAAAATATTCTTATACAGAATCACAATTCTGAAATAGAGCAGTGCCTGTGGGAACAGCTCATTTTTGAAAATACCAGAAGTACATACACATACATACATACAGGAACTGTTTTTCTCCTCTATCGTTATCTCCCTGACTATCTTTAACCTTGATATACATTTCCAAGAAATGTATTTCCATGCAACATATGGCCTTTCCTAACAAAACCCCTGCTATTACAATGTGCAATATTGAAAAAAAATACCAGTTGCTCGGTCAGCTGCTAAGAAAGTTGGCTCACTGTGTCATGCTATCCTACATATCTATAAGTCTACCATTTATCCATGCTTAAAATATTGTTGCCACATATGGTCCCATATCCCTGCTATTTTTCTACAGCTCCTTGATAAGATCAAAAGAAGAATCAGCAATATTATTGGTCCTGATCTGGCAATTGGTCTTCAGTCACTTTCCCACTACTGTAATGTTGCCTCCCTGTGCCTTTTCTATAAATACTTTCACAGTAATTGTTTGGACAAATTCTTCACTACGGTAGCTGAATTTTTTTGTTTTAAGTGCAGTACTAGACTGGTACTGAGATCTAATCAATTTACAGTTGAGTTGGCTAGATGTAACCATAAATTCTATATTTGTGTAACTCCCTTCCAGCTCCATGCATTCCAGCCAAATTTAATCTTCAAAAACCTAAATGCAATGTCAATTGCTATCTACTGTCCTCCTGATTACTCATTTTGTTCTTGCTCATTAGTAATGTTTTCCTTTCTAATTCTTCCACACCCTGTAACCCCTTGTGTCTTTCTTCATAGCTTTACTTGGGGGTTGAATTCAATTGGAGAAAAAAAAAAACCGGCACCTAGATCCCTATTTCAGTTTACTCTGTGTCAGTGATTGCACATTGGCACAGTGTGAGATGTAGTGACCTTGGTGCCTGTGGTAGTATATAAAGTTAGTTTTGTCAGAAGTGAGTTTTCTGAGTACTGGGGTTCACTATTAAATAAATATGGTTTCCATCATTGTCCTCTTCATCCTCATTTTGAAAAGATTAATATTTTGTGCAACACAGAACCAAAGAATACCAAATTTTATTTAACAGAAATTTAAATTCTTGCAGTCTATCAAAATTACCAGGCTGCTTGTTCATCCTGTTTTAAAGCATGACTGATTTTGTTTTTACAGTCTATCAACCCTTTGTAGGTTATTTAAAGTCGAAATGTTATGAATTGTAAGATTAATTTTTTTTTTTTTAGTGAATTGCATTAGCAATTTTGTGGGGATTAATAATGGATTTTCCAGATTCATGTCCTTAGCTGGGGGAAGAAGACAGATTCATACTTTTCCCAAGAGTATTTGCACATAAGTGAATATAACGAACTCAACAGGAATTTGAACTCAACCCTCTCATTTCTTATTACAAGGCACTATCTGTATATGCATATCTGCTTTAGAGGATGAAAGAAACTTTGAAGTATATGTTATTCATTTTATATATAAAGTTCAGGGTATGTATGTGTGTGTTTGCCCAAGCAACTCCTCCACTCCCACTGGTCCAATTTCAATGATTCATAGCTCATTCAAAAGCCCTAGAAAAGTTAGGTGCAGGGAACAATTTTTGTTGCTTTCATGACTCAAGAGGAGTAACTCTTATTTTCCTTTTGTATCCAAAATTGCAGTGCATGTTCTATTATAAATTAGCTTAAAAGCCACCCTATCGGGCGGAAGCTAGCTCCTGTGTAGGACTCTTGGTTTGGCCATCATCACAATAGCTAGGGAGGAGTAGATGTGACAGGCAATAAACTACAGAAGAACTCAAAATTGATCACTGCATTTAAGTATGGAATTAATATTTAACCTTACCTTTTAAAAGTTCAATGATAATTCTTCTGCTGCCACTTAATTTAAAAACAATTTGATGTACATAAGTCATTACTTTTCTGTACAAACAATTATTTTTATTTCATGAGTGACAGAACAGGGGACAATTTATAAGATAAAATTAATATAGTGTAAAGAGAAGAAAATAGAAATTAGAATTAGTTATACAGTCAGTATTTGAAGAGTTAGAGAAACATAATAGCTAAGTAAAACCTATATTACGGAATCTATATGAATAAATGAAAAATTAGAGCTCAATTCTCACATGAATTCTGAGATTGAAAAGCCCCAGCTCTACTTTATAGTAATTTGGTATTTACTTGACCTCCTACTACCAACAAAGTTGTGTTGTGACACAAGATTGGCTTAATGTGGGAAGCCTGAGCATGTACACCTGGACTAGGAACAAAAATTCCCTGAGCACCCACAACTGTTGGTTGCATTGGCTTCAGTGTGAGCACCGATCCCTCTCTCTAGTGCAATGAGGGCACAGCCTCAGGCAACTGTCCTCCAGGGCTGGGCAACTTTCAGTATAATTTTCCTCAGTTGTGGCTCTGTCAAAGGACAGAGCCGCACCTGAGAGATGATAAATAAACATGTTACAAACTACTTTATAGTAATTTGTATTTACTCAACCCCACCACCCCAAGAAGTCAGGTTGTTAGCATGTACACCCGGGTTAGGAACAAAAATTGCCTGCAGCCCCCATAAGCATCGGTTGCACTGGCCTTAGTGTAAACACCAATCACTCTCTCTGGTGCAATCATTCTTTTACCTTTTTAATTTATTTAACTATAAGATGGGATAAAGAGATAAAAGAAAAAGAGGTTAGTCTATTGTAATTTGGTCTCTCAAAAAAAAAAAAACTAACTTGCATGTTACACAAGATACATGATAAAATCTTTTCTTATAAGTGAAAATTTGGGGTGGGGGGTTCACGATACACGAGATTACATAAATACATACAGTACAACAGAAATAACAAATCAATTTATGATCATTTTTATGTAAATAATTTCCAGGAATAATCTTATCCTCTAGGATTTTCTCTTTGTAATTAAACACCTGTTTCCACCAAAAGATAAATTGCCAAGATGGCAAGAATCCTGTTAACTCATGGTACTGTCTGCTAAATGATAGGTGATATCACATGACCATAGCAAAGGATTATATTAAGGACTTCACATGAATTTCATAAATCAATTGAAGTGAATTATCTCATAGTCATAGAAGCAAAGAACCTATCTGCATGTCTTTGTCACAGCTCTTGACTTTTCCCTTTGAAATCAACTTTTGTTAATGGATCCCAGGAAACCCAGAAGCTTCAGAATACCTCTTTACACAAATTTAAACATTATAATCAAAGACATTGATAACAGTTATGAAAAAATACTGTTAGAAGATTAAATCATAAAAAGAAGTTGCCAAAAATGGTGGCTGTATAGTTTAAATTACTTTTAGGTATAAACATTACCACTGCTATATGTTTTATTTATACCCACCTCCCAAAATGCCTATGATAATTCACCAAATGTTTTTTTGTCGATCTTTCATCATATAACTCAAAAACTGCTAGAGTTAGGGCTACCAAATCTTCTATGCCTGTTAATGGAACTTTAGAGAATGATTTTTGCATATGGTGTTAAAAATTAGAGAGAATTTTAAGGTTGTGATAAGAGTATTGTATTTCATGTCATCGCTGTCTTCAATTATTCAGACTCCAACACTACATCATTGTCTGTGTCAATGACAGTGTAGCAAATGCAAGTCAGTAGATACAAAAGAGGCCCAGAGTTGCATATGGATATGTCTGTTAAAGCTCATTACATCCAGATTTTACCCATTAGCAGAACATCTTGTCATGTCCAGATACAGGCCTCTCTTCAACTGGTCCAGATCTGGGTCGTTGTCAACAATCTCATGTCAATAAAAACCGCAGGAAAACCAGAACTTGGCAGTGGGCAGTTGGAGAGATTTAGTGTCTTGTGAAAATGTTCTCTTGGAAAATGCATCCCACCCACTGTGCTGTGGTTTCTGAGGTAGTACTATCACTAGTCATTACACAGTTTTATTTTTCCTTCCATCTCTTTCACTTCTTTGCCTGTTACCCTGTAATTCTTAACAGGACTATTGGTTAAGTGTGCCCACAAACTCAACGCATCCTTGCCTTATTTTACAACAGACAGAAAATTTTCTTTTTATCTTACTTCATTTCATGAGGGACAGTAGTTGTAGAATTATTTCTAGTAAGAGAGAGAGAGAGAGAGATAAAAAGGGTGCATATCAACTGGTTGGCCAAAATCTTATCACCATATACTGACTTGCCTCACTACAGAATCTGGGTGTTGCAAGGCATCTTGACATTTCTAATTCTTGCTGGTGTCTGAGTGTTTTCAAACTTTTTGGTCTTAAATCAAAACTTAAACAAAGTCAATCCATCACTTGCTTATATATTTTAATATAAATCGATATATACCTGATGTATTGGAGAGTACAATGGCCAAAACTTTGGGATAAGAACAATAAAGATGAGAACAACAGTCCAAATGTAAATAGTGTAAATACCATAAATTGTGGCATAAAAACTGACCTCGAGATTTTTAGCTCAAAATTCTGAGTTAGGCCTAGGCCACCAAAAAAAATGGTAAACTATGAATGGCCTAAAATGTAGGCATACCAGCTGTAAATGAAGTTAGGCTACAATATATGATAACCTGTACCAAAAACTACATGAGGTCATACCACTTACTTGTATATGGAGACATTAACTGTAATATCTTTCTATATACATTGTATAGCAAACAACCTACAACACACACTGGTAGGTACCATATGTTGTATCAGTATATTATTATTTTATTATTTCATATTAATTTCTGTGGTAATATGCCAAATATGTTCACCAAACACAAGTTTTAGTGGGATATATTTGTGGCAGCCTGCTGGAGATGTACAGTAATAAGTTGACCTCTGGTTTTAGAAAGATTTTTTTCAGCTTGAAAACTTGACTTGTATATAATTCCTCATTCCAGAAATTCAGAGAGAGATAGAGAAGAAATATTTATTAAAATGTGTTTTTTTATAAGCTGTTATGCATATTAGCTAATACCATTAATATTGTAAACTCCATTTGTTAGCTATATATATATTTTTAAAGTTGATTATATTTACGGTATATATGACAGTTAGGTTCAAGGTTAAGCATTTCTTTTTGGTGTTTAGTTAGTTCATAGTTGGAAAGGTTAATGAATTTATCAATTTTGTTAGGAAGAGTGATAGTACCTTTGTATATGACAGTTAGGTCCAAGGTTAAGCAATTCTTTTTGGTGCTTAGTTAGTTCATAGTTATATATATATATATATATATATATATATATATATATAAAAGGCTAGTATGCTTTCTTTAAGTGCAAACAATATACAACATTTTGACATACTGACTTAAGCTAGGGGATAGACAGATAGAATTTAGCCTTATGCAAATTTATAAAAGACAAGCGACAGACAGCAGGAAGTCAGGAACATTAACTTCTCACTGATGTTAACTGACAAGTCACCACAAATACTTAGTTCAGCATTATGTCTACTATTGCAATAAAAAAAAATAACTGTAAAAAAAAAAAAAAATGAATTTAAAAAATCCTGGGGCAAGCAAAAATAACTTCCACATAATTGTAAGACATTAGCAGTAATGGTGTTCTCATCTAGCTAATGTCTCAAATTATATGGGAGGTAATTCTGCTGCATTTTTGTATATGGGTCGTTGAAATCTTTCCCCAGATATTTAAATTCAATATGATCCAAGAGTACCCAATGGTGAAAATTTTCAAATAAGGTACAGTGTAACCCGGATATAAGAGAGTTGTCGGGACCGGAGAAGAAGTCTCTTATATCCGGGTTTGGTCTATTTTGTTTAGATAAGTATGGCTCTAATTTGGGACCAGAGAAAATCTCTCTTATACCCGTGTTTCTCTTATATCCGGGTTACTGTATTATTCAATAAACACATAATTCACATCCATGAATTTTTATTGGGGTACAAAGGGTTCATTTAAATGTTCTACAAAACCTAGCTTCAAATCTTACTATACAAGTAAATTTTTAGCCAGCTAAAATAATTAAACAGTAATATTTTATTACCATTTTTACTAATTATTATTGATGCTATTCCAAGATTCAATACAATCTTCATTATTAATAGTTTTATTCCATCTTATTGTTGCTTTAATCACAACACCGAGACAATACACTCTTCATTATTACTTTTATTTTATTACTAGTTTTTAAGTTCTATGATAACAGAACTGGCTTCTTCCTTTCTTGCTAACTTTGATCTTCAAAAATCTAAATGCAATAGAAATCATTAACTTCTCTTTTCTTGATCCCTCTTTTATTGTTCTCACTAATTCAAATCAATCAATTTTTATTGGAGCCAAAGGCCTCACTGAGACATTCTACAAAATCTAGGTTCAAATCTTAATTGCTTTTTATCCCAAAACTCTGGCTTAATACACACTTCATTATTTTTATTATTATTTTATTACTAGTTTTATTTCATCTTGTTGCTTTTCATCCTAACACTCTGGGTCAATACACTCTTCATTATTACTATTATTTTATTACTAGTTTTATTTTTATCATTTTAAATGTTATTTTGAGTGGCTAGTCATATTAAAATAGGTGCTTCATTTATTTATTAAACAGTATATTTATTTATTTGTATCTAGCAGCCTGAGTGTTTGAGAAATATTATTAAATAAAAATTTGCATCCTTTGGTAGGAATCGAACATGGCCAAGTAATAAGGCACAATGGGCTAAACAGTGATTTCCTTTGGTTCACAAGGTAACAAGATGAAAATCAAAGTACAATGGATTTGGGTGAATACGGGCCTTGTGTAATGATTCAAAGAAAATACACAGTGTTGATAAATACAAAAATCAATATAATAATACAGAAGTCAAGAAATGAGAAGGTGGACCTTGTTTCAAATATTATATTTTTATTTAGTGCTTTGCCTGGGTGGATAGGTAGGTGACACTTGGGACAACTTTTAATATGGTGATCTCAGAAATCAGCTCTTCCTCCTACCAACTCCTCACCAATCTACCCATCCTGATGTGTGGCTGGCAATACAAATGGGCGGTATTGGACCCATGTGACAGACTAGTCTGTCTTGCACCAAGGGCAGACAAGAACTGCCCCACACAATCCTAAGCATGAATGTTAATATAGACCAGCAATCAGATACAATCTATGCCCAGTTTTATTGTTACTTAGTCTTCAAAAGACCCCATCCACTCCTCCATTCCTTTTCAATCAAAGTGGATGTCACTTAAAAAGTTTCAAGGAACTGGTTTCTAGTCATAAAACAGAGACATTTGAGATCAAGATAAAATCACATCTTCCTCTTATGTGGGTGTCCATATTATTGCAATATCATTTTGAAAGATAGATTAGAAATTATGAAATCACAACTGAATTCAAGACAATTGAAAATGAGTTTAAATTTAAGGATTCTAAAATTTTTTACTAGCAAGAAGATCAAGATGCATGCCCAACCAAAGCAGAACTCTTAGCCAGAGATGGACACAGCTGAGGAATTACACTGATCATTCAGTGTTGGTTCCAATTTGATAGGGAATAACACTTGCCCCTCCCCAATTTATGGCCAGAAGCACAGAAATGTATGCTGGCATTTCTTCCTAGCCAATAAATAGGCTGATTCTCTGTTTCATCTGACTTAGTCCCAGTCTGTCTTGAAGTCAGATGCTACACTTGCTTGTCCAAGCTTGCTCTTGTATATCAAACCCAATTCTTAGTTTATGAACTTTTTGTCATATTATTGTTGCTTTGCTTTATTACTGTTAATTTGTCTTGCATATATTGTTTGTTTGCTTTATATTATTTTTTTGTCTTGTTCTTTTCTAATTATTGCTCATTACAAGTGTTGTCAATTCTGTTTGTTGACTAGTTCTGCCATATATTTTACATTTAACAATGGCCACTCACTCTACACACAGGAATAATTGAAGGTAACTATTATTTTGTAGCAAATTTCTATTACATATGGCTGGAGATCTTTACCTCTGAAAAAAAACCAACCATATTATGACTATATTATTTTGAAAACTCTTTTGAGGTTTATCATGCTTAATGAATCTTTTTTAACACTATATTGGGAAATGTGACACCAAAATCATTAGAATAGCAAAATATGCATTCCAAAAACAAAGCAAAGTAATAAGAACAGGGTAATTTCAATAGCAAGAAAGAAAAGAGTACTGAACTGACTTAGCTTTCTAACTTTGTGAGGTAAGCAGTTTAAGAGGACAAAAGAAACCACTCTTCTATCTTTTCCAAGAATTCATAGCAGTTCACAGATAATGAAGAAAATGAATCTGTGGAGAGTCATGAAGGAACATAGCATTAAAATATATAAAATAAAAGGTATACTTTCTCTTCTTGAATATACAAGGCCTATATTAGCATTTAAGTTGGCACATTAGTAAGTCTGCAGCCTAATGATAAAAAAAAATTTACACAACAAATATTTTTTAGCATAATATTCTTCCTTGTGTCATGATAGAGAAATAAATAAAGGTAAATAACAAGACCAAAATTTCAGCATCTCTAAAAATAGATAATAAAAATCAGCAGACAAAGCCATATTTCAACCAACCAATTAAAGCTTTCTCAACCAGAATATACAAGAAGAAATAAACAAATAACAAGGAGACCAAAATTTAATTTCTAAAAATAGATGGTTTGACCAACCAACCAAAGTTTATAAAACTAGGATATGTGTATATAAACAGTTAGAAAAGTAACCAAAACCAGAGTTGATAAATTAATATTGTCTATTCTCCAATGATGCGGTCATTATGACATATCCAGAGATGAAATATGACATTTGCATGACTAGCTGGCAACCTTACACAACTAAACCATCCTGATAAATAGAAAACTTAGACCTTCCTTTGCACACATTGTTAAGGAGGTGGCTACTACATTTACATATACACACATATATTTTTGCACCCAGACCTTTTCTATTTTTCTCTCTCATATGCACCAGGACTTTTACACTTGAATTTTTGAAACTTCAACTTTTACCTTATCCTTCTGTATTATTATTATATTGTGATATATAAAGATTTATTTTGTATCATTCAACACTGTGCATTTTATTTTTTAATCATTACACCCAAATCAATTATATTGATATATGGTGGGAATGGATATTGTCATAGAATAAACAACTCATCCATACTTGCCAATGAACTTAATCCAGATAATAATAATAATAATAATAATAATAATCATAATAATACACTGAAAAATGATGGGATGAACTTCACCCAGAACCAGTCATAGAAAACCATGAGATCACTCTCCATTGGGAGTTTACCATTCATACTAACAAATGTATAAAAGATAACAGACCAGACATTGCCATTAAAGTCTTTAAAAAAAAAATGAAAAGAATGAACCTATGGCTGTGACATCAGATAAAAATATATTTATTAATATGACAAAATAAATATAAGGATTTTGAAATAGAAAAAAAAGCTTAAACTATAAAAACTACTCTTGTGCCTATAATAACCAGAACCCTAATTACAATTTTTTAAAAAATGGCATAGATAAGCACATTAACAAAATCCCTGGTCGTTCCTGTTTACAAGAGATTAAAAAGAAACTGTCAAACTACTCATTTACTAAGGAGAGTATATCAATGTAAATATAAACACTGGACATGTTAAGTATCACTTAACATTAGATTTTGTACAAATAGTATGCATATATTTATGAACTTGCTTCATCATAGGTCTCTGGTAATTCTTTTTTAATCATTTCACCCCAAGCAAGACAATAAAGCTGCTAAGACACAAGGGGTTACTGAGTGTGAAAGAATCAGAGAAAGAAAAACATTATTAAGGAGTGAGAACAATATAAGAAGAGGAATCAAGACAGTAGATAACATTTGACATTGATCTTCAAAAATTTAAATGCAGAGTAGGCTGGAAAGCAAGAAGCCAGAAGAGTGCTCCACATGTGAGAAGTGCAAGAAAAACTGTTAGCAAAGAAGTTATGGTTGCATCTAGAAAATTAAACTATAAAATAAAACCTTGTTGCCAATTAGTACTGCACTTAAATCTATGAAAGTCTAGGTACTGTAGTGGAAAGTTCATCAGAACAATTACCATGAAAATATTTATAGAAAAGTCTGAGGAAAGTGACATTACAGCAGTGGGAAAGTGACTGAAGCCGGGATGCCATATCAGGACCAACAACATTGCAAATTCTTTAGATTTTATCAAGAATCTCAAAATATATAGCAAGAGTGTCAGACCATATGTGGCAGCAAAATTCAATGCATCTACAAAATACAGACTTATAAATATGTAAGATAAATTCTGAGAAGAAAAAAATTGTCTAGCACAACACAGTGTACCAACTTTCCTAGCAGCTGACCTAGCAATTGATGTGACAATCTTTCCACTTCATGTGCTGATAGAAGGCAGAAAGGTGTCTCTCAGATGATTAATAGAAAGTACTTTTGTTATAGAGGGATTAAAATTAACAAGCCATTCCTTTCCCCAGTTAACAGCAGATTTTAGGTCACTTTTATGACCATACAGGGGATTGTATTGAACAGACCGTAAAAGAAGATGATAATAATAATGAATAGGAATAATGGGGGATAATCATAACCATGTGCCAAGAGTGTTGTCTGAAGGATGAGGCAGGCAAGGCAACTTGGGAGTCACATATAGAAACTTAGAAATACCCTTAATCAGAGACTATTTCAACAGACTGGATTAGTTGATCTGAAGGTATTTTGAATTGAGCCACACATGGAAATGTAATGTGCTACTTTTATCAAAGCCAGTGAGCATATTGCACACATTTAGTTGTGATTCTTGTGCATCTGGATGTCATGATGGGCATATTAGGCTTCAGATATTTGTACCCCAAGAACCACTTTGTTGCCATGCTACTCTCACTAAATAATAATGCACATAGGTAAATCAATAAATCTGTAACAATGAGGTAAAAAATAAGCAACTAACATTTATATTACAATAGATGCACG
The DNA here is from genome assembly GCA_963932145.1 of Acanthosepion lycidas. Classification (NCBI taxonomy): domain Eukaryota; kingdom Metazoa; phylum Mollusca; class Cephalopoda; order Sepiida; family Sepiidae; genus Acanthosepion; species Acanthosepion lycidas. The sequence goes on along the minus strand of OZ010613.1, from coordinate 50,755,070 downwards.
TAACACTGTCATTAATCATATAGATTTGCTATTGTACAAAGGCAAATTCATACAGATTGGACATTATACAATGGCAATTTCATATAGATTGGATATTACACAATAGAAATTTCTGATCAAAATTCAGTTAATACCTGTGTCAAACTATGAACTTACTGATTCAGCCACATATCAGTTTTGCCATTATCAATACAAATGAACATGCATGTAGTATAATTGCTATCAGTACCAAAACAGGATCAGCATTGTGAGTTCAAATTCCAGGTGAGATTGTTATGTTCACTTTTGCACAAATATCTTTGGGAAAAGGTAGGAATCCATTTCTTCTCCCTGCCACCAGCTATGGATTAAATACCAGTGCAGACCAGGCTCTCTAGTTTTGGTTGGCAACCAGTCTAGGATAGTATTGGGTATGACAAGAAACTACATCCAGCAGCAAAGAGTGATCAGAAGATAGGTTTTGAGGTGCATAAAGCCACCTCTTAATTGCTGTTGTTCTCAGATCCACCGTGATCTCGGGTGGTAGCACCTGTTAGGGTCCTAGCTATGGGCAAAGACAAAAATACTATGAAAGTACAAAAATATATTTTTATAGTAAAAATACAGACAATACATTTTTATATAAAAATTACCAACAATATGCTCATACTAACAAATTATAGCGGCTACACCCAAATCCATTTAAAATACTACCAAACAAACAACATGAAAAAACTTTCATGAAATTAAGCCATATCCTACAATTTCTTAAATCAAACTCTATTCTAAAATATAACTTAAACAAAATCAGAACATAAAACACATATCACCACCTCTAATAATCATGTCCACACAAACATATATATGCACAAAAGCTGAGTATCATTTACCATATATTCAACTGTGAAAGCAGAATAACATACGTCATATTTTTATTAGTTCAAAGCTCCCAATAAAATTAAATTTTAGCACTAAATGACCCATAAGGAGTTGATATGCCAGTAAAACAAACAAATCAATCTATTGATATTATTGGTCCTGATCTGACAGCTTGGCTTCAGTCACTTTCCCACCACTGAAAGGTTGCCTCTCTGTGCCTTTTCTATACTTTCAGGGTAATTGTTCAGATGAGCTCTCCTCTATGGCACCTAGACGATATGAATTTAAGTGCAGTACTAGACTGGTATTGAGATCTCATCAATTTACAGTTAAGCTGGCAAGATGTAACCATAAATTCTATGCTAACAGTTCCTTTCCTCACACTTTCTGCTTGTGGAACTCTTCTGGCTGCATGCTTTCCAGGCAACTTTAATCTACATGAATTTATCTATTGTTCTCCTGATTACTCTTTTCTCTTCTTACTCATTATTAATGTTTCTGTTCCTAATTCTTCCACACTCCGTAATGCCTTGTGTTTTAGTGGTTTTACTGCTTTGCATTAAAAAGAAAAATTAAATTCAACCAGTCAAGGAGAAAAATATTCTTGAGAAAGGTATGAATCCAAAAAAATTTAGATGAATTTCTTTTCCATACCTACTGTTTTTTGATGAATGAACATTTGACTTTTTCATCGTATGTCAAAATAGATAAGAATTTTCATAAAAATCAAATATGAAAAATACATTAAAGATTTAATACACATTGATCAATTAGTGATAAAATGAAAAAGGAATACTAGGTATCATCCATTACATTACTGAGAGCACATTTCTTAAATGATATATTCACTATATCAGTGCTCATTTTTAAATATATTTACATAGGGTTGGCATATTTTATGTGCATGTATGTTTATATATATATATGAGAGAGAGAGAGAGAGAGAGTATAATATATATATATATATAGTGAATATATATATATATTATATATAGTGAATATATAATATATATATATATATTATATTATATATAGTGAATATATAATATATATTATATTATATATAGTGAATATATATATATATATATATATATATATATATACAGGGTGTTTCAAAAAGAATACGCCAAAATCATAATGCTGTTTTTTCAGGTTTATAGCATTGTAGTGGACTGAATCAGTGGTTATTTGATAGAGTAGTTATCAAAGTTTGATTGGGTGTCAGTTTCAATGCTTTCGTTAGTATAACTTCCGGTGCAGCTGAATTCTGGGAAGATCAATCAAAATAGCGACTCCTCAGCAGAAGACGTTTTGCGTGCTTGAGTTCGCGAAAACAAACGCCATTGTCATGATGCAGCGTGCTTTCAGAACAGAATTCGGCATTGATCCGCCCCATCATGAGAGCATTCGACGGTGGGTTAGACAGTTTAAAGAGAGTGGGTGCTTGTGCAAAGGAAAGAGTCCTGGAAGACCACGTGTTACAGAGGAGCAAGTGGAGAGGATTCTTGATGCATTTGAGAGCAACCCACGTAAGTCTGTACGTCGTGCAAGTCTTCAGCTTGCCAACCCTCATACCACTGTCTGGCGTGTGTTAAAGAGACGATTACACATGAAACCATACAAACTAAGCCTTTTCCAAGCACTTATTAATGATGACAAGGTGATGCGGAGGACATTCTGTGAGTCAATGCTGGAGATGGAGGAAGGTGATGAAACTCTCTTTTCATGTTTAGTTTTTAGTGACGAAGCAAATTTCAATTTGAGAGGCACAGTCAATCGTCACAATGTGTGCATTTGGGGATCAGAGCACCCACATGAAACTGTTGAGTATGAAAGAGATTCCCCTAAAGTGAACGTCTTCTGTGCTGTGTCTCAAGACAAGGTCTATCGTCCCTTTTTCTTTGAAGGAAACACCGTTACAGAACAAACCTATCTCGAAATGCTCCAAAACTGGCTATTCACTTTACTGCAAGCAGATTCGAAAGACTTCATTTTTCCTCAAGATGGAGCACCACCCCATTGGCATCTTCGGTTTAGAGCTTATCTGAATGAAAACATGCCTCAGCGATGGATTGGGAGGAGAGGTTCTAAAGACCTTGCTCTATGTGCTTGGCCTGCCAGATCCCCAGACCTCACTGTCTGTGACTTTTTCTTGTGGGGGTATGTTAAGGACTAAGTTTTATATTCCAGCTCTTCCAGCAAGTATCGATGATTTGAAAGGTCAAATAACAGCTGCAATCAACACGGTGGACTATGACATGCTGAGGCGCGTATGGGAAGAATTCTCATATCGGCTTGATGTTGTCCGCGCCGCCGGTGGTGGCCAAATTGAGCACTTATAAAACATGAAATGAAACTTGAATGTATATACAACACATGTGTTCATGCTAGAGGTTTGTAATTTTTTTCATTTTTGACACATCACGTGATGATTTTGCCGTATTCTTTTTGAAACACCCTGTATATATATATATATATATATAAAATTATCCAAAATTATATATATCAAAAAACAGCATTTAGATAAAACTGTATGACAAATTGAAAAAAGTTTTGACACATTTCATCCATTAGCATTTCATTCCACTGGGCTTCGTTGATGTTGCCACATCTATACATATGTACAAAACAAGAGATGCTGGTAGTTTGAAAATTTTTTAAAGAATATTTTTTCAATCTAGCCAAATTCATCTGTATTCTTTTCTTTCCATCACCTTTGTTCCTGACTATCCCCCACTGTGACAACAGAAACCTACCAAGAATATGGATATATTGTAAGAACGTGGATGCACATTTACAGTAGCTCAACTTGCAATCAAGGTACTTTCAAGATATTTTCATCTTAGTGGATTATTCTCTCTTTTAATCAATGTAGAATTCCCTATGTGAAAATTGTGGTCAGCTTCATTATGGTGAACAACCAATGCATTTTGTGTGTTGTTTTTTAAAAATGTTCCTTTTGTGTCCATATAGTCTTTTATTTAAACTTCTTGAGCTTTCTCCAATGTATTAATTCTGGCAATTCCTGCAGTTGATAGAGTAAATTCAACAAAGTCCAGACCAATGAAATCCTAATGGATGAAACTCAATACTAAATCTTTTTAGTACTTGGAATAAAATGAATATGCATCAACATGGTAATTTTCTTTCTTCCTTTAATAAGCATACTAAGAAATTTGTCAAGTGGATCCTATTAAAAATAAGTAAAAAGTAGACAAAACTTGTCTAAATTATATAATGAAAAATGTCATAATGAAAACATGTCACCAAAATATACACAATATATATATAATGTGTGTGTGTGTGTGTGTGTGTGTGTGTGTATATATATATATATATATATATATATATATATGTGCATGTATGTGTATATATGTCAAACCTAACCTGTTCTCATTTAACCCCAATAGAAAAATGTCCCTGCATCAATCATGCTGATGTGGGGGAGGGGGCAGAGCCTCTTGCATCTTGTTGGCATCACATTTTCAACTGACTTGAAGTGGAACAACTACATTGAATCAATAGCTGCATCTACTGCAAGGAAAGTTGTTTCATTGAGTTTTGCCAGAAGATATTTCTTCTTGTAGTCCATCTCACACATCTACAAATCTACCATTCATCCTTGTTTTGACTACTAATTGGCCCCTCAACTTCAGACACTCTCTCACAGACATTATGTAGCTTCCCTCTCTCTTTTCTACAAACATTTTCATGGCTACTGCTCTGACAAGCTTTTTTCCCTGGTGCCTTTACTACATGAATTTAAGTGTGCTATTAGATTGGCATCTAGGTTGCACCCATTTACTGTCAAAATAGTTATATGTAACTGCCACGTCTACTCCAAGAATTTCTTTCATTGTACTTCCCAACATTGTAACTCCCTTTCTCTCATTTGCTTCCCTGATAACTACAATCTTCAAAAATTTAAATGCAATGTCAATTGCCATCTTCTGTTGCCTTGACTCCTCTCTTTTTTCCTTTCCTCAATCTCCCCTACCCAATCGTTTCTCTCACTTACACTCTCCATAACCCTCTGCAAAATATATATATATATATATATATATATATACACACACACATACATACATATATATATATATATATATATATATGGAGAGGGCAAATAAGAGATGGTTGTCAACTCTTCGAAGAATATCATGTGGAACATAGGAGGCTGAAGTGGCGACTTCAAATGGGTGATAACCATGGATTCGATGAGGGTATCAAGGGTTGGACATGTGATTTCTGTCAGCACATACTTCTTTCAAAGACTGGCTGAGTGAATCAGGTGATGTCACAAAGAAAAAAATCACCCTTGACAATCTCCAGAAATGTGTGACAAGATATGCAAAACCAGCTCCAGACTGAAAAGGCACATGATGGTACACAGGAATCAGGCACAGCAGTGTTAATCCATCAAGGTTGTGGCAAGCACATTGTACATCTGTCACTTGTGTAACAAGTCATGCAATTCTGCAGCCGGCCTGGCAAGTCACCTTCAGGGTCATTCACAAGAGAGGTGAGAGGTGGGGAGTGAATATGATTAAGTGGCCGTCATCTGTGAAGATGCAGTAGATCATCATCATATATATGTATAAAACTTTCTGACCTATCACATCCAAAATCCTCACTCTTGTTTACCAATTAACCAAAGTTCATAATCAACTAATTACACCTTATATGCCAAATAAATACAGCATAAAGTCAACAGATGAACTACTTTATATTCTAAAAATGAAAAAGCAATAATGAGACTTTTGCATCACATGATGATGAAAATTTATTCACCAACATCTCTGTCAAGGAAACGATAGATATAATCGAAGAATATCTACAACAATCCATCTTTACCTCCATTAAAAACTTGTTCTGATATTCTTTGATATTCTCTGATATGATGTGCACCACAAAAGAACATATATGCACAATGCTATGGTATTTCTATGGGATCCATCCTGTAACCAACATTTAGCAATTTCTACATGACTAACCTAGAAAATAATGTACTTAATACACAGAAAACCTCTTCATTTACTTAAAATATGTAGATGACATTCTCATTTTAGTCAAAGACAGAAATGAAATGCAAAAAAAAAAAACTTTCAAAAAACCTCCACAAAGTTTATGTATGAACTTAACAAGGATAAAAAAATCCCATTTCCATTTCTTGATAATTAATAATAATACATTTACTACCTCTCCATATGAAAAAATGACTAACATAAACACGTGCACTCTTAATGATAAAAGTGAATGTCCTAATTATTACAAAATAGCTATTAACAGAAACTTAATAAACCATGCCTAATCAAATTCTTCAACAAAAAGGATTTTCTATCCTGAAGTAAAAAATATTAAAATAAACCCTCATTAATAATGACTTTCCTAATTATGTCATTGATGAACAAATTAGACAAGCTATTAGGAATATAAACATAAATAAAAATGAATATTTCATCAAATAACCCTAAACATATCAAATTACTATACCATAATCAAATGCATCCTAACTATAAGCAGGAGGAAAAAATTATAAAAAGACTCATAAGCACTAATGTATCACACTCCGATCCAAATAAAAAAGTTAGGTTGGTTGTATACTAAATTTAATACAATCAATCTAGTTGTCAAAAACAATTTTTCTCTGTCAGCTAGCATCTTACAAAAGGCCAACATTGTATATCAATTTAAGAGATTGCATCTTTGATAAAAATGTTAATATTATGTTGTTTTTACAATGATAATACTGTCAAGCAGGCTTACATTTCACTTGGATGAGCATAGTTCAATCTTAAAGCATTTAAAGGAACACACATATCCACATTCACAGTTTAGACAAATATTAGTTATATATATATATATATATATATATTATACCAAAATAATCAAAAATTTAAAATCATAGAAGCCCTATGTATAAGAGAATTCAATAGAACATGAAAACAAATGGATTTTGTACCTCAAAACACTTTGTCCAGATGGACTTAACCACAAATTTAACAACACAGATAGAATATATAATCCCATAAACCAAGCCCTATCCCTATTTCTCTCCCACACAAGACAGACATGCTTACAGAGGTATTGAGGTCTCACACATACACATCACACATACTCCCAAATAACTAAAAGATAGCACATGCTTAACACACATATCCCCTTGTGACTAGTGTAGTGTTGAGGAAATATATCAGTCAGCAGTATGTTATCAGAAACATACAATAAATTAACTAAAAATTCACAGAAAAGAGAGATACATAAACACACTAATGCACAGACATATATACAAATGCACACTCTACCATCAGTGACTTCATAACCAGGCTATAAAACAATAAAAAATGGAAAGGGGGGAATATCAAAAACTTTGTCCTCACTCTTTTTGTTACAGCTCTGGAAAATTTTTTAAAAAATATATATTTATTTTTATAGAATTATTACAATTAATATTAAAATACCAAAATGTGTTTTTTTTTAATTTCATACACAGAAGTTTTTAAAAATGAGATATTTTAGTTAGAGTAAAGGAATCATTTTAGCATCTAAGTTATACCAATAGTATATTTTGTAAAAAGACTGAAATGAGTCCAACAAATATTGATGACCTAGAGCCCCCACTGATTATATATATAAAGTTAACATTGAAGTCAACACTCAGAGGCAACAGGCTGCTTCATGCTAGATGCAATCATCAGGCTGCCTGATGATTGCATCTTGCATGAAACAGCCTGTCGCCTCTGTGTGTTGACTTCAATGTTAACTTTTATATTTATATACACTCTATCTCTTATATTGACCACTTTATCCCATAAATATAGCACAACTCAAAACTATTTCTTTATATATATATATATATATTGTTTTTGTGTGTGTGTCTATATTTTTATAATTTCCCATTTTTGATCATGTTGTGCTATTTGTAATATATATGGAGTCAAAAAGAAAATAATATATCTACTAAAATTAAATGAGAAATTATAAAAAACACTACCCCCATATAATATTGCCAATAAAATTGTAGACCTTGTTTTGAAGAAAAATTAATAATATTAATATTTAATAATCAAATTAAATTATTAAATAAGAATAATCAGATAATGGGTCGGTGCCAACATATTAACAAATATTTACTTTGTTATTTTAATAATACATCACATGCACTATAAAATATTATAATTCAATTAATATTATAATTTTATTAATAATGCAAATAAATACTATAAAATTTAATTATCAATATAACACACAAGAACTTCAATATAAAACATACATAAAAACATTTTAATTATGAAGAAAAATTCTAATTTCCAAGAAAAATTTAGAACTGGAAGTCTACAGCTAGATAAATTTATGAGGATTACAAATAAAAGATGTAAACAAAAGCCAAAATCCATGAACATGCAAAAAAAAAAAAAAAAAAAAAAAAGATGCAAAATTCATGAGTGTGTATAAAAAACAGATTAAAAATAAATCAGAAAAAAAAAAATTGCAAAAATTGGAAATATACTTATTTAAACACCGAATTTCCCAAAGAATAGTTGGCACCAAGAAACTTCAGAGTTAGGGATACAACTACTAAAAAGGATTTGATATTTACAGTTAAGTAAATATTAATATTATTAATGCTCTACTTTTAATATTATTTTAAATATGTTTAATATTGAGCACTATATATAAAAATATCTGCTTTTTTTAAGTTTTTAAATATATATATATATATATATATATATATATATATATATATATATATATATATATAAGGTTGGTGCAAAAATAATGACGTAATAATGCCGTTTTTT
>OZ010613.1:50678913-50738913 GCA_963932145.1 Acanthosepion lycidas | reverse complement strand
TTCTATAATTCTATGAATGCTTGTATAAAAAGAAACAGTGAATTTTGATAAGATTTCAAAACATTTGTAGTTTTTAAAAGCATTACAACTGTTCAGCTTTGAATGACTGCATCCGTAACTCATCAGCTGGTTCATTTGAATAAAATAAATGTTTTCAGAAGCTCAATGATTTTATATAATCCGATGAAAAAAACTATTGAATGCCAAGGCGATTATTACATGAATAGGAAAAGCAGTTGTTAATACTCATTATTTTTTAATGAAACTACCTTCATCACAGAAATATTTTGTAGAATTTATTTTCTTTCTTCAGCTTTGGATTTTCTGTTCAGTAACAGATTTGCAAAAAAATTTAATGAAACTTAAATTTGTCTGTTTTTACTAGTGATAAAAAATAAGTAATAAAATATATTAAAACAATAGAAAAAAAAAAGTGACCTCAACATAGCCCTATATGATAATCCGACACAATTCAGTTGATGTTATTTAATCCTTACAACATTGTGGATAATCTGCCTAGAGTTTTGCCTTGAATAATAATAATAATAATAATAATGATGATAATGAACTATTTGTAAAAAATTTTCTATTTTTATACAAGTGCTTTTCTTCAGTTTAAAGTGCAAGCAAAAGAAATCTTTTCCCATTAACCAGCAGCTGTTAGTGGGTACGAAAAGTTCATAAAGTTCCAGATTTTTATAATCTTCGAAAAAATTTGACAGAGGAAGAGAAATCTGCTGAGAATCCAACATAAAAAAGTATTGTGTAGTGTTATTAAAAGTGCTGATTCCAGATATTTTTCTCAGTTGATGAGAAAAGATACAAGTTTCTCAGAGAGACTGGTATTTACTCAACATGTTGATTTCCTTCGATACGTAGCATAAAACAAACCCAATTCAAGTGGTAAAAAACATATCTCCAAACAGAAACAAACAGGATGAATTATAAATGCAATCTTCTGATCTGGTCCTCATTTTCAGTTATAAACAAACACTTTTCATAAATCAGGATCATTATTTTTGGCGGTTGTTACTGCATAGTTTTGTGTTTTCTCCAAGCAGGCACGAAGTAAGCCTGGCCACGAACTTACCTGTAGCTGCAAACAAGCAGAAGGATAGGACTGCAACTAATCTGATGTCCCATTCAATAACACCAAACCAACAGCAGCAGTACAGGTTGGCATTGGGTGACACTTACCTCAACACCCACCTGTCTCTCTCTATCTGCTGATTGTGACAGTGGCTGAGTTTTCTCTTAAGGTGGTTGGCTTGACAAACGGATAACAACATTTGCAATGGTCCCCAGGTATTAATTAACACAACATCTTCAATCTCATGTCGCCATATTGACAACAATGGAAAGATATGAAGGTTGGCCAACAGTAATTATTAAATTTATATAAGGTTAAAAGCCTTGGAGAAAAATTTAAAATTAAATGTGTTATTTAGTGTAGCCAGGATACAATGACCTGATATTTTGCCTTTTTTCTTTCTTTCTTTCTTTCTAATATCCCACAGGTAAGAGTATTGACAGGTGTGGGTTGAGTTTCCAAATCTACAACAGGGCAGGGAGCTTATCGTAAGCACTCAAAACAAGTGTTGGAGGTGGGTCAGTGGCAATCATTGCTTGCGTTTTGCCATAGTTACCTTTAGGTGAATTTAACTGGACAAAAGGACCCAAATAAGCAGACGGTAATAATTTTAAGCTAAATATAAAAATAAATATCAAGTTATTAACTTTTGATCCCTTTTCTCTTGTTACTGTTGTTGATGATTTTTTTATCCCAATTTACAAGTTATTTTTTAAATTTTACAACTTCTAAGTTGCAATGTTCAGAAAGGTGTAAAAATTAACGACAGATAAAATTTAAACCCAATCAAAGCATTGTGATAAAAAATAAACAGACAAGTAAAATGGCTCAAGATTCACAATACCAATGCTTCATGTAAGAAATTAAAAAAAATTAATGTAAATAATAGCACATATATTTTTATGACTTTAGTGGATGCCTGTAATTGAGTAGAAATCTCATTTTATAAGCAGTATTTATTTCGTCTATTGGCCTGTAAATTAAAGAAAATTTAATAAAGACAATATAACCTCCAACAGAATTGGAACCTATATCTCCCTTCATAGGAGAAACCACCGTCTGATCCAGCATGCTTTAGACCACTCAACTATAGAGCAAATTGAACCTTGGCTGGCTATTAGAGTCAGCCAAAGTTCAATTTGCTATAAAGCAACATCTTCTCGTTCTGATTTCTGACGACCCCCCCCCCCAGGAGGAGACTGATATGTATTCAAATCCAGCTGCAGGGCGCATTTTCTTTTAATAAGTTTTCTCAAATGTGCAAACCAGTAGATGAAGTAAATTGTGTTTAAAAAATGGAATGTTCTACTCAAACACAAATATTCACTAAAAATAACATTAAAAGTAATAAAAAATACATTGGATTAAAAACGAAAACCATTAACCCTTCAGAGAGTATTTTATATATGTTTAATTCTCTTTAAACATAAAATTAACAATTTTACACTATTTACATTTTGATTAATGTCATCATCAGTCACTGTAAAGAAGGGCTATGATTCTGAAAAACTCAAAACTTCTAATGATCCTTGGCTAAAAACATCACTGATGAGTTGTGCCAAAGTATCAAACTAATGTATTTCACAAACATTTTTGTTGTTTACACTATTTACATTGTTTGGACTGTTGTCCTCATCTTTATTGTCATATTCACAATGATTCATGAGTCATTGTACACTCTAGCCTTCTTCAAGTGATATATATATATGGAATTTCAAACTGAACCATTTATTTCGTCCACTGTGGTAGATTATTCTAGTTCCATGTGCCATGCTTTTTCTGGATATCTCAGTTTCAGTTATTTTCCTTTAAAAACTCAACTCTCCAAGTTTTTGTTCACCTCATCTGTGGCCAGGCATTGAACTCATGACTTAAGTCATTGGATTATTTCAACCAACACTTTTATCCACTGGGCCAAACAATATAAATAGTGTAAATAGTTACAATATTTCATCTCAGAAATATAGACAAATGTTTGTTATTAGTTTGAATATAAATCACGATAACCTCCACATTCTAGAAATTCAGACAAAAAAGTAAAAATGACAATGTTTTGTATAAGAAATTCAGTCAACTATCAATGTTCATAATATAATATTATGGTGTATTTCTTGCAATATGAATTGCACTTCAGAAAAAAATTATCTCAAAATTATTCAGCATTACATACTGGTTGAGTAACATGTAATACATTAACAACTCTGACACACTAGTCCCATAATGATTGTAGAATTAAATATATAATTATAAATTAACTTCTAATCCCCTTTCTCTGTCTACCTTTGTTGCTGAATTTTGTTCATTCTAATTTACAGGCTATTTTCATATCCTACAATCTCTAAGCAGCAAGGATCAGGAAGAAAACATAGCCATTTACAGTGATGTTCACCCTGTACATCACCCAAGAGTTACTCACAATAGGGGGTTACAGAATAAATCACCCCAAACAGGGTGATAATTCCACCAAGATGGAAAGGGCCACCAGAAATGAAAGAGAAAGAAAAGACTTTAGGAGCTGAAAACCCAATCCTAAACAGGAAACAAGGGATAAACCTCTACTCCTGTTCAAAAGACTGGGGAGGAGTGTGAACTGGACAATAGACACACCTATCCACTCCTATTAGGGAGAAGAAAAAAAAGTAAATAGCAAATAAAAGTTCAGAGTTTTAGGTGGTGATGTTAGAAGTATAGAGTTAAAGTAGATTTCAGAAGGAACTGCAAACCCAATCCTAAACAGGAAACAAGGGATAAACATCTACTTCTGTTCAAAAGACTGGCGTGTGAACCTGGTTGATACACAAACCTCAATATTTGAACCTGAATCCCAGTTAGATCATTGTGATAAAAAACAATAACAAAGAAAAAAATATAAACTTGTCTAAAATGAGCAATTACAATGCTTTCCTGTAAGAAAATCAGACAAATATTCATATTAATAATAGTACGTTATATGAGGTTGGATCAAAAATTATCTGGACTGTTGCTATGGTAACAAAGCTAAAGTACTCAGAATGAAGACGCTTGGCACAGATTGACCTTACACTCTGTTGTGCATACACATTAAGTTATAACATTGTCACTCAGTTCCATTGTTAATAGCAGTGCATTGAAGGAAAGTGTAGTCTTCTCACCACACCACAGAGGTTCCATCAGTGTCCATGTCAGGTGCAGCAGTTTTTGGCCAAACACATTTCCCAGGTTCAACAACCACCATATTCCCTGGATTTCACCCCTTGTGAGTTACTCTCTTCAAAAATCAAATCCCACTTGAAGAGAACAAGATTCCAAGATGTCGAGGAAATCCAAGAGAATGCAATGAGGCAGCTGCTCACTACTCCCAAAAAGGAGTTCCAGGAATTCTTCCATCAATGGAAACAAGGTTGGATAAAGTTTATGGCTTCAGAAGGAGAGTAAAAGCCAAATTGATAGGTGGTGTTGATTTCTTTGTATAGCACCAGATCCAATACTTTTTGATCAGACCTAATATAAAATATTGCACATTGAGTTCTGGTGCAAATAGAATAGCGTTTGATGCTATAATAAAAGATATAATTTATATTAATAATAAATATTCATTTTTTTCCCTCACCAGTAGCACAACTCTGAGTTTCATGCATAATGTAATTGTCAGGTGCTCAATTGCATTGTGTTAACAGTGAAGAATATATCGATATTAAGCAATATACATAATATCTTACATTAATTGCACAAATCTGAGCACTTGAAAATTGCTTGGACATGAAAATCCGAGTCGGATATATATGTGTGTGTGTGTATGTATGTATGTATGTATATATATATATATATATATATATATATATATATATACACATACATATGTATATATATATATATATATATATATTAAGCAATATATATAATAGCTTACATTAATTGCACAACTTGGATTTTCATTCCCAAGCAATTTTCAAGTGCTCTGAGTTGTACAATTAATCTAAGATATTATGTATATTGCTTAATATATATATTAAATAGCTCTGTTATTTTACATTGAGCACTGTTTTTTCTTACACTATAGAGTATTTATTTGTATTTATATATGATTGCTCACTCATATACCTATGTAGATTTACCCATTCAGTTATGTGTGTGTGTATATATATGTTTTATTCTTCCTGAATGTAAAATTAACAATTACATTATTTACATTTGAAATAATGCCTTCATCTTTGTTGTTAGTCTGAATATGAATAATATTTCTCCGTTCCAGAAATTTAGATAAAAATTAAAAACAACAATGTTTTGTATTAGAGATTCAGACAAATATTAATGTTTATGGCATGAGGTTATACAATATTTCTTGCAATATGAGGTGAGCATTAAAAAAAAAAAAAGTATCTTTTCAAAAATTATACTGTATCACATACCTCAGTAGTTGTAATACTTAAACAACTGACACACTTGTCCCTTGAAGACCCGAGAATTAAATATGTGATTATAAATGACTAAATTGCGATTACAAATGAAAATAATATTAACATATTTCAAAAATCCTGTTTGACATGCTCATTTTCTGATGACCTCATAATGAAATATAATGGTTTAAAAATGATTAAATTATGATTACAATTAAAAATATATGTATATCATAAAAGAAAGTCTGATTCTCTGCCCATTATGCTATGTATATGCATATATTGGGGCTATCTGGGAGTGACTTACAATTACACAACCAAGTTTGAAATAAGACAGTGAAATATCACATTCCTCTCCCACTCAAACTGGAAAACCCCTAACCTGGGCTGATAAATAAAATAATGAATTTGGAAACAACAAAAAAGGACTAATTTTTTTACAAACCCCAAAATAATTTTTTTTTTTTTTAAATCTGATAATTACAAGATTTTATGGAACTTTTTGGAAATTATTCAGCAATAAATATATTTTCTTTCAGGGCAAAATATTACTTTCTAGTTAACTTGTGTAAATGGATGGCAGATCAGGGTTTAAGAGAAACATCAAAAATGCAAAATTTATTAAGAAGAGCTATGAAGGAAGGAAATTGTGAAGAGTCATGCTGAGGGCAATATGTGTCTCTCAAGATGTAAATGATTCACATCAAGACTTTCAAGAAAAATTTTCCTGTAAAACTTCAAATATATATTCACTTTGCACTTTGATGAAATCATAAACTCTCCTTTTTAAAAAGGTGGATTTATTAAAAAAGAAACAAATGCAAAACCTTTCTTAAGATAATTCCAACAGATACATGTCTAGTTTATATCTTTATTTGAAAAGAAAGAACTTTAAATTTAGAAAATCAATTAGTTAATTATGTTAGGTACCTCCATGAAATTGCTAAAAAATCAGCATACTGTGAGGAAAACATGCTCTAAACATAGTGAAAATATAGTTTTATCATCAAAATCTTTGTGTTATTAGTAAGAGGAAGTATTAAAGTGTTTTTTGAATATTTAATTAAATTTTTTACTCCTTTTTAGAACATTTGAAATTTTGATTAAAAAACTTGTTTTTCTTGCATCAGCAGTTGTACTAACTTTTAGTATAGCAAATTTTGACCTCTTTTTGTGGTGACAGACACATTAATTTGGAAATTCTTGCAAAAATCAAATAATTGTTGGATTAAAATTTTCAGGACTTATTCACAAATGAGTGAAATTATTTTTTAATTTTCTTTTATTAGAAAATTTTGTTAATATTTTTTTTAAATGTGTCTCACCTGCTTACTTAATTTTATGTAAATGAAGCTAAAATGGCAGCTTCAAGAAAGCTTTTTCATTTTTAAAAAATTAATTTTAAAACTTACATAGATTAGTGGCGGTACCTGCTAGAATACATATGATTTTTTTTTTTTTTTTTTTTTACATTGTACCTAAGTACATCAGCATAATAATAAAAAGCATTTATTCTACACAAATATTTTTGGTTCTGGCTGAAAACATTTCAGTACCACAATCATGCATATGTGTGTGTGTGTGTGTGAAAGAGAGAAAGTAGAAAAGCTTATAAGCAATACGTTAATTAACATTATCAATTCAACATGACAAAGACTGTCATGTTGAATTGATAATGTTAATTATATTTTATGAATATGTCCTGAAGATGGTTTATTAGACTGAAATGTCCGACGTTGATATTATATTAACATTAAAACAGCATAATTGCATATAAGGATTTTTGTTTGTTTTTCCCGTATATTTTTCTTCATATATATATATATATATATATATATATATATATATATATATATATATATATATGTGTGTGTGAAAAGTGTGTGTATATAAATATAAATAAATATGTTTGCGTTAGCACGATGACATCACAACAACGTTTCCCCCCACCCCCCACTTCAATAATAACACCAATACATGCAATCTACATAAACCCAAAATTTTAAAAAATTAATCAGTTTGTCTGATGATCGCAAAAGCGTGAAACCCAGGGTCACAAACTCACATCAATCCAACCAAATATATATATATATATATATATATATATATATATATATATATATATATGAACAATTTCTGTTTTTCAGTGGGCTGATTTAAAATACAACAAATGCCAATAGCTCATACACATGCACAAAAAAATAAGCAAAACAAAGGAAACACTTTCTAGTTCATGTACATCAGATCTGATGAGGTAATTTATTGCCCCGCTTATCCTCAAGAATCCCAATACATTTTCCTTACAGTTTTGTCATTTATTCTGCCTTGAAGCTGAGACCAACAGATATTGGCAAAATGAACCCAGTGAAGGTTAAGCTCAATACTTAGTTGTAATTGACCTTGTGATACAAGCTTGCTGATCATTACACTAATTTGAAGTACTCTCTTACTGTGTGTGTATATATGTGTGTGTGCGTGTGTGCTTAATATATATGTGTGAGAGAGAGAGAGAGAGATACAACAAATACAAGCTATAATTTTACATCAGCAATGTTAACAAGATATGGACAGTGTCTAGTGTATCTAAGTGTTTAACTTAGCTATTTTTCTTTTTTATTTTATCAATTTTGATTTTATTGCTATTGTTTTGGAATTCAATTATCCCATAATGTAGCCATAGTTTAGTGAAGAAAATATATTTGTTGGATAAACCCGGATGTAAATTTACCATAGAGGATTCCCAAGTTAGTGCACTTCCAATACATTTTTTTTCACCTTAATAAATTACTTTCTCGATGCTCTATTTCTCACCAACCCACACACCCATATATAGAAAACCAATTCTACTGATAAAATTTGTCTTAGTCTGAAAAAAAAACTTTTTCTAAGGAACAAAATTATTTTCGAATTAAATTTATATTATTTTATTTTAAAAATCCTGTTTCTCATTTTAAAAAATATTTAAACATTTTTCCTTTTAAAAATAAAAGCTGGAAAAGCATCACTTTCAAAACAAGAATCATAAACACGTTAAAAATCCCATATTCTCTTAGCTGATAAAGTTAAGAATTTTGTCAGTTTTATATCTATTTATAATTCTTGAAATATATTCCTTAAATAAACATTAAATATTATTATTACCATTAGAATAAAATATTTTTAATTAGAAACAATTAGAACGAAAGCTTTGCTATAAAGGGAGGTAACTTGTAAAATTAAATACGAGTTAGCTCCATTCATGACAACAGAATACCGAGACGAAAGGATAAAGATTTTACATTTTTTTCTTTCCGTTTTTTTTTTTTTTTTCAAAGCCCAAGGGGCACTCAAGCTCTAACCATCTAACCACATACTCGTGAGGTCGTATGTTGTTAGGATTTTTTTTTAGTTTTTCTTTGTATATTTGTGTCTTTTTATGAAAAAAATATGGCATGTTCAAATAATAGTGGGCAATAATCCTTCCCCTCTTACATACACCATCCTCAATCAGTAACCCTCTACTTTCAGTAGCTCTTGTGTCTTGTTATGGGTGAACAATTAGTAATATGAAACAGTGGGTGATAAAATATATTGTGGTTATTTTTTTATCCCATTACACAAGATTTTTTTCCATTCTGCAACTGTTAAATAAGCAGCATAGAGCTGAAACAAAAAACAAATCATATTCTAACAAGATTTGTACCCATGTCCCTTATTATCTAAACGTGATTTTTTTTAATTATCCAACTAGGTTTCTTATTTAGTGGTGATAGTATGTACTGTATTTATGGAGCTGTCCTGTGAAGTATACAAACACAGCCACACAACACTGGGCATTGCAGTTGTGGTTTATGCAACAAGTTTCATTAAAAACAAAGAAAAGAGCACTGAACTGAAATATCAGTTGTCCTATATGGTAGTGAATGCCAGACCATCTCTTCACAGATGAAGAAGAAACATAAATATGAGTCTACAGAAGGAAGCTGAGAATACCATGAACCAGACATGTGAACAACAATGAAGTTTTAAAGAAAATGGCAACAAAAAGGACACTTATACTCAGAAAGAGTCAGTGGAAATTTTAAGGGCATATGATGAAAGAAATGCTTGAAAAATTTGATATTCACAGGACAGATTGAAGGCAAGAGAAACCAAAGAAAATAAACTACCTAGTGAGCTTGGGTAAATGGATGGCAGAACAAGGTTTAGCAGAGATAACAAAAAGACAAAATTTATTAAGAGCTACAAAGGACAGAAAATTATGGAGAGCCATAATTGCCAATGTCTTGAATAACCTAATAATTTAGATAAAGAAAATCCTGAACAAGGAAAGAAAAAAGAAAGACAGACCAAAAGGCAAAAGTGTGACCAACAGTTGTCTGTTGGTCACACTAATATATATATATATATATATATATATATATATATATATATATATATATATATATATATAATCTCCTTGCTCCTCCTCCACCTTTGTTTCAATCTATTTAAAATGTCCATTTGGTAGCAGTTAGTAATCCTCACATCCTTTGTCTGTTTTCAATGTTGATATGATTTTCTTTTCTGTTTTTGTAACAAAGACACACACAAAAATCAGTCACTGCTGAAGGTTAACAACTAAAGAATTCACACTATTTATGTTAAATTTGAAAAGGCTTCATTCTTCAAGTTGAAATATTTTAATGGTATTGCTCTAATGAAAATCTCCCTGATGTACTGTTTTTGCTGGAATGGAGTAACTCTCAAATTCCAAGTTCTTTTTCAAAAGACTTAACTAGTGTTTATTAATTAGGGAAAACTAAACAGTTAATGTTTTGTCGAGAGGGAATAAGTGGTTAAATTGAAATTCAAACAAAGTTCACAGCAAGATTTATTTTGTAGGCCATAAAATAAGGAGCTGAAAAAAAGATGACTTTGCTACTGTTTTAAACTATGAACAATGCAGAGAAATAAAACAAAGTTGCATAAAAATATACTTCTGTTTGTTTAGTGCAGATAGGTATAAATTCATTGAAGCAGAAAAAATAAAGTAAATATAAAAATGTTAATAGTAGTTTACAGTATTGGTTTGTAAATTTGGTGAGACAGCAATTGTGAGTTCAATCCCTGAGCTAGATAGTACAAACTTAAAGTCAGTGGAAACAGGGAGAGAAATTGTTGCAGGTTACTATGTTTGGGTTTTAATAAATCACTACTTTGTTGTGGGAATTAACACTATTGATACAAATGTGTGAATGTTGGATAGCAAATATTTATGGGCTCCTGGAACATTTGTCTTGCAAACATTTTTAACAGACTCATGAGAGTCTGGGTAAAAATCAATATTAAAATAATGAATTTAAAACAAATGGCAATTATATGCGTGTATTAACAAAATTAATTACATGTGTACACAATTACAATGAAAGGAAAAGACATTGAAATTAGCTCTAACAATGTGCATGTTATGTGTATGTGATACACATGTGAGTCTGTATGTGTGTGTGAGAGTTCAAAATTCAACAGAGGACCAAGGAAGTGAATGTGCCTCATAGGTAGTGTTCTTTATCTCTGTACAATTACATCTGGAAGCAAGAGTGTAAAAGAGAGAAAGACAGAGAATATGCTTGCTTTTTTATCAACTTAAAAACCACACCTTAATGATCATTTTGAGCAAAGCCAAGTGGGGTAACCCACAAGATAACTGAGCGGTACTAAATAAGACCAAGACAAGATACCCATAGACATGGACAGTGGTACAAGAACAATCTACCCCATACACAAAAGAAAGGGTTCAATTCAAAATTCTTTGAAGGTTAATTGGATTAACAGATACCTAAATGCTGGAGTGTAAAATGGCCAAAAGGTTGTGATAATAACAGAAAAGATGAGGATATTAGTCTGAATATAAATAAAACAATATCAAATTACAATGATAAATTACCATATTTAACCATCTTTATAACTAAAAAAAATAGCATTTACATTTTTTCTATAAGAGCTTTGCTTATATTAGGTCATCATTTCATGGCTTTGTACAAGTATCTAACTTACTTTAAAAAACATCTCAATGATATGTAAAATATATTTAGATGCATAATAAGTGAGATTTATTAAGATTGGAAGGTTGATTGCAGATATTAATTTGTCTCAGATGTCAGTTTGTTTATTAACTAACATTGCGGTAATATGTGACATTTTCATCTGTAGCAGGATCTTCAATTAGAAAAGAAAAAAAGACCTACAATAGAACAGAACAATATTTAAAATTATCATATCTCATGGTAACAGAAAACTAATGGCAGAAACATTGCACCTGGCTCCATTGGGACATCATCTCAGATTTCATTCCTGAGCTTCAGACAAAATTACTTGCCAACCCAATTTCTAATGGACTCATCACAAAATGAATTCTTAATATTATTGTTTTGTCAATAGGGAGCAATCAGTAGTCAGTTATACTGGAATTCAAAACAGTTTCAAAGCATGTGATCTACTGCTGTTAGCACTACAAGAAGTATAGAGGGTTTCCCAAAAGCTTGAAGAATTTTACTGTGCCTATAACAATGATCTGACTGCTGTGTATTTGTGTGCTTGTTACTGGAATACAACCAAAATGCCACATCATAGCACAATATCTGTTAATGTAATTGTGTAAAAATGGAAAATAAGATAACACCAGGTATATTAACAGCTAATTACAGAGTTGTTTCTCTTAACCTGTCTACATTCACTTCTGTCATCCATAGTGGCACAATACTATAATAATCAAAAACAATTAAACTTAAATAACCAAAATTTGCAAATTTATATATATATATATATATATATATATATATATATATATATATATATATATATTATATATATATATAATTATACATGTGAATGTAACTGTCAGACTTTTTCAACTTTACTACTAGAAGCCATATACCAACATATACCATTTTTGAATCAGCCTGATTCCATGAGCAAATTAAAAACATTCCAGGCCTGATCCAGACCTACAATCATGAAATTTTGGATTCACAAGTATTCATTACTGCTTTACATGATTTTTTGTGATAAACTTTTTTGTACAATAATAATTTTTATAACTTGGAAATAAATTTGGGAATAATCAAAATTAATTGAGAAATTCAGTGAAAGTCACCCATGAAATAAAAATAATTATCTGTATAGAAAGTAAGGACCTACATACATCAAACTGTCTTTAAATTAGGTGGCGTAGAAGAATTATCATTGAACTTTTAGAAGGTAATCTTGGATATTAATGCAATACTTACATGCAGCAATCAATTTTGAGTTCTGTAGTTTATCTTTGCCTATCACATCTCCTCCTCCCTACCTATTGTGATGAAGGCCTAATCAAGAGCCCTCTACAAGGGTTAGTTTAAAAGCCACCTGATAGAAAGAGAAATATGGAAGAGAAATCCTGATATTTTTACTTTTGTGTCTTTCATTAGTTATAAGCCAACTTCATGTTGTATGTGTATCATAACTAGTTTTTTATGCATGATTTGTATGATAATGTGTATTTGTGAATGAATGAGTGTCTAGTAGACATTTTCATCTATGTTTGTTGATTGTATGTTAATTTGGAAAAGTTTTGTGTGAGAATGAAAGAATTGGTTGTAGTCTTAAGTATACACACACACACACACACACACACATGCAAAATATATTCAAGGCAGCAAGAATTCATTCAAACAAGTTTAGTTGGATTCAATCAACAAGGTCTGTCTGTTTTTTTTTATTTAATCATTTCATCTCAACCAAGGCAATAAAGCCACTAAGATGCAACGGATTACCGAGAGTGAAAGAAACAGAAAACAATTATTGAAGAGAAAGTACAGTAAAAGAACAGGATTCAAGATGAAAGAAGATAACAATTGATGTTGCATTTAAATTTTTGAAACTTGTAATTGACAGGAAAGTAAAAAGTCAGGAGAGAATTCCAAAAGTGAGAAGTACAGAAGAAGAAACTATTAGCATAAAGCTTACAGCTACATCTAGCAATTTCAGTGGTCAAATTATGAGACCTGTCTGACAATCTAATACAGCTCTTAAGTTTTAGTTTTCTAATATTTGAATAAGATGTTGTACATCAGTATCAAAATTGTGGATAAAGTTAATGTTTTGTTCTATTTTTCTTCAAGTATTTTCAACCATCTCAATCATTATCAATAACTGGGTGTTGTCAGAATGGTGGACCCAAACTTGCCTATTTAATTGCAACCACCTTCCATACAATTTCAATAATCTTTGAACTCACACTTTGATGAACTGAAAGGCAGTGATTGAATGATGGATTGATTGTTCTTTTTTATGGCTTAACAACCATTTATAGATTGTTTAAAGCTGAAACATATTTTAAATTGTAAGAAATATTTTTTGGCAAGTGAATGACATTTTTTGAGAATAACAATGATTTTTCCAGATATACGGCCCACTATTTAACCCATAGCTGGGGGAGGAGATGGGTTCATAACTTTCCTCTGGGTATTTGCACCTAAGTAAATGTAAAAAATGCAAAAGCCATGTAATCTTAATTGTAGTTGTGATAGAGTTGGTGAGTAGAATTGAAAAGAATTTATCTAAGCTTAATATAAAAATTTGTAAAACTACTTCTGAAACAATAATACAAAAGAAATAACAAGCCAAAACTTGAAGACAGAATTTACTCTATTATCTGTAATAATTGCCACAAAGAATACATAGGAGAAACCTCAAGGAATTTAAATAAAAGATTTTATAAAGACAAAAGGGATCTTTTACAAAACACACTCAGTGCATTAGTTGCTCACCGTAATGAAACTGGCCATAATTTTTATTAAAAAAATGCTATTTTAATTAAAAGAGAAAGTAATTTACTAATATGTCTTTACTCCTTAATGCCATTTTCTCAGTTTCCTTCATACTGAGAAACACCTTAGCTTTATAACCTTGATAATGATTAAAAAAGCTTCAATTAAAATGTTGATTGTCGGGGACGCAATATTTCTAAGGGTTTATGAAAAGTAATTGCTTCCACAGAGTCATTGATAGTAGTATTCTGTTTCTGAGCTTCAAAGTGAATTATTTACACTATTTATATGTGGACTATTGTCCATATGTTGGTGTGCTATTCAGGCTTTATCAGGTGTGTTCAATCCATATAACCTACAGGGAATTCTGAACTGAACACTTTATTTAATCTATGGAGATAGACTGTTCTCGTTCCATTGCCCATGTTTAGAGGTATCGCGTCTTGTTCTTATTTTTTTAGTACTACTCAGTTAAGTACACATTACTTGGATCAGGCATTGAACTCACAATTTCAATGTCAATATGGGACAGGAAAATCACATTTTTTTTGCAGTTGCTCCTGCAACCTTTGTCAGTGCTTGATATTGAAGAGTGTCTTTTGAGCTTTATTGTGTGTGTGTGTTTTTATATATATATATATATATATATATATACACGTGTGTGTGTGTGTGTGTGTGTGTGTGTGTGTCTATATAGTTTGTATTAAATCCAACCAAGGTGTTTTTAATTTTTTTTATTGTATTTTCCTATTTTTCAAATAAGTTATGGATAAACCCTTGCAAAATTCATGTTTTTGTTGTGGTTTTGTTTGAGTGCTTTCAACCAACAATCTTGGTTATCATCTGGAACTTAATATTGTCAGTAAGACAAGATGAGTTCTCATCAGTGGCAGCAGATGGGTTAGATGGATTACAATAGATTTGAAAAGCAGACACTGTAAAATGCTAGATAAATCAGTCAGTCAGTTATGTGCCATGCATGATACAAGCATAGGTGATCATTTATCTTTCAATACATGACTGATGAGGCGGATTTTTTTCCCACAGTAGGTTGCCATTTCTTTCTGTAGTAGACCAGTTGCCAAACAAGGGTATAGAACCTGGTCTGTCCTGCTATTAGGTTGGTGCAAAAATAATGTCGTTTTCTCACATATGTTACTATGTGAGAAAACGACATTATTTTTGCACCAACCTAATATTTACGCATAGCTGGGAAAAGAAGAGGATTCATACCTTTCCCAAGGTTATTAGCATGTAAGTGAATGTAATGGATTTGACTGGAATTTGAATAAATAAATACTTTGCCAAAAATATACAATTCATGGATTATGTTGTCAACAGAATCTCAAACACTGAAATCAGTTTTTACCTAATTATGGTAAAAGTGTATTGTGTTTTAATTCTGTCCAATCTCTATTATCACTTATTCTCTTTTTCTTTCCTTCATTCTTTTTCCTCTCACTCACCTTTTTCTTTCATTCTCTCTCCTTTCACTCTCATCTCTTTTTTCATTCTTTCTCTCACACTTCTCTTTTTCACTCTATCTCATCTCTTTCTCACTCTCATTTTTTTCTCATTCTCTTATCTTTTTCTTTCTCTCATTCTTTCTCTCTCTCTCCTTTTCTGTTTCCTCTTTCACTTTTTCCACTCCTCATTCCTTCTTACTCTGTCTTCTCACAGTCTTCTTTTACTTCTTTCTCTAATACAATTTCTTCCTCTCTTCTCTCCTTCTCGTGCTTTTCTATTTCTCCCTCTTCCTTTCCTCATCCTTTACCTCTTCTTCTCTTTTAAATTTAATTCCCTCTTCTCTTACTTTTCTATTCTTCTTTTTCTATATCTTCCTTTCTCCCCCACAACTCCATTTTTTTCTCTTTTCCTCTTTCTAAATGGTTGTCAATTGTATAACATTGGCACTGAGTAATTTGGTGAGTCAAAAGTCATTGTGAGTGACACATAGTGAAAGTGTTACGGTTCAGATAACCAGAAGATTTTGTTAAAGTACCAATCAGGCTCAAATACATCCATTGGACACAAATGGCTTCCAGCCCATACAGTTCATTACACCCTACCCTGAGAATTAGTGACACATATGCAACAAAAGAATTAAAGCATGCAAATACAATGAATGCTAATCTTTTTATTTGTTATTATGCTGTACTATACGGTCTTATTTTTGACAAGTCACTTCATTTATACTATTTACATTGCGACTATTGCCCTCATCTTTGTCTGTTATAATAAGGTTTCAGCCGTTGTGCATTCTGGCCTTAATCAGGTCTATGTCAATTTGTGTAACCCAAAGCGAATTCGGAACTGAACTATTTAATTTATGAGGGTATACAGTTTTCGTTCTGTTAATCATGTCTAGGGTATCTTGTCTAGTCCTCATTTTTAGCACTGCTCAGTTATTGCTTACCCTGTTTCCACTGAATCCAAGTACACACTACCTGAACCAAAAATTGAACTCACAATTTCTATATCAGTATGGGAGAAAGCTGAGGGGATCAATGTGCTGGTGTGTGAATTTGATTCAGTTCACCACCTAACAAAAATGTAAAAACAAATGTAGGAAAAATAGTCACTAACTCATACATAAACATTTTCCCCATCAAGCACTCACCACAAGACATTCAATAGCAACACAGTAAAAATCAACTCCAGTTGCACCACAACCATAGCACAACAGAAAAATATGAAACCACCTGCATAAACTAAACCAAACCCATCTGTTACTGCAGAGCAAAGAATCAATGTCCCTTAAATGGCAATTGCTTGCAAAACAATATATACCAAGCCATTGTAAAATCAGCAGATAATGAAGAAAAATATACATAGGAGTAAGTGAAGGACCCAGAAAATAGAGAAATTGCACACACAAAACATCCTTCACAAATAGCAAATACATAAACATCACAATACTTTCTAAACATATATGGGAAATTAAAACCAAAAACCAAATGACACCAAAAATATAATGGGAAATAAGGAAAACACCATCAGTATACAATAATAAATTCCAAAACTGTAAACTTTGGTGGAGAAAATAGCTATATCACCTTTCCAGATCAACACAAATTGCAAAATAAACCATCAGAACTCATCTCAAAATACAGACACAAAAACAAATTTTCTCTATGTTACTTTGAAATCAAAAAATTAAAATGAGTACCTTGTAAAATATCACCATGAAAAATGCAAACATATCCATTATATATAACACACTTTAGATATATGCTGGTTTCCCTTAAACAAAGACAATACTATAAACTAAACAAATAAAATCAAAAAAATTATATGAAAAAATCCTTACATTTTGTTTTTTTACATTTGATAACAAATTAATATTTTTTTTTTATTTCTTAAATCAGATTACTCTTAGGTACCAAATAAAAATGGCAGGGGTACATTTATTTATTTATTTATTTTTAAAAAAATATTCCAACCATACCAAGCTTATTAGTACCATCTCCATTGCGTTTATTAATTTTGCACTTAGAGCTCAAAACACACACAATAATTATTATAGTTGGTTCAAATTTTTACTTATATTCTTTCATGATTTTTCCAGAAAAAAAAAGAAATGCCGGGTTCAATCCCTGCTGAGATGTACATTTTATTTAATAAGACTTTCAATAATCTAGGCCGGTAGACATTGATTTCACTTTGTAAATAAATAGTAATGTCTGCTCAAAAATGTACCTGCTAAAATAACATTTATAGTAATAAGAAATATAGGTGTATGATTATATATATATATATATATATATATATATATATATATATATATATATATAGATGATACAGTTTTAAGGTATGCTATATTTGTGGGTTAAAGTTGTCAATATCAGGGATACAGCATGTGTAAATATAAAAGTGGACAATGAAATCAACAACCAGAAGCAACAGTCTGCTTCATATTAATTGCAATCATCAGGCCATCTGTCACCATTTGGCTGTTGACTGCAATGTCCACTATATATATATATATATATATATATGTGTGTGTGTGTGTGTGTGTGTGTGTGTGTGTATGTATGCATATTTATGTCTGTGTCATATCCATACAAACCATTATTTTTTCACATTCAGTAATAGTTCTTACAAAAAAGCATATTTTATAATATATGTATATTTTTATTATTTCAAACATTAATATAGTGAATACTTGTATTTGAAATAGATGAATATTTGAAACAGTGTGTATTATCTGTCTACATCTCTCAGATAAGGTATTATGATTGCTTACATTATTTACATTATTCAGACTGTTATCCTCATCTTTATTGCCATATTAACAACATTTTGAGCATTGTATACTCCGGCTTTCTTCGGGTCATTGGAATTTTGAACTGAACCCTTTATTTTGTCCACCGGGGTAGATTGTTCTAGTTCCACGTGACATGCCTCTTTCGGATGTCTCAGTTATTTCCCTTTAACTCAACTCTCCAACTTTTGGTTCACCACTGCTGTAGCCTGGTATTGAACCCATAACTCTTTCAGTATACTCATGGGATCTAACCAATGCCTTTATCCATTCAAGGACACAGGGCCAGTGGATAAAGGCGTTGGTTAGATCCAGTAACTAAACTCAAAGAGTTGTGAGTTCAATACCAGGCTACAAAGTTGGAAAGTTGAGTTAAAGGGAAACAACTGAGACATATGGAAGAGGCATGGCACATGGAACTAGAACAATCTAACCCTGGAGGATGAAATAAAAGGTTCGGTTTGAAATTCCAATCACCTGAAGAAGGTCAGAGCATACAACATCCAAAACATCATGAATATGGCAATGAAGATGAGGTTAACAGTCTGCATAATGTAAGTGTGTATTATGTCTATTAGCCTGTGCAGTCAAGAAATCTTAAGAGAATGTGCTCTCTCTGTCTTTCAGATACAAGTAACCACTATAATAACATTCAAAATAATAAAAATAAATCCATTATTGTGTGTGTGTGTGTGTGTGTGTATATATATATATATATATATATATATATATATTCAAAGAAGTTTTATCATAATCTTATAAAATGATCAAAACTGAGTGTTTTTCTTGGAATCTGTTCTTGATTGAGCTGAGAACTTTTCAATTACTCATTAACCATTTAAATAAATGCAGGTAACTTATGTATATGTAACAATCAAAACATAACAAGAACAGAACGACTGACTCACCCTGATTGGGAAGTTGTCCTCACTAACTGTATCTTTTATTTTTTCGGCGTAATGTGGATAGCGCTTGGCAAGTAAATCCATGAAAGCCTCTCGTTTCTTTTGTGAATCCTAAAAACAATTAAATGAAAATTTTTAGAAAAAATTAAGAGAATTAAAAAAAAATTGTTAAATGGTAGATAAAACAAAAATGAATATACAAAATTTTACTTTTAATTTTTGACTAGTTTATCTTCCATTTTATTTTTATGAGTTTTTATTAAACACTATATACAGGGTGACTGAAAAGTAACTATTTTATGTATGCTGGACTTTCTCATTTAACTATAATTTTTACAAGAAGGGAGAGTCTATCATACATAAAATAGGGAGTTACTTTCCAATCACCCTGTATATTCAGACTATTGTCCTCATCATTGTTATCACAATGTTTCAGCTACCGTGCCCTCCAGCCTTCCACAGGTGTATATTGATATGGGTAACCTACATGGAATTCTGAACCAAACCCTTTATTTAATCAACAGGGTAGAGTGTTCTCATTCCACTGTTCACGTCTGGGGATATCATCTAGTTCTTATTTTTATTTAGTATGATTCATGTATTGCTTACCTATTTCCATTTAGTACAAGTTCAATATTTGGGTCTGGCAGTGTGTACTTGCACTCAGTGGAAATGGGTGAGCAATAAATGAACAATTGCCTTCCAGCAACAAAAATATAGCCTTGTGATAATTGAGTGAAAACAAAAGGTTGTATTTGAATTCAAACAATGCATGGGCAAAAGAGTGAGAGGATAAATGTTGTGGTTTAAATAACAGCTGAAAATTATTTCAACAAATAATATAAAATCTTAATCAGTTGCTTGCTGAAAAACATGAAGTCATACAAACTTTATGAATGTATGTGTGTAGGTTATAAAGTGGACAACTGCTTGACTGGACAGTCTGTTTGGTGAGAGGGTGTATTTATGTGTATATGTATGTACATAACTATTTGGACAGACAAATCATTGAACAGACTCAACTCTGGTTCTACTGGTGGTAAGTGTTCCTTATATAAAAGTTAGTTGGAGCAAATAAGCTGTTTCTTGAAAGTTATTTTGATTGGTTCATAAGAAAGGTGTTTCTTTTCAAACTATAGAAAATTATCCAGATGATGTTGACCGAATCTAAAGATTTTAATTTGAAAGAGGCCTTTCTTATTGGCTCTGAAATAATTGTTCATTAGATTTGAATTAGCTTCAAGTTACTATGTAAGATAAGTTCATGAGTTTTGGAATTCAACCTATATCTAAGGCAATTTCTTTCTTCTGATTTCATATTGCTTACTTTAAGAGTTAGAAGGAATTTGATGTAGAACATTATGGTAAAAAAGCAACATGTTAAACTATTCAAAAATGAATGACAATCCTTCTCAGAAATTACTTGCCACTCAAGTAATTAGTGTTTTATCATAATGTAATGACCAGAAAAAATTATCTTAATTTTTCATATAATTTGTGTGTGTGTAAGTATTCATATGCAGAGGGTGTGTGTGCGTGTGTGTGTGTAAGTATTCATGTGGTGTCTGTGTGAGAAAGTGTATGTGTAATTTTAATCATTTCATCCCAAGCAAGGCAATAAAACCAATAAGATACAAAGGGTTGCTGTGTGTTAGAGAGTATGAGAGAAAAAAGATACTATTAAGGAGAGAGAACAATAAAAAAAAAACAAGAATTAAGATGGAAGATAATGATTGACATTACACTTAAATTTTTGAAGATTAAAGTTGTCTGGGAAGCAAGAAGTCAAAAGAGTTCCACTAGTGAGAAGTGCGTTTGAGAAAAATGTTAGCATAGAACTTAGTTATATCTTAATTTTTAGTCAATGTTTTTATTCCAGTTTGATAAAGAGTTTTGAAAGTGGTTGTAATTCTTTTAATAAAGGATTTTCTTTATGAATATATAGTTTAATTAAGATTTGTTGATTATCTGGGTAAAACAGACAATTTTTTTTTAATATTATCTTAGGGGTTCACTTACATTTTTTGCAGGACTGTATATGGAGAAAAATGTATGACAAAGTGGAAAAAGTTCTGTGTTCTTTTATGACTTTATCAGACTAGATTCATTTATGTTGATGTGACTACACATGCACAAGAAATGCTGGGAATTTAAAATTTAAAATTTTTTTTAATGTATTTTGAGTATATAATTTAGCCAATTTCACTTAAATTCTTTTTCTTTTCATCATCTTTGTTATTAAATATTTCATATTGTAATAACAGAAGATCTGCCAAAAATGGTGACCTGGATGAAAATTTACTGTGGATGAACTAGGGATTAAAGCACTTTCTAAAGACATATATATATATATAATCACATGAAAATTTTTATTATGATAATTTCTATTGATTATGAAAATTTTTCATATATTTATTACAATTAATGAGATTTGTACAGCCAAGATAATTTTTCTTAATCAGGATTCAGTTTACTCGATGTATGCAAGATAAATTGCATATTCACATCTGTTAGGTTGTTCTTGATTTCATTAATGAAAATAAATATTAAATCTTTGCAGTTTCCATCTTATTTCTCTTTATTTCCTGTTTGGATTAGATTATTTTGTGCAACCAAAAAAAAAATCCACACAATGGATTTAATTTTTAATGGACTTTTGCAAAGACAAAGATCTTTGTTATGCTTTTGTAGGCTACATAAATACATCAAACAAGCTTCATGTGACTTGCAGGCTGTAGTTTGCCCAGCCCCATTCTACATTTGATATCTTTCAATGACCCTAGCTCTTTTCAAAGATTTCAAATGTTGATGGTTTGGATTCTCTGCTACTTTACATCATAAACTAACATAATCAACAACTGATGGTTATCTACTTCTAGGATTTATTTTGAGGGACAAATCACTGCTCCCTAAAATACTTCATCCAGTTTTTAGCAGAACTGTCAGCTCCAGTTTCACTTCCCAAATTTGATGAACAAAATCCAAAGAAGAATCTGCAATGTAATTGATCCTGACTTGGCATCTCGACTTCAGTCACTTTCTCACCAACATGACATGGCTTCCCTCTGTCTTTTCTACAAATATTTTCATGGCAAATGTTTGGATGAGCTTTTTTCCTTGATGCCCCGACTATGTGAATTTAAGTGTGCTACTAGATAGGCATCTAGGTTCTGCCCTTTTACTGTTGAAATAGTTAAATGTAACCTTGACTTCTACTCCAAAAGTTTCTTTTTTCACACTTTCCACCTGTGGAACTACATTCTGTTTACTTGCTTCCCTGAAAACTACAGTCTTCAAAAATTTAAATGCAACGTCAATTGCCATCTGTCTTCTTGAATCCCATTCATCTTTTATCCTTTCTTCAATCCCACCTATACACAGTTTTTTTTATCTCACTTTCACTCTCTGTAATCCCCCGGCATGACAGTAGCATTTCCGCCTTGCTTGGGGTGATACAATAAAATAATAATAATAATAATAATAAAAAAGCAACTTCTGTGATTCTGAGGTCATGTTTAAAATAACACCTGAAAATTGTCATAATCTCTGTATTTGTAACTATTGAAACAAAAGGTATTGAATAGTACTGATAATGATATAATATACATAATAACACTTTCATTACTTGTTAGCATACTGATGTCTGGCAGTGCTGGCCCACTTTTGGGAAAATAGAAAATTGCCATTTACTGGAAATAAATGACTATAAAATGTGTGACAGCAATTTTGCATAGACTCTGCTATTTTGATTTCAGTGAGACATTCTGCTATATAGGCTATGCGAAATAACACCCCCAACACATAATATAGTAAGAATATGTCACAAAACAGATGCTATATATATATATATATATATATATATATGCCTGCTACTATATCTCTGCACTGGTTTGAAAATAGAATATTTAAATGTATGCAGTTTCCATCTTTCTTTTCTTTTTTCCCTGTTTGGAGTAGATTATTATTTTGTCCAATATACAACAGAAAAAAAAAAGAAGAAAGAAAGAAAAAATAAACCCAATTATTTTAATGGACTTTTACAAAAAAATATCTTTGTTGTGCTTTTGCAGGCCACATGTGACCTGCAGGCTGTAATTTGCTCAACCTTTCAACCTCTTCTACATATTAGTATCTTTCTATGACTTTAGCTCTTTTCAAAAGTTTCAAATGCTAATGGCTTGGATTCTGATTGATTGACTGGTTTATTTTACAATTTATCAACCTTTAACCTGTAGGTTATTTAAAGCTAGAAAACATTTTTATATTGGAAGAATTTTTTTTTCAGATTAATAATAATTTTTACTGATACATGTTCTACTAATTAACCCATAGCTGCAGGGGAAAAATGGATTCATACTTTTCCCAAAGGCATTTTTGCATAATATAACAAACTTGACTAGAAGTGGAACTTGTTTCTTCAATTTCCAGTTCCAAGCTGTTATCCATTACACCATCCACACATCCAAGCTTGCAGCAATCACCCATCTAGGTACAGACCGGGCTTGAAGTTCACCAACTTAGCTGATCATATGGGAACCAGTGATTCAACATGATATAGCTGTAAGCCTGCTTGGATTCTCTAGTTTAGATCATAAACCAGCATCATCAGCAACCAATGGTTGTCCAATTCTAGGCTTTATTTTGTGGGCCAAGTCATTGCTCCTAAAACACTTCATTCATTGTTAGTTTTTTGCAGGCCACATAAAAGCATCAGATGGGATGCCCGTGACTGGCAGGCTGAAGTTTGTCCCACTCTGCTCTAAAAGCATTTTCCAAGAGAGATAACTATTTTTTCTTCTATGTGCCATTTTGGCGTTTTGCTATTTCTACTAAACCTTGTTCTGTCATCCATTTACACAAGTTCATTCTTTTTCTTCTATGTGCCATGTTCCTTCAGGACATTGGCAATCATGGCTCTCCTCAATTTTCCGTTCTTTGTAGTTCTTAATAAATATTGTCATTTTGTTATCTTTCCCAAACCCTGTTCTACCATCCATTTACACAACCTCACTAAGTAGGCTATACATTGTTTTCCCCTATCCACTTTTCTTTCAATCTGTCCTTTGAGTATTAAATTTTCCAAGCCCTCTTTCTTCATTATGTGCCCTAGAAATTCCAGTTCTTTCTGATGTAAGTATAAATGACCTTTTTCTTTCCATTACCTTTAAAAT
Source organism: Acanthosepion lycidas (assembly GCA_963932145.1). Taxonomy (NCBI): domain Eukaryota; kingdom Metazoa; phylum Mollusca; class Cephalopoda; order Sepiida; family Sepiidae; genus Acanthosepion; species Acanthosepion lycidas. Next base: position 50,714,339 of record OZ010613.1, on the reverse strand, counting down.
TTCATCATTGCTCATATGTTCAGTCTATGATATTCTCAGTAGACTTCTGTAGAGTCATATTTCTGTTGTTTCAAGTTTCTTCTGCATCTGCGAGATGGTTCAGCATTCACTGCTATATAGGAGGATTGATATTACATAAAAATTTAGTACACTTCTATGAAATTTTACTGTTTCTTAATACTTTGCTTAGTTTTTGGAAAAAATCTTTCACTGTCATACTTTCCATTCTCTGTTAAAACACTTTTCAGATATTTTAATTGTTGAACATGTTTGATTTCGCTATCTCAACTTCTTAATTTGCATGTTGGGCTGTTCCTTTTTCTGATAACCATACATTCTGCCTTTTTGCTATTAATGTTTAGTCCTTTCTTCTTGCTTTCCATCACTACCTTCTGGAGGAATTCTTTTATAAATACTAACAAATTTTCAGATTTTTGTTGAAAGTTTTTCTGTATATAAATATATTACAAATATAAAAATGTTATGTTAATAACTGTATTTTATAGGCAAAAATATATTTGGGTGTGTTTCAATCAGCAAAGTAATAAACAGTAAAAGTAACAATGCTTCCTTGAATAAGATTTGATTTTAATAAGAAATGTATATAGGTACTTTCATGAGATCGCTAAAAACAGAGCATAGCATGATGAAAATGACGCCAAAGTTGATGAAAACAAAATTTTAGTGTCTAAATGCTTATGTTATTATTGAGAGGAAAGATCAAAGTATTTTTAAAATATTTTAAAAAAATTTTCCTTCTTTTTAGAACATTGTAAATTTTGATTAAAAAACCTTGTTTCTCTTTTTATCAACCGAACCAATAAAATAACATAAAATTTTAACGCGTTTTTTTTTTCCTGTATGTGACACATTAATTTGGAAAATCTTGCAAAAATAAAAATAATTTTTGGATTTTAGTGAAACTTTCAGAAACTATTCACAAATGATGGAACTTATTATAAATATCTTTTATTTTTAGTAAAGTCATGGCAGAAATATTTTTTTTTCATATGTATTACCTCCTCTAACTAATTGTACGAAAACTCTATAATTTCAATTTTAAGGAGATTAATGATTATATTAGTTAAAAGCACAATGCTTTGAGGAAACCAAATCATGTTTTTGTTTTTTTTTGTTGGAACCACCCTACCTGAAAATCGTCTCTGAAGTGTAACATACAAAACTCAATAAAACAAAAATATTATTTAATTTCAAAAGCTTTTAATAGCTTTTATTTATTTCAATGAACATGGACAATATTGTCTGAAAGCAAAAAGATATTTCGATGAAAAATGAATTTTTAAAACAATTATTTGTTATTTCTGAAATATTTTTTTTATTTTTACATTATATTGCTAATTCTTCTAAAATTTGGGAAAAGCTTGTAGAACTTAATGAATGTTGTTATTAAGTAGATATATATTTACAGATTATAATTTCCAAAGCTTATTACAAACTAACGACACCCCGTATATTAAAAAAATTAATTTGTGTCAATAATTTTTACCAAATGAAATCTACGGAAGCCGGAAGTATCATGCGTGCAATAAATAAAAAACGTCAGCAGTGCAGCACTTGTATCTTATTTTTTTTTTTATAGTATTTATAATTTCTCCAGATAGTATTAACAAACTTATGGTACAGTACTTAAAAAACAAAAAAAAAAAAAACCCAGAATGGTGAAAGTTTTTTTACTTTAATTATTACATGGTAGTACTTAAGCAGGTCCGCTTAAAAAAATATGTCCATTCTGTCCATCCATAGGGGAACTCTAATCTCACGTCAATAGACGGCATCAATTCGCACTTGTCAAATTGCGTGTGGTTCAAATCGGCTCTCTTTTATCTTAAAAAACATTTTTCTACGAAGAAAGTAAGTAAAAGTTTTTTAAATTATTTTAAATAAACTTCAAATTCTCTAAATTTTTTTGAATAAATTTTGAAATACGTATAATTAATTTTTAAACAAATTTTAAATGAAGAATTTAACTTATTTTTAAAAATTTCAAAAAATGGCTTAAATCGAGTTTTTTTTCGTTATTTGGTAAACAAGATTTGTAACTAAAATTTTGAACATGTTAAGCATGAGTAAAAAATATTCAAAAAATACTTTAGTGTTTCTTCTCAATAATGAAATATACATTTAATACAATTTTTTTTCATTAATTTTCAGACCGTTCTTGTCATGCAATCGATTTTCATGAAGGTGCCTATATAAACAGGTTTTTAAATCTACATTTCAAATAAAGGGACATTTATTTCCTTTGATATAATTTAAAATATCCATTTTCATTTATACACATGCAAAGTTTGGGTCATTTACTTTCCAGAAAAAAAATTTGAATGTACAGAACTGAAAGAGACATAAACAGCTGAGGTAAAAGGGAGGATTTTGAATGCTGATTTTCAAGGCAGACAGACAGGTCAGCCTCTTCAATATAGTAAACTGATACTGCACAAACTTGCAACCCAATTTTCCTCATTCTGCTCTTATGTTGTCTTAAGTAAAGCTCAGTAAATAATGATAAGGGGTCTGCCTATTTCAAATGGATTTTGAATGTTCATTTTCAAGGGCAGACAGGTTAGCCTTTCCAACTTCAAAGTTTGATGTAATAATCTTCCAATTCTGCTCTTGTGCCACATTAAACCAAGGCTTATAAATAATAAGGGATCTGCCTATTTCAACTGGATTTTAAATGCTGATATGTTTTTTATAAATAGACATGTGCGCTCTCCTCATTTGAAAGATTGTTGTACTAATTTTCCTAGCCCAATCCACCCACCATTTGGTCTTATTAAGATAAGCTCATTAAATATCAAAAGCTATTAAAAGTATTTCAATTATGCATCATATTTGCCAATTTAAAATAACTGAGCTTTGATATTTAATCAAGAATTTCCAGTTTCTTTCCTTCAAGCTGCCAACAATCTTAAAAAAATTTAAATTCAATGTCATTTGCAATTTTCTGTCTTCCAGAATCTTGTTCTTTTATTGTCATTTCTCCTCACTAAAATCTCATTCTCTTTCATTCCCAGTAACCCATTGCATCTTAGTGGCATTATCACCTTGTTTGGGGTGAAATTATTAAAAAAAAAAAAAAAAAAAAAAAAAAAAAAAAACCTCTGGTAGTTTATTCCATGGCTGAGGTAATTATATAAGCTTCACACCCTAGTGAAGGCCATGATTCAAATACTGATTTTCACAGCTATTAGGGCTTTACATTTGGCAAACAGAGTTAATTTGTTTGTCCACAAGTGCTGTCTGTTTTAAAAACACAGGATAATTTTTCAAAGAAAATCTTTCTAGGAAAGTTACAAGACATTGTAAACAAAAAATTTAAATCATTTGAAAGCATAATGTAAAAGAAATGAACTAAAAAATACTCTAATATTTATCTATTTTAATAAAAATGATTGTATTTATTAAATACTTTACACAATGTTTATTACTGTAAATGCCATATGTAGTGGATACACTTATTTAAGTAGACATTCTTGTTTTTTCAAACAGTGAAATTAATATCCACAAGCCTAGGAATTGAAAGTCTTACATGAAGAAAATGTGCCTTCTGAGAATTTTTATTAAGACTTTCAATTAAGCTGGTAGATATTAATTTCACTGTTAAAAAATAAAATTTAAAATAGTTATATTTACTCAAACATGTACCTATTAACAATGATGTTTGTATAAATAAGAAATAGTACTGGATTAAAAAAAAAACTTAATTGCTTAAAAATTATGTAAAACTCAATAAAGCCTCAATTCAAAATGAAATAATTTTCTCCACACCCTAATAAACAAAATTAAAATATTTTCAATAAAAAATACATTTGACACAAAGGAATATATAAACTAATAAATATGGAAAATATTTTCCTGTGTTGTGTTTCATCCTTTAGGGCTTCATTGGACTGAAGTGATGCTTATGTTCATGTAACTAAACATGCAACAAAGGCGAAAGGGCACTGAAATTTATATGTATATATAAATATATATATTTTTTTTTTACATGAAGTCCTAAAGGACAAAACTTGTCAGATGAAAAATCTTTTCCACTTTATCATTATTTTTCCTCACATCGTTCTGGTATATAAATATTTATGTATCATTTTTTCCAAAACTGTCAAATCAAAATTAAATAATTTACCTGGTAGATGACTGATCCATTGTAAGCTTTGATGAATTTTTGAATATAAATTGAAAAGCTAATTAAAGAATAACAATTTTTTGAAAGATCCAAGTTTAAATTTTAAGTGGCATCAAACTCATAAAGCATCTTAATAAAAGAATAAAACACTTATATATGATATGTATGTCAGAAGTCGAGTATATGGACACTATAGAAGGTATGTCCAGAAAGAAAAGTAGAGAAGGAGCTGACTTAAACACTTGCCAGTGCTGAGATCAGTCATGAAGAGAATGCAAATTAAAACCTTACTTACTGCAAGGCCACCCTAATTTACATCTCAAAATAGAAAGAAAATGATTATCTAAAAATAAGTTAGTGAAATGCTGAAATAAACACAGACATGCTTTTTATTTTAAATTTATTTAATAAAATACTCATTATACAAAGAAGTAACTCTTGTTAACTATTAATTAACTTTAAAATTTTTATTTTTTTAACAGAATAAATGTAATTTTTGATTATAGTAGAGAATTAAAAAAATATTTTTGCACATGTTTACATTTGTTATTGCTTGATAGTTTCCCTAAAAGTGAGTAAAAATGCATTTGGAATAAAATGAAGGAATTTTTATATCAACAACACTCATTCCTATCACACTATAAACTACAAGAAGCTGCTGAGAAGTTCTTAGCCTAACCAAGTCACTAAAAAAATATTCTAATATTTGATCATTGTTTTGTCACCTTTATAAACAGACTCTAAAACATTTGTTTATAAGTTAATTCAATAAAATGAAGAGTTGTTTATATGCAACATTTATTCACAGCAAACTGTCTTGCTTCCTTGGATCCTCTTTTTTTTTTTCTTTTTGAATCATTTTACCGTAAGCAAGGCAATAAAGTCACTAAGACACAAGAGATTACTGAGTATGAAAGAATAAGAAAAAGAGAAACATTATTAAGGAGCGAAAACAATAAAAGAGGAATTAAGAAGACAGTACATAACAATTGATATTGTATTTAAATCTTTTAAGATAAAATTTGACTGGAAAGCAAGAAACCAGAAAAGAATTCTACAAGCAAAAATTGCAAGAGAAGAAACTGTTAGCATAGAATTTATGTTTGCATCTAGCTAATTCAATCGCATCAGAAGATTGTAGAAGGAAAATGTCACAGAATTGAAAATAAATTATTGAATATGTTGCTTTAAACTAGAAAAAAGAAAAAAATTGCTTGTTTTTTTTTTTATGGCTTATCAACCTTTGGATTGTAAGAATATTTGGGATATGATTTATTGAAACAAGACCTACTAATTAATGCATAGCTGGAGAGAGAGAGGAGGTGGATTCATACCTTTCCCAAGAGTATTTGCACATATGTGAATATAATGAACCCAACTGGAATTAAAACTTAGCTGTTATCCATTACATCACCTGCATATCCAAGTTTACAGCATCTGGTATTTCCAAGCGGTCAATCATCTAGATACTGATCAGGCTAGATGTTGCTTAATTTCAGTGATCATACAAGAACTGGTGTTTCACTCATTCACAACAAACAATCTTGTTTCTTTGAAATACGAGAAAGCCATCAACTGAATCATGAATAATGATCCTCATTTCCTTTGCTGTATTTACTAGTCCATAAGATGAATGCTTTAAACATATTTTGGGAGATGACTATTTATTTATATTACAATATATTAAAATCCCATATCTGTTCATTTTCTAGTTTTGGTAGATAACCCTCTTATCATGAGGAGTCAAAAGGCTAGGCATGGGCCCGGCTTGTACAAGAATCAAAAGGCTAGGCATGGGCCCAGCTTGCACAAAAGTCAAAAGGCTAGCATGAGCCTGGTTTGCACGAGATTCAAGAGGCAAGAGATGAACCTGGTTTGCACGAGATTCAAAAGGCAAGAGATGAGCCTGGCTTGCACAAGATACAAATAGATAAGCATGGGCCTAGCTTGCACAGAAGTCAAAAGGCTAGGCATGATTCTGACTTGTAAAAGTGAAAAAGCTAGGTATAGGAAAGCCTTGGACAAGAGGCAAATGTTTAACATTGGCTCCTTTTAGTGTGAGTTTACCCTTCTGTAAAGGGATATCATTGGCATATTCTTGACACTAACTGACAGTGCAATGGTAAGTATCTTAATATATAAAATATAAATTGTCATGTAATGAAAACAAAACAAAAAGATATTGTATTTGTCAGTATATAAGATGCTTGGTCAACAATTTGACACTCATTTCTATAATTTTTTTGATATTTTATTTAAATATGTCTTACATGCCAGCAAATATTTCAATATAAAGAAATCAATAATCATGACAGAGAAAATACTATATTTACCAGTTTGTAAGATAACATTAAGTGCAAAGACTATATCAAATCTATTGCTAACTCAGCTGCTCAGAAAGTCAGTTCACTAAGTCATGTGAGACAATTTTTCTCTCCAGAATCTATCATACATATCTATAAGTCTACCTTTCATCAATGCTTAAAATAGTGCTGTCACATATGGTTCAGTCACCCTGTTATTTATCTAGAGCTCCTTAATAAAATCCAAAAAAGAATCAGTAATATTATTGGCCCAGCTTCAATCACAAAGGTGTTTTTGAATGATGACTTATCTAAATCCCAAAAGGGTCTATTTTGCACTTCTGTGGTTAGGCATAATACCAGCACATTTGTAGTAGTGTAATATTTGCATATAATATTTTTTGTACTTATCTTACAGGTTTTAAAAATATATGTAAATATTACATTGCTACAGAACTGCTGGTATTATGTCTACTCAAGCTCATAATGGACACATTTTTATGATGGAAAATATGGAATAGTTACTGACAAAAGAGCCAATCAAGGTAAAGGGTTACTGAATGAGGTTGTTGAATAGATAGGAGGATGTAGGTACAGATTATGAGGATATGTAGGATAGATAATAATTGACCCTAGACTTAAATGGTAAGAATTAGCTATTTCCATACAGGAAACATTCAGCATTCCTTGGCTGAACAGGTAGCAATGTTGTCAGTTGAAATTTACAAAATCTTTCTTTTGAAACAGTTAATCAGGAAAATAAGTTCAATAAATGTTATAGCTCTTTCTAGTACTGATGGGAGTTTTTTTGCTAACCATTTGTTTAAGGTTGTTGGAAATTCAACATTGATTATATCATTATTTTCCCCTGTGATACTCATTTTAGTTGCTGCTGCTTTTGGAATTCTTTAAGTGAGTGTTTTTTTGTTATTTGGTAAAGTTCTTTGCAACTCTGACCTCTTCAAGATCTACAGGTTTAATTCACTTGAAGACATTTTTAATCATTGATCTATGAAAATGATTGGATATATCTGATAATTTAGATATTTCTGAATGAGTTGGTTGGGTTTTATGGTATATCAACCACTGTAGGTCATTTAATGCCAAATTTAGTTCATATATATATATATATATATATATATATATATATATATATATAGTACTAGTAAATGTATAGCTGGCAACATTATTTTTTTTCGCAGTTTGTCGTCATAACCAGGCCGCAGATATATGGTGGGAAAAACTGGGAGTTCACTATTTGCCCATAGCTGGGACCCTAACAGGTGCTACCACCCCGGGTGATGGTGGACCTGGGAACACCAGCAATTAAGAGGTGGTTCCATGCTTCATCAAAACCTCCTGATCAGAGGCCTTGCTGTTGGACAAAATGAGTTGGATGCTATGTGTGACATCTGTACAAAAGTCTAGATATGATAAAGCTATTTCAGAACATGACTCAAGTTCTTAAGTTAATGTTTTGGTTTTGTAGTGTTTTGTGTTGTTGGTTAAGTGGGGATAAAAAGAAAGTTTATGAAAAAAACATTTTGATTTTAAATGTGTAGTCTAAATTTTATTGCTATCCATAATATTTAAAAAAAAAACAAAAAAAAACAAAACCTACAGCTACTAGTGAAATTTCAAATACCGTTGTTAACCAGGACAAAAAATGGCTTGTTAATTTTAACGTCTCTAAACTAAACTTCTCTCCATTAATCATCTGAGAGACCCCTCTCTGCCTTCAAGCAGCATGGCTGATGCTAACCTCCAGAAAAGTGACTCGTTGCACCTCAGGTTAATGTTCTCAGCTGACATGAAGTACAAAGACTATATAGAATCCATTGCTAGATCAGCTACTAAGAAAGTTGGTTCACCGTTTCATGTGAGACAATTTTTCTCATATATATCATACTTAGAATATTACTGCCACATATGGTCCAGTGCCCCTGCTATTTATCTAGAGCTCTTTAATAAAATCAAAGGAAGAATCAGCAATATTATCAGTCCAGATCTGATGGCACAGATTCAGTCACTTTCTCACCACTGTAATGTTGCCTCCCTGTACCTTTTCTATAAATACTAATTGTTTGAATGAACTCTTCACTATGGTAGCTAGATATTTTGAATATAAATACAATATAACTGGCATAAAGATCTCATCAAATTACAATTGAGCTGGCTAAATGTAGCCATAAATACTATGCTAACAGTTTCTTTTCTCACACTTCTCATTTATGAAACTCCTTTCTGGCTCCATGCTTTCCAGCCAACTTTAATCTTAAAAAATTTAAATGCAATGTCAATCTCTATCTACTATCCCGATAACTCGTTTCTCCTCCTACTCATTAGTAATGTTTCTCTTTCTAATTCTTCCACACCCTGTAACCCCTTGTGTCTTACTGGCTTTACTACCTTGCTTGGAGTGAAATTGATTAAAAAAAAAAAAAAAAAAATACAAAGTACTATTAATACTTCCCAGACTTTTACTTAAGCAGACTAAGAACCTGTCTCAGAGTAGTGTACTAATGATTATAAATTGACTAGTTAAGTAATTCTCGTCTGTTTAAATAAAAAATTATAGAATTACAATTTTCCAGTGCTTTTTTTTTCTTTAAAAGCTTGTGTTCTGTTCAGAGAATTATCATGGCACTCTATGCTAACCTTAAGAAACACTATTGACAAATACGAGGTGAGTCAAATATTCATTCTGTTTTGGTTGTCAGATGGCATTAGGAGTGTTTAGCTTGAACAAACTTAATTCAAAAAGATTGCTTTTGATAGTCATGTCAGTGTGAATTCTGTTTAAAAAGATTGTTAACTTTATGAACTTTTCTGTCTGAATTTCTCAGATGAGGAATTATCATTATTTACAGGGCAATAGTCTAGTGGATTAAAGTATTGGTTTGTGAATTTAGTGACATAGTAATTGTGAATTCAATCCCCAGGCCAGGCAGTGTGTATTTGGTGGAAATGGAGCAAGCCATAACCGAGCAGTATGAGAAAACATAGACAAGATCAGCAGAATGAAAACAATTTACAATGGTAGCTTGTTCTCATTCTGTTGACAGGATTCAGTTTGAAATGGAGGGTTCAATTCAAAATTCCCAAATGGTTACCGAGATTAACAAGTGCCTGAAGGCCAGATGAGCACAATGGCCAAAACAATATGGTAACAACAACAAAAATGAGGACAATTCCTCACCACTCGAGGCTTCTTAAAGTTTCATATGCATGGCAATCATCAAGAATTTATGCCTAATGATTGTCATGTGCATGAAACTAAGAAGTATTGAGCAGTGAGGAACAACTCTATGATTCTTTTTAAAACATATTTTAATTCTGTTATTTTACATCAAGCACTGTTTTATTTATTTACTTTTACTCCCAGCACTCACATTTTTATATTGTTTACCCTGTACATGACCCACTTGCAGTAGAAGGTTACATTGTAAGCAGCACAGTTTATGGGGATATTTGGGGAAGATAACAGTTAACCATAAACTTGAACAGGTTAAAATTGTAGTGATCGGAGAGGCATCCTCTTGGGAATTGCTTCCATGAAGCAGCAGTTCTGTGCACTATTTTATACAAAGTGTGACAGAAATACTTCCCCCATAATGTCTCACTATTATGTGGGAGGTATTTCTGCTGTGTGCTATATAATTTCTAAGGAATCAACAAATCTTATTTTTAATTCAGCCAATAAGGTAGTTTTCTGCACAAAAGGAGGACATGTTCAAACCCTGCCAGAGCACATATTTTCTTTAGGATTCTCAGCTGCACAGGTTGATAGATTTAATTCAAACTGTTTAAAAAACAAAACAAAATGAAGACTGAACATCTATTCAAACATATGTATCAACTAAAATATGTTTAAAATATGTATATATGTGTGTGTAGAGAAGGAGTAATCAAATAAAATAATGTTTAAACCTATCTTCTTGGCTCAGTTTTTGCAGAAATACTTGATTTATTTACAGATATCACATAATTTGCAAAAGGCATTTTCTGAAAATATGTTAAAACATTTTTTTTAAAGTGATAAAAACATATATTAAAACAACAAACATTAATAAAAATGGTGGGACGGGGATTCACAAAAATAACATTACCATAAAGTGGTAATATTGAAATACAAAATGATTGGGGAAAAAAAAAAAAATGGTTTAACTGTTTTTTCTTTTGTTTTTTTTTAATCATTTCACCTCAAGCAAGGCAACAAAGCCACTAAGATGCAAGGGTTACCAGGTGGGAAAGAATATGAGAAAAAGAAAAATATTCTTAAGGAGAGAGGACAATAAAAGATCATGAATTAAGACCGAAGAAAATGACTGACATTGCCTTTAAATTTTTGAAGATAAAACTTGACTGGAAAGCAATATGCAGAGAAGAGAGTTCCACATTCATAAAGTCTAGGTACCATAGATGAAAGCTCATCGGAACAATTACTATGAAAATATTTATAAAAAAGGCACAAAGAATCTAAATTAAAGTGGTGGGAAATCACTGAAGCTGAGATTCCAGGTCAGGACCAATTACATTGCAGATTCTTCTTTGGATTACATCGAGGATCTTTAAATATATAGCAGGAACACCAGACCATATGTGGCAGTAATATTCAAAGCATGAATGAACAGTTTATCACATTTATCATTCTTGATTGAGCTCCAACAACGTTTAGCTGTCTTTTTTGTTGTGTTACATTCTGATATAACCACTTAATGGTGATGTTATTTTCTGTCATCCACACTTTTTTGCTATTAATGTTTCTTCTTGCATTAACATGTCCATTTGTATTGCTTTGATAAAATTTTGTACCATTTATATTTTCTATGAAGCCTCACCCTGAGTTTATACATGTAAAGTTTTAGAGGAGAGTACATGTGCATTACCAACCCCACCATTTAAACCAGAGATTATGAAACATAGTCTAACCAAATTGGATAATGACAATAAGGTTTGCTGTGAGAGCTTCTCTCTTGTTGTAGAGAAAAAATCATTATCCCAATATTTTGGCAACTTAAACTACAAAATAGCCACTGCAATAAAAAAAGAAAACTTGATAGAAAATAATTTTTTTTCTTTGATTTTAAGAGATGTGTAAAATTTTCCTGTGAGACATGGGGATTGGGGCAGGTTAAGTTGACAGGAGAACAGAGTAATCACTCTATACAAATTCTCCCAACTTTTCTCTACTTGAAAGCTGACAGAGAGACTGAAACAGCAGCTTAGGGGAAAAAAAACAGTGTAAAATTAGGAAAAAAAATACAAGAAAGGTGTAAAAAGCAGGTTAAGACAAAAGTGAGAATGACATTAGAGAAGTCAGGTTAACAGCAGCAGGAGGAAGTTGACAAAAAAGCACAACCATAAAGACAAAAGTTAAACTCAGATGAAGAAGTAGTAAGCATATAAAATTCTAGAGAGTACAAAAGAGCACAGCCCCACACTGATTGTATTACATGCTTCACAGAGAATGACAAACCGGCTGAGATCTGAAGAACTTGGCGCTTCTAAACAATATAGCCTTCTGTAAACACAAGATATTAATGATAAGCACTTGCGGAAAGAGGTCACTTGAGATAGTAATCTAATGTAGAAATGAGAAGCCTAACAAAATTACTGTCTTTGAAAACACAGAAAGATTACAGTGAAAAAGATCAACAATCAAAAAGAAAAATTATAAGATGAAAATATTTTATTTATTTACTTGTTGAAATTGAAACTTCTAAAGAAATAAAACCACAATAACATGCTTGCTATTCTTAGAGTGCAATTGTTAAAAATACTGAGTTAAAGCCTCACTTGCTACACCATATTTCAATCCTTAATCTGAATGTTGTGTACTTAAAATCAGCAAGCAAAAGATTTAACAAAAGAAATCAGCAAGAAATTGATTATAAGTGGTCAGGAATTGATTATAAGTTGTCAGGAATTAATACAGACATTACTTAGAATAATAGGCTATTATATGGATTATATAGATGCACTGCTAACGATTTCACTATAGAAATAGATTGAAAATCAATAGTAAAAGGACTGTCAGTAGTCAGGAATTAATGCAAACATTATTTACAAAATAGGGTTACTGTATATATAATGGGAAAAAGATATATAAATTTTTATATATCAGAACAATTTTAGGAAAATCTATGAAGTGAAAAAGGTTTTTAGTGTTTCCTCCTTTAGAACTTTATCCAACAAAAGTGATGTTTACATTGATGTGATTACATGTGTGTATTAATGAGAGGGGACACTGAAATTTTAAATTTAAAAAAAAAAAAATGTTTTGGGTATACAGTCTAGATAATTTAATTCAGTTTCTATTTGTTTTTATCACTTTTGTTATGAAATATCCCACATTGTGATAATAGAAGATTTGCCAAGAAAGGTGAAATGTTTGAGAACCTTGATGTAAATTTACTGTGGATAATCTAGCAATTAAAGCACTTTCTATACATTTTCATATTAGTAAATTTCTTTCTTTTTTAATTAAGGCAATATTTTTTTTAATCAAAATTAATTATGGTCAGTCTCATGATGGTGAGCAACTAATGCACTGAGTGTGTTGTTTTGTAAAAGATCCCTTTTGTATTCATATAATCTTTTATTTAATTTCCTTGATGTTTCGCCTATATATTCTTTGTGGCAATTATTGGTGGTAATAGAGAGTAAATTCAAGTTTTAGTTTTTATTATTATGTTTTGGATAAATTAAGTCTTGTTTTAGAATAAGGCAAAGTATCCAGGGCTTTAATCAATGCTGAAGTGGTTAAGCATCTTACCTTTCCTGACCGACTTTCTGACAAACAAAATGGCTTCCGTTTTTCTAGGTCTACCACTGATGTGCTAATGACCATTACTGAATATGTATATCAAGTTCTTTATAATAACAGTGAAGCTCAAGCTGTGGCTCTAGATAGCTCAAAGGTGTTTTGACAAGGTTTGGCATGCTGGTTTTCTATGTAAGCTCCAGTTATGATATTACAGGATGATTGTTCGATTTAATCCGATTGTTCCTATCAAATCGTGAAATGAAAGTCGTTCTGAACAGGCTCACTTCCAGATCATTTCAGTTGAACACTGGTGTCCCCCAAGGCTTTATCCTGGGTCCTATGCTGTTTCTGGTCTTCATCAATGATCTTCTTGATGTCATCAGTTCCCAAGTAGGCATTTATGCAGATGACACTACCACTTACTCCTGTCTCAATAGCAAATCCGTCAGAGCTGACAAAGTTAACCTGGCCATAATTCTTGAAAAGGACCTTCAGTCAGTGGTTAACTGGGGCAGAAAATGGCTTGTAAATTTTAATGCCTCCAAAATGAAACTGCTTTCTTTTAAACACCATAAAGAAACTTTTTTGCCTACTATCAGCATGGCTGATGCTAGACTGCTGAAAAGCAATATATTTCACTACCGTAGCCTCATGTTTTCAACTGACTTGAAGTGGAATGACTGCATTGAATCAATAGCTGCATCTATTGCAAAGAAATTTGGGTCACTGTTTCATGCCAGAAGGTTTTTCTCGTCAGAGTCCATCATGCACATTTACAAATCTACCATTTGTCTGTGCATTGAATACTGTTGCCATGTGTGGTCTGGTGCTTCATCTCGAGGTTCTTGACAAAATCCAAAGAAGGATCTACAATGTAATCGATCCTGACTTGGCATCTCCACTTCAGTCACTTTCTCACAGATATGACGTGGCTGCCTTCAGTCTTTTCTACAAACATTTTCATAGCTGTTCTGATGAGCTTTATCCCTGGTTCCCCAACTACATGAATTTAAGCCTGCTACTAGATTGGCATCTAGGTTTCACCCTTTTACGGTTGAAATAGTTAAATATAATTGCCTCTTCTACAGTTTCTTTTCTCACACTTCATGTCTGTGGGATTTCCTTCCATTTACTTACTTCCCTGAAAACTAAAGTCTACAAAAATTTAGATGCAGCATCAATTGACATCTTCTGTCTTCTTGAATCCCGTTCATCTTTTATCCTTTCTTCACTCCCCACTATACCCATTCTCTTCTCTCTCACTTTCACTTCCTGTAACCCCCTACCTACTAGTGGCATTCTTCCACCTTGCTTAAGGTGAAATGATTAAAAAAAAAAAAAAGAAATTCTAATATTTCATCTCAAACATGCATTTTGAGAATTCAGAAAACCATACTCAATGTTTGATAAAAGGACTGATAAAATCAGCATCTGTCTATATTTCTGAGATGAGGTATTGTAACTATTTATACTATTTACATCATTTGGACTATTGTCATCTTTATTGACATATTCACAATGTTTTGGTTATTTAATTAATTCTTGTAAATTTCCTTGTGATTTTTTTCTTTTTTCCAGCATACATTTGAATGATCACAGCTTAGTTACATCAGAGATTATAGCTTACACAACTCTCAAATGCTATCTTTACAGATACATCTATTTTAATCCAGCTTTGAGAGTTAATGGCAGAAAAATGCAAGGCCAGCTGGAAACAGACAAAAATTGATGCAGTTTTTTCTTAAAAAATAAATTTGTTTTTTAAAAAATAGTTTCACCCCCAAGTAATGTTATAATGCCGCTAGGACGTAGTGGGTGGTTACAGAGTGTGAAAGATAAGGAGAAGACCATTGACAAAAGGACAATAAAGGAACAGGAAGACATAAAATGACAATTGACATTGCATTTAAATTTTTTAAGATTGTAGTTATCAGTGAAGCAAGAAATCAGAAAGGAGTTCCACAGATGAGAAGTGCAGAAAAAGAAACTGTTAGAATAGAAGTGGCAGTTGCATCTAGCTAGTTCAATAGTAAAACCATGAGACCTAGCTACCAATCTAGTAGCACACTTAAATTCATGTAGCCATGGCACAAGGGAGAAAAGCTCATCAGAACTGTTGTTATGAAAATATAACGTTTATCCAATACAATGCCCAAGAGCCACTCAAGGTAAAAGTTGACTGACTGCTATTATATGAGCCTAAAAAGAAGAGGTAAGATGTGCAGTTTATGAGGTTATATAAGATAGAACATAAGAAAATAAAAAACATTATTAACGAGAGAGAACAATGAAAGAACAGGAATTAAGGAGGTAGAAAACATCCTTTTGAAAGTCTGTTCAACAATGTAGCAGTTCTTGGGAAGAAGCTGTCTGAGTGGAACTTACTTCTTACTAATGGAATACAAAGGGTAATAATAATGATTTGACCCCATGTACATGTCATGGTGGATCCTAGCTGCAAAGGTCAGGACTGGTGGAACTAAGGAATATAGCTCATCAGAACATTCACCATGGAAAATAGCAATAAAGTAATGAGAGAATTGCAACATTTTGTATGTGGAAAATGGGTTGTAGAGCAGAAAATAATTCATCACCCACTGGACAAAATCTTGAACAGTGTTTGAAAATGTTATTTGATGATATAAATGTTAACTTTCTTTCAAAAAATGACTTTTACCTCCATTCTTTCCCAATAATTAACTGTAAATGGAGATGCAGGTTTGTATCCTGCCAGAGGGCACATTTTATTTTAAAAGTTTTTCTTGAGTGTGCAGTCCAGTAGACAAAATAAAATGTTTTTTTTCAAAAACTGGATCGTCTACTCAAATATGGGTATCCACAAAAGCTAATATTAAAAGTATTAATAAAAATAAAATCTGTTAATTCTTTCAAACCTGTAATTGATACTGGATTTTTAGCATCTGTATTAATAATAGATTTCTGAAAAAAATCTACTATTAATTATAGATCTATAAAAAATATCAGGTATTAATTATAGATTTATAAAAATCTACTATTAATTATAGATTCCTATCTACTACAAACTCCCCAAAATACAGGATGGTGGACATTTATGGGTTAATCCTTGATTTGTATTACATCTAAGAAGTTTGAACAGTTTAAGAGTATTAGATCTTTTTCTTTGTTTTATGAAAATTGTGGGAGTGTTTTCCTTATTTTATATATTTTTCAAACTAGTCTTCAGCTTTGTTGCTATAAACATTGTCTCCCTGCTGATAGTCTTAAATTTTCCTTAATAAAGATACAAACCTTAGGAGTCCTTAATAAAGATACTGTCCTTAGAATTCCTTAATAATAATACAGTCCTAAGAATACCTTAATAAAGATACAGTCCTGATAATCCTCAATAAAGAGGGTCTTTAACCTTACTTTGTAACCATTTTTGGAATTTACTTCATAGTTTCTTCTCCCTCCTCATCCATCAGACTAGAATATACTGTTGGAATAGTATGTCCTAGTTGAAGAACCCTTGGTGGGGGTGGGGGGGAAGTAATAAGAAATTATCAGTGTTCAGGACTTAAGACAAACACCGACAACAGAATAGGGCCATTATATGTTCGGAATTACTTCTGATCTGGACTGTTTACTTAACCCTTGAGCATTCAACATGCTCATAGTCGCCCTGTAAATATCAAAGTCTCACTCTATGTGATTAAAGTCTCACTGTTTGCAATACTTCCTGCATTATCTGTGATGATGTCATCATATATTACGGCAGAGTGTACATGGGGTGGGTGTGGTAATAAAATAAGTACATCCATCTCCTCTCTTGCTTGTAACTATACATTACAATAAATATAACATTTTCAACACTAAAGCTGAATCAGTCTAATAAAGCTTCTTAAGCTTCTACTTGATGCCATTACTATATTACAGTGGGTTATGGCTGGTTGAACATTGAGAGCCAATACTTATGGGGTGGGTTTGGAGGAATTGCAATCCTAAAGGGCTAATGGTTATAGAAAAAAAAAAAAAAATAACAACCTGAGCTTTTCAATACAAGAAACCAAGATGAAAGAATTAGTTGGACAATAATACTAATAACAACAGTATTTTTTATGCACTATATGCCTTCAAGAAGTGAGTGATCATGGTTCTCCACAACTTCATGTTTTTGTTGATCAAGGTAACTTTTGACTCTTTACCATTCTTCCTTACTCTTATTCTGTTATCCATTCACCAAAAATCATTAAATTGCTGTTTCTCTTGCCTTCAATAAGTCCTTTGAGCATTAAGTTCTCTTTGCTCTCTTTCCTTGTGATGTGTGCCAGAAATTTCAACTGACTCTTTTTCATTGTAAATTTAACTTTCTTTGTAGTTTTGACTTTCCTCAAAACTTCCTTGTTGCTCATATACTCTGTTTATGATATTCACTGCATTTGTTGGTAGAATGACATCTGTTGTTTCAGGTTTCATCTCCATCTGAAGAGATTGCCCAACATCCATTGGCATATAGGATTTCCTATCCGTTGTATCTTTTACCAAAGTTTGACTTTTTACTATCCCCCTTCCTCCCTGTTATGCTATCCATTTACACAAGCTTGTTAGGTAATTTACTTGCTGTTTCCCCCACTGTCACTTTTGAATTCAATATGTCCTGTGAGCATCAAATTTTCAAAGCCTTCTTTCTTCATTATGTATCCTAGAAATTTCAACTGCCTCATTCTAAGTATTAGCATCCTTTTTGTTTCCATTTTTTTTTAAAACTTCCTCATTACTCATATCTCCTAGCCATGGTATTCTCAGCATCCTTCTGTAGAACCACATCTATTGCCTCAAGTCTCTTTCTCCTCCTCCTCTTTTAGGAAGTTGCCCAGTATTCCCTACCATATAGGAGGGCCAATATTTCATAGCAGTTCAGCACTCTTTTCTTTGTTTCTAATTTTCATGATAAGGGATATTCTGATAAGAAATGTACCAGTTTACAATATAATTGTTGTTTCTTTCTCTAAGTTTTGGGATCAGAACCTTTTTCATCTTGCTATAGTTACCATTCTCATGTAGGCTTGCTAACCTCTCAAAATATTCCAACTTGTCCATAAACACTATAGCATTACCTCTGTATCCTAGCAGCATGATGATACGAGTGACATTCTCTAGGGTTTTTATGTCCAGTTTTTCTTCTCTTTGGTGGCTTGGCCCTTTATAATGTCCATCTCATTTTTCATCTTGGCTCATCTACCTGGGTCTTAGAGATCTACAATGTCACCTTCTCAACTGGAGTAGTCATATCTAACTATAGACCTTGCTTGATGTTGTAGAGATATCATGGGTCATGTGAAAACTGCTTAATGACATCAATCTATACAGTAATAAAAGCAGCAGTCAATTTTAGTTTTGTTTACAGCAGTCAAACCAAGTGGTTGCTTTTTTATACTGGGTCAAGTGGTTGGGCTGAGGCTAAATCTGACTCTTTCAGCAAATTTTCAAATCCACGATACCATTTCCCTTTGGGAATATATCTTTCTGAGATATAGACAGTAACTCCGGCTTGCTTCCTCATTTTGAGAAAACCCAGAACTTACAGTTTCTCCTTAGTGGAATATATCCTCACCTAAGACATAGATGAATCTGGCAATCTGGCTCTTTTTGAATCTGGAGTCCTACAAATGGCTTTTCCAGAAACAGAAGAATTTCCATATCATATGTCAGAACCCTTCCTTTTTGTTTCTCCTTGAACTCTGCTTGACACTGAGGATATATGATATATTTTTCTCTGAGTGCAAATATCTATAGATAGTTTTGTGTATATCTTAGAGGTATAAAAGTCTCTCTGTGAACAAAGCATGTTTATCATTCTTTTTCCTTCAGCTATTCAGTTTTGTCCATGAACTATGGTGTGACTATATCATGGATATAATAATGTCCATAATGGGAGAAATGTAAATGGAAGAATAATCCTTTCTATCATATCTTTCTCCTGTTATAATGTTTACAACAAAATCAAAACTCTTGCTTATCACTGACTGGCAATTGTTGAAGTTGACAACTGGTTTTAACAGTTTTTGGTGGATCTTGGGTATTATTTGACTATTACATCCATCTCACCCCTGACTATTATTTTATGTTATTGATGTAGTCAACTGGCTAATGATGGTGAAGGATGGGTGGAATTGATTATGTACATTTGGTCAATAATATTTTTGATCTTTTACAGCTTTCTTCAGTTCTGAAGTCAGATCCTTTTCCACCTTACTACCATTCTCAACTAGGCTTGCTAACTTCTCAGAATATTCCAACTGATCCATCTCCACTATAGCATTAACTTTGTCAGTTGGCAGTATGATGATACAAGTGTTATCTTGTAAGGTTTTGATGACCAGATATTCTTCCATTGTGATGTTCAATTTTGGCAGCTTGACCTTTTCTAATATCTGTCTCATTTTCCATCTGGGGCTTAGTAATCTACAAGGTCACCTCAACTGAAACCATCATATTCACTTGATGGATATAGTGCAACTGAGACCTTTGTTTAACATTGATTCCTTGGATACAGACACCTGACAAGTGTTGATGTTGAAAACTACTTTTAACAGTTTGTAGTGGACCTTGTTGATACTCCTACTATGTCTTTCATTTGCTTTCATTTTGTGTCACTCTTGACCTCCTCAAATTCCTTATTATATGACTTATACACATCTTGTTTGATTCTGTTTTTATGTGTGTCAAGGATTATATTGCTAAGGAATGTCTTTGTTTGATCAGAGAGATTACAATATAACTGATATTTATTTCAACAATTACAGTTTCAGACTCTATTAAGCTTTGAAAGAGGTTTTGTCTTCAGCTTTGTTCACCTAAACACTGTCATTCAGCTGAGACATTCTTCAGTCTTCCTTAGATCTTCATGTGAAGAATATTATAATCTGTTGGCCAGGTGGGTTCTAGTTGAAGAAACAGAGAAGAGGAATTTAATATTATCATATTATATATCTAAGTGCGACCAATCCCAAAGACTCTATTGGTTGAACCAGTAAATGAAGAGGAATACACATGACAGACATACTATAGAAGGGGCCACCTGAAATTATAATAGATTCAGCAGCAGTCCACTGCAGTTTCATAATGATTCGGCATGTCTCATTTCATATGTACTGCAGAGAATGGTCATGAAATCAAGTGTGTGGGTCACTTCCTGGCAAATGGAGGTCCACCTTAAACAAATTTATGCCATTCACACTTTCTTCTACCGATTTTCTTTCACCTTCAACCAACTCTTGCAAATCCAAACGGCAATAGGGAATAGATGAGAAGAGCAGGTTTTGATGAAACTGGAAGTTTCTAGTCCTGAACCTGCATGGTGGCAGTGAATTTTGTCATCAACACCATCTTCATAAAGGAAGTGCTCAGCAAAGAATAAATTCAATTCTTGGATATGAGATGAAGTCGATGATGATATATATATATATATATATATATATATATATATATTTATTACTATACCTTATTATATAAACAAAGGGCTCATAAAATATTCCAAAATAGAAAAGTGGCCTCCCCTGACAACCCAAACCAATCAAGAAAAATATATTGTTCTACCCACTATCACAACTACAATTTATCTAAACTCAACATAAAATTTGTCACAACTACATCTAAACCAATAAAAACTTAATCAATACAAAAAAAAAAAAAAAAAAAAGAGAGACTAAACTTGAAAGAGGTATTTACTATCACCAGCAAGGACTGCCAGAAAGAATCTATTGGAGAAACCTCGAGAAGTTTAAATAAAAGATTACATGAACACAAGAGAGACATTTTAAAAAACAACATATTAAGTTGCTGACCACAATTTTGACATAAAAAATATGACTAATTAAGAGAGAAAATAATTCACTAGAATGAAAATTTTTAGAAATGCTTTAATCTTTAGTCTTAAATTCTTTTCACGTCTTCTGTTATCACAATGTAGGATATTTAATAACGAAGATGATAGAAAGAAAAAAAAATTGTTGACTAGATTATATACCCAAAACACATTAAAAAAAACTATTTTTAAATTTCAAATTCCCAGCATCTCTCGTTTGTGAATGTGTAGTCACATCAACATAAACCTAGTCCCACGAAGTCCTAAGGGACAAAACGCATTACACAAAAACTTTTTTCACTTTGTCATCTTTCCTTCAAAATTGTTTATATATATATATATATATATTATAAATGAGAATGTTCAATTTAATCACTCATTACATTTATTCATCACTGAACTTTGTCAATTACAGTCAGCCATATTAAAATGGGTGAACAGAAATTAAAGTTAGATTAAAATCAGACTCCAAGAAAATTTAAAAAAAAAAAAACTTAAAAAAAAACTTAAATGAAAAGCATAAACAAATAAGTCTGATGTGGCAAATCATATACTAAGGATGAAAGACTCATATTATCCTCCCTGGGATAAGGTCCAAATAATATATAAATACTATTAAGAGTGAGAAAATAGAAGTGGCATACATTAAGATGTTGGACAGGTGCATATTTGAGGCAAGTGTGGATGTTGTTTTCCTTGCTCAGCAAAGAGGAAACTGGAGAACACACCCCACATGTACTATGGAATCAGCTATTTAATACATGTTGAAAATGGTATCAAATGTGTGGTTTATGGTGTTGGAAATAAACTGAGTCTATTTTATTTATTTATTTAGTTTTTGGTGACCCACTTTACTGTAGAAAAGAGACATCTTTCTTTATAGATTGTACATCTGAAGAAGACTTTAGAGTAGATTGTCCGAAAAAAAATGGCAAACTAAAAAAGAAATGCAAAGTATGAACTGCATAGTCTGAACAAATCCCTTCAAGTGCCTGTCATGATGTTCACTTCATGCCATTTCCCTTTCACAAACATTCACTTTGTGCTGTTTCCCTTTTACCAAGAAATGCTTTACCCTCATATCTTCAACATGCTGACTTAAAGATACTTTATTATAACAACCACTTCATATATATATATATATATATATATATATACACACACACACACACACACACACACACACACACACACATATATATGAATGAAATGCTCTTCTCATATTACCATTCTGTAACAAAGCAATACACATCAAAAAATGAATAATTAATAATAATTCTACATTGAAAAAAACTCAATTTAAATTATAATTCTATTAATATTATATCATTCATCTCTATTTATTTGATATGTACTTTCAGGATGTGGGTGACTCTCCACAACTTTCTGTTCTCTCAAGCTAAAGAAGGCCAGGAGGCACAACATCTATGATATAACAACAGAGATAAAGACATTATTCTGACTGTAAATAATGTTAATAATAACAACTCATCACAGAAATTCAGACAGAAATAATTTAACTTTTTCTTATCTTGCTTGGCCATTGAATTCTTCAACCATCTTCACATTCCTGTTTTATTTGATAACATTCTCAGAATTTCAAACTGAATACTTTTTTAGTCAACAGGAGGAGACTTTTCTCATTCCATTGTCCATGCTGAGATGTAACTATTATTATACAATAAAACCTTTTGAGTGAGTTCTAATATATGGTGAAAAGAGCACAAGGGCAAAAAGTTTAAAACTATTGCTATAAACAACTAAAAGTAAGGTCATGTAATGTAGTAGTTAGTATGGAAAGAGAAAATTTTGACAAACACGTAGCTATTAAGATTGTATCTTTCCAAGAGTTCAGAATAACCATTTGGCACAAATTCAATCAATCTCTTTTTCTGGCTAGCTGAACAACACCTATAATGAGATAGAGATAGACAGAGAGAGAGAGAGAAAAAGAGAGAGAGAGAGAAAAAGATATATAGAGAGAAAGATAGAGAAATATATATATATATATATATGTATGTATGTATATATATATAGAGAGAGAGAGAGAATATATATATATATGTATATTGTCAGGCATCTGATAGGTAGGAAGCCATCCGTCTCAAGTGTTTGAGTGACTCAGTAATGACAGGGAGATATTCCCAGCACCTGGTACAGGGTGTTGTCACTTTAGCATGTCTATACTTTTTTTTGTACTGCACATTCCACACATACCCAGAAAGGGAGGGAATATCAGCATCTTAGCAGCAGTAGAAGAGGTGGATGCACTCAACCAACAATTTAGGATAGTGATAAAAGACAGTAATAGAGAGAGGCACTAGCACCCCACTCACTGTACATTTATGCATGTGTGTTTTGTCACAATCCCTCATCCCCATCAAAGTTGACAATGAGTATCACAAAATTTTGTCATTAATGACTGGGTAGAAACTATAGAAAAGTGGTTTTCCCAAATGTTCACTCATCAACTACAAACTCATATCATGTTCTTAAATAGCCTCGTCAGAGCACAACGTTCATATGGATGCCATGAATGGAGCCAAGCTCGTTCAGAAATATTCAAACTGTCAGGTGTAGACAACCACTTTCCCAGATCAATGATTAAAAATGGCTTTCAGTGAAAAAAAAAAAACACACGCAAAAAAACATGTAGAACTTCATAAAGATCAGACAGACACCATGAAATCACAAAGAACTGTACCAAATAGAAGAAGCCACATCACTTGAAGACTTTCAATAACAGTGAAAATTAAAATGGACAGCACATGTAACTTGAAGAGAAAATAATGACAAAGTGTTGACATTCCACACTACTTTAAACAAAAGCCAAGTAAGGAAGACCTCAGCAATACTGGAAAGAGCAAATAACAGTTACTGGACTTGAAAAGCCTATTCTCCTGAAAAATTATTTTAAAAGAAAGATTTTATAAATTTCAACCAAATGTATCACTGGCTGTGAATACCAAATGTTTCCTTATAAGGAAATACAGTCAATAACAAAATTATTCATACAGCCATCAATTTTTAATGTTTTTTTTTATGTATTTCTCAGAATCTAATGCCTAAATGATGCCAGGTTTTTTATATGTTAATAATCACAAAAAGCAATATAAAACTCAATTTTCAGAACAATAGGTTAATACAACAAATTTGATATGAGAATTATGCAAAATAGGAAAAGACAAAATTATTTGTACAGTACGAAAAATAGAAAAAAATTGAACAATTTTCACAATATTAATAGCCAACAGGATGGCCTCTCATCTTTATAACTTTCTGCAATCGTTTTCTAAAGTTTTTGACGAGATTTGAACAAATCAATTCTGGGATTTTATTCCATTCTTCAATAGTTACACATTCTAATTCCTGTTATTTTTCTTCCCAAAGATTTTCAGTAGAATTCAAGTAAGGACTCATTGAAGGCCATGGCAGAACAGTAATCTTTTTTTTCTGAAGCCATGCAGTCACTGATTTAGACATCCATTTGGGATCATTATATGGCTGGAAAATAAATTACTGGCCTAGATGAAGATTTAGCACTGATAGTTGTAGATTTTCATCCAGAATTTTGATATAGTCTGCAGATTTCATGATTCCTCTTATTGCAATTAATTGTCTAGTCCCTCTTGAGCTAAAACAACCCCTAAACATCACGGAACTGCCTCCATGTATTAATGCTGCCAATGTGTTATTTGAGAGGAAAACCTCACCTTTCTTCAAATCTTCCTCCAAATCTTCTGTACATCATTATGTCCAAAATGTTCAGTTTTTGTTTCATGACTCCATAGTACTTGTTCACAAAAGCAATTTTCTTTGTCTAAGAATGTTTTAGCAAAATTAAACTGAGCAACAATGTGTCATAGTTTTTGAAGCGGAGTTTGTTGTGATCAGTTTCCATACAACCCATTTCTATTTAAACAACATTGTATTGTGTGAATACTTACACTGATACCCTTTGTACCCAAACTTTTGACAGTGTCTTTCAAAACAACTCTTGGGTTTATATTAACCTCACAACACAGTTTTCGTGCAGTTCTCAGTGACAATTTGTGTTTTCTTCCACACTCAGGCAAATTCGCTATTGTGCCAAATTTTTTAAACTTCTTTATAATGGACTGTACCATAGATCTAGTAATAGCTAACTGGTTTGAAATAGTGCTATAACTATTTCCCAACTTGTGGAAATTAATAATTCTCTGTCTCAAGTCAACACTAAGCTCTCTTATCTGTTAATAGTGTTGTTAACATAAGAATAACAATGGTAACACTCTATGCACCATGTGATGTTCTTTGCTGGAATTATCACAAATATTCTAATGAATAGTCGAGAAGGCTTCACAGATAAAATAATTATATAAATTACTTACATGAATCAATCAATTTAAAACAATATTTTCTACAGTACAAATAATTTTGTCTTTTCCTCTTTTGCATAATTCACCTGTCAAATTTGTTGCATTTAACCTATTGTTCTGAAAATTGAGTTTTATATTCATTTTTGTATTTATTAACTGTTGTATCCTTAAAGAAGGTTACAAACAGAAAAGGTGGTACTCGATTGAAAGAAACAACAATATGGGCGTAGATGAAAGAAAGAGAGGTTTATTGTAAAAGAGAATATATTACTGAAAGACAGAGAATGGGTTAGCAAGATAGTAATTCCCAAAGCAAGTCTGCCAGGTATATCCTGTGCTTACTATATATTTCTACTGATATAGTCAGTTCACTTAGGCGATAGGGAGTGTGAGACATTCCATTACAACATTAACATATGAAAAAATGGGAATTAGTTTCTGAGAAATGAATAAAAATATTCAAAACTTATGGTTGTACCAATAATTTTGTTGTTGACTGTAGCTAATGTTACTATTATCATTACCATTAGCCCCATCCCTCTTCTTTTTCCCCATTGAAAATTAACTAAAAAAAATAGCTTTTTTATATGCAAAGTTGATAACAGTTAACACTGGACTTGAACAAGTTAAGATTATAGTGATCAGGGAAGCAACTTCGTGGGAGTTGGTTCCACAAGACAGTGGTTCATGGAAAGCAAGATGTTGACTTTCCACATTACTTCAAACAAAAGATTAAGTAGGAAACCCCCAACCTGAAAAGATAAGTAACAGTTACTGGCCTTTAGAAACCTATTTTCCTGAAAAATTCTTTTCAGAGAAAGATTTTATAAATTTTAACTGAAAGTAGCACTGGCTTCTCAGTTAATCAATGCCAAATGTTTCCTTATAAGAAAATGATTGCTATTACCATATGTACTGATGTAGGTATAATATACCATTAAAGACATGCTGTCTTTGAAGAGAGACACAAATGTATATGTCTTGGAAAAAAGGTAGGTTGGTGATGGCTTTAAATTTATCCCAATATTCTTTATGAGAAACTTATTCAATGCCTGCAAACAGGCAAGAGTTCTGTTTTGTATTTAGCATTCTATAGAAAAGCAACCGTTTTCGACCCCTCTCTGCCCACCCCATTCTCACTGCATAATATTTACCCTCATTCCCTTCATATTCCCTTTGTAAAGAGGAACTTTCACTCGAACAGATTTTTACCAAGAACTACTACTTTGAAGAACAGACTCCCATGTGGATGCTTTCCTGGACATTACAATCTTAATCTCTTCATGTCAAGGGTCTTTTTTTTTCTTTTTTTTTTTTTTTAATTATTTCACTCTAGGCAAGATGATGATGCCACTAAAAGTCAGGGGGTTACTGAGAGTGATAGGAAAGTGCCATATGTGATGTACACTTGGGCAATCATGTCTCTTTCGATTCATGACTGACTAGGCAGAGGTTTTCCCACAGTATGTTGCTATTTCTTTCTATGGTAGACTGGTTACCAACTAACGCTATAGTACCCAGTCTGTCCTGTTATTCAACCTATAGCTCAGAGAGATGGATTCATACGTTTCCCAAGGGTATTTGCTGAAATACATTACACGACAGCACACATACGAGAAAACATTAGTGAGAAGAAAAGACAATAAAAGAACAGGATTCAGGAAGACAGAGAGGAACTGATGTTGCATTTAAATTTTTGAAGTTACTTCTGACTATTTCAACAGTAAAAGACCTAGTTGCTAAGATAGCACTTCACTTAAATTGAACTCCAGTTTTAAAAAAAAAATGTATGACCCTTGCCTTATTAGGTAATTATTATGGGGTCCACTCCTTTTTCATATAAGTGGACTCTACCAAGTGTACCTGGGCTGCTGCCGTTAAATACCCAGAGTTACAGTCAATGAGTGGTAGTAGTCGGCAGTCGGTGGTAGTAGTCGGTAGTTGGTAGTCGAGAGTCGGCAGTCGGTGAATGTGAGAATATACGAACGGAGATAGTGTGAGATAACCTCTTGTAGAAGTCAGTTACAAGCACGTAGACTCTAAGGAAGTCTTACTTCGAGACTGTATATATCTATCTGTATTTGCTACTAACCACGTTCATGGACTTACTAACAGTATTACTATTTGTATGATTGTGTAAATACATTTTATTTCTTATATTTAATTATTGTGTTTGTCATTCCTTGGAGACCGAATTCATCTCGGAATCCACAACAACTTAG
Organism: Acanthosepion lycidas; assembly: GCA_963932145.1. Lineage (NCBI taxonomy): Eukaryota > Metazoa > Mollusca > Cephalopoda > Sepiida > Sepiidae > Acanthosepion > Acanthosepion lycidas. The sequence continues at coordinate 50,686,712 of OZ010613.1, read as the reverse complement.
TGAACGAGGATTCGAACTCACGCGGATAACCACAACAACTTGGCGAATGAGGATTCGAAACTCACACGGGGAAAGAAAAACTTGTTGTACGCCTAACCAACAAACAACTTGGTGAACACACGTGGAAAACTAATCAACAAAAGAAAAATCCTTCCCTCATCGTTACAACAACAAATTAGCGGCAAACAATTTCAAGGAGTAAAAATACATACAACTGAGTTATCATGGAAGATTGTAAAAATATGTTGGTAGAACTGATAAAATACCAAAATGATCAATAGTTACAGCTACAAGAAAAATGGCAAAAGCAATTATTAAAAACGCAAAAGGAAAATCAAAATAGACAAACAAATCTCCAGGAACTAATATTGAAAGTAGCGGGCAACAAGCAATTAGATATGGAAAAAGAAGCAACATTTTCGCAAGACGCAGTGTGGAATACCATAGAGATTTTCAAATATTCTCTAGATGAGGACAAAAATTTTGGAGATTACTTCAGAAGACATGAAGAAATCTTTAACATAGACTGTCAAAATTGGACAGAAGCAAAAAAGCTACATCTATTGCTTAGAAAATTAGGAACTGAAGAATATACAAAGTTCTTGCCAAAAAAGACGAATGAATTAAAATTTGACGAAGCAGTGACATGTCTTAACTCTTCAGCCCCAAAACATCACTCTTCTATAGAAGGTGGAAATGCCTTAACCTGGTAAAGGGCGATAATGAGGATTATTCCACGTTTGCCGCAATCGTAAATAAACATTGTGATGACTTCAAACTAAACGGAATTAACACTGGACAATTTCAAATGTCTCATTTTTGTTCAAGGGCTAGTTTCTACAAAAGATAGCAAAATGCGTAGAAGAATTCTTGCAAAATTACAAAATGAACCGGGTCTAACATTACAGCAATTATCGGAAGATTGCCAAAGATGTTTAAGCATAAAGAAAGACGCAAAGGCCATTGAAGAATCAGCTGTTTCTCATATACGTAAGTTAAACAAAAGTCTACATTCTTCACCCTCCCCGGAAAGAAAACTAAAATTTTACGACAATAAAAAAAGGTTCTCACCCTCCCCAGAAAGAAAAATAAAATTTTATAAGAGAAAAAGTACAACATACAGGACAAATTATGACAAATATCGAAACAAATATAAGCCCCCCTCCATCAGCATGTTATCGATGTGGAGGATTACATTGGAACAAGGATTGCCGCTTCAGATATAAAAACTGTCATGAATGTGGGAAAAAAGGCCACAAGGCATCCCAATGTAGAAATAGAAAAGATACTAATAGAAATAAGAGCTAAAAGGATGAATAACGATGACAACAATGTAAGGAAATATGTAGAACTGGAAATTTTAAACAAAAAGATTAAATTACAACTGGATTTGGGTTCCGACCTCACAATAATCAACTTACAGACATGGAAAAAACTCAACAGACTTACCATGTTACACACTCAAAAAATTGCCAAGTCGGTTACAGGCAAACGAATAAAATTTGAGGGAGAAATAATAGTAAATGTTAAATTTCACGGCAAAACAAAAAAACTTAAGATATACGTCATGAAAGATACTGAAAATTTAGTAGGTATCGACTGGATGCAGAAATTCAACGTTTGGGACCTACCTATCAACTCGTTTTGCAAAAAGTTAGAGGTTGAACCATCCAATAATATAAAATTGAAGGAAGAATTATACAAGCAATTTCCTGGGGTATTTTCAAGCGGATTGGGATGATGCAACAAATTTAAGGCCAAAATAGAATTAAAAGAAAACGTCCAACCAATTTTTAAAAAGAAGCGAAATGTACCGTTTGCTACTATAGAAAAAATAGACAAAGAATTGGAGAGACTTGAACAAACTGGGATTCTATCTAAAACAGAGTTTAGTGAGTGGGCTAAAAAAGAAGTCAGGAGAAATTCGCGTATGCGCAGATTTTTCAACAGGACTCAACAAGGCAATAAAAGGCCACCATTACCCACTACCGGGCCCAGAGGAGGTATTTACAAAGGTCAATGGCGGTAAGATATTTTCAAAAATAGATCTTGGTGAGGCTTATCTACAAATTCCAGTACAAGAAGAGAGTACGAAAATCCTTTGCATTAATACGCACAAAGGGTTGTACAAGTTCAACAGATTACCATTTGGAGTAAAAGTTGCACCTGCAATTTTTCAGCAAATGATGGACACAATGCTCACGGGCCAGAATTTTGCGACCGCTTATCTGGATGATATTCTAATTAAGAGCGACAATGTTGAAGAGCACACATCACACATAAAAGAAGTTTTTAGAAGACTTCAGGATTTCGGCTTCAAAGTAATAGGAGAAAAGTGTGATTTTTTTTTTCGTAAATGAAATTAAAAATATGTCGGAACCAAAAAATATTAATTCCCCCCAAAAATGGATCTAAGGATGGGGGTATTATGGGGTCCACCCCTTTTTGATATAAGTGGACACTACCAAGTGTACCTGGACTGCTGCCATTAAATACCCAGAGTTACAGTCAATGAGTGGTAGTAGTCGGCAGTCGGTGGTAGTAGTCGGTAGTTGAGAGTTGGCAGTCGGTGAGTGTGAGAATATACGAACGGAGATAGTGTGAGATAACATCTTGTAGAAGTCAGTTACAAGCACGTAGACTCTAAGGAAGTCTTACTTCGAGACTGTATATATCTATCTGTATTTGCTACTAACCACGTTCATGGACTTACTAACAGTATTACTATTTGTATGATTGTGTAAATACATTTTATTTCTTATATTTAATTATTGCATTTGTCATTCCTTGGAGACCGAATTCATCTCGGAATCCACAACAGTAATACTAACAGAGACTTCGAACTAATGAAAAGAGAAAATCAGTCAAATTTGGGATACTGTAAGAAATGATCAACTGAGAAATTAAACTTATTAATAAGAAGCCCTATTAAAAAGTAACTCCAGCACAGATATGGCAGAAATATTCCATTTTTGGTCTATCTTTGTAAAGATAAAGACCTATTCTCTTCATATTCGGTTAGTAAGAAAGAAATGTAATTGTGACAACTTCCCAAAAACCAGTTCTTCATGGAACAATCTCTTGAGAGAATGCTCCCTGGATCACTATTGTTCCCAAACCGCAACCTGGGGGTGGATGGGAGGTCTCAAGCAGTGCTTTGTGACATTCCCCATCTTATCAACATTTGCTTTTTTCTACCTACATTTATATACGCTACAAATGAAAATAAGAACAACAGACTATTATTAAATGTTGAAAGATTTTCATGGATTTTGAGGTCCTTCTAGAGTTTTTCTTTTTTCATATGTATCTGTAAATTTGCTAAGTCTTGAAAAAACACCATATAAAATTCATTGTGCTTTATCCATAATGTTGAATGTGTTAAAATTATTCCGCTTAACAAGAAAAATCTCAAGTTGATGCCACAAAACTTTCATTTATTTAAAATGGAATGATCTATTATGACATATCTCTAATCAATACTTAGAAACATTGTATTCACCGTATATAGTCAAAGAAAGGTTGCATTTTTTTTTCCACCAAAATTTTGATAAAAATGAGGGGTGTCACCTATCCACTCAAAATAATAGAGTATCTGAAGTAGACTGTGGTGTATCAATATTCCAGGTGAGCACTCCAGGCTCAAGTAAGAGTAAGTGAGAATATGAAATTTTCAATTTTACTCAATCACCTCTTCCAACAATGTCCTGTCACACATCAAATAAATGTGCTCAACCTGCACTACTCATATTTACCAGTTATTATCTGATTTACAATGAAAGACTATCATTTTCAAGTGATTTTAGGACTGAAGTGATTACTGGCATCCATTTTTGTCTAAACAGAGAAGCCCTGCATTCGATAAGTAAATACCATGAAATTACCACCAATCACTTTTCTTATCTTTTAATATATGTAAGCAAAGTTTTGAAATAAAAGTAAATATTTAACAAATATTAGTTATATTTACATTGAAAAAGGGCCATGTAACACGCAAGATTATAGTGCAAACTATCTGTGAGTTAACCGCAAATACCCAATTTGACAACCCTAAACTAAGGGTGCAACCGAAATGTGAGTATATATACTTTCAAGTTTTCTAGTTGAATTGTTCACCTACATTGCATATGATCTATTAATGTACATAATTAGGTTACAATAAAATTTGTATTTTATATGAATACTACCTTATGAAAATTGAGATGTAGTAGAGTGGAGGGTCCCATATCATAGACTGGAGAGGGGAACAAGACCCTTACTAGTCTTAACCTCTCTAAGTTTAGGGTTAACCATTATATTTCCTGCATAGCCTTTTAAGCTATACTTCTTACCTTACCACTGAAGCTTGATAAAATTGACCTTCTGATTTTGTTCCTTGAGCAGAGGATTCACGAGAGTGTTTGCAGAAGATATACAATTGGAATACAGGAGAAATCAGGTTGTCAAACCAGCCAATTTCAGGCTTTATCAAAATCTCATGGCATCTGTTTCTGCATTTTATTACATTTCAGCTTTTCCTTTCTTCAATCTCACCTTCAATTGATAAGAAAAATCTTATTAGGTTTGTGCAAAAATAATGACGGTTTTTGACGTGAAAAAAAAAAAAAAAACCGTCATTATTTTTGCACCAACCTAATATTTTGTAAGTTATAAAACAAAAAAAAAATCATTGTTACTCTCTAGGTCATTTAACATACTTATAAAATCAAAGTTATTCAAATTTTTCTTTTACCGTTTTTATAATGCTAATTTTTGGTTTTATTAAAATTTCATAAATTCTATTTCAATTGTTTTTCAAAAATTTAACTTTCGTTTTCTTGTTTCAATCAATTCCAAATTATTCTTTTATTTTGTGAGCATTTTTACCGATATATATAGCATACCTTAAAACTATATTTTTATCACAATATGCAAAAAAAAGGTTAAAAATGATGGAAGACTTAATAATAAAAAACCCCAAAACTCATTAATATCAAGTATAAACATGTACACAATATATATATATATATATATATATATATATATATATATATATATGTGAGCTTAATATCCACCCTATCAGGCAGAGGCTCTTGATTGGGCCTTTATCACAATAGGTAGGGAGTAGTAGATGTGATAGGCAACAATAAACTACAGAAGAACTCAAAATTGATTGCTGCATATAAGTATTGCATTAAAAGAAAGCACTAGACATTTTATTTTCTTTTTTTAAGCATTTCACCCCAAGCAAGGCAGGAAGCCACTAGGATGCAAGGGGTTACAGAAAATTTAGAGCAAGATCAGATAGGAGTGATAGCAGAAAGGATGAGGGTAGTGGATAGATCAAGGCAACTGGAGATGTTGATTGACATTACACTTGAATAGCTGGAGATTATAGCTCACAGGGAAACAGGAAAAGGGAAGGGAGTTCCACAGGCGAGAGGTGCGAGACATGAAGCTATTAGAGTAGAAGAGACGGCTACATTTAGGAGTTTCAACAGTGAAGGGGTGAGAGCAGGATGCCAGCCTGGTAAGGCGCTGGAACTCATGACGTCTGGGAACCAGTGAATGCAGCTCCTCGGAGCAATTTCCATGAAAGTATTTGTAGAACAGACAGAGGGAGGTGACGGTATGTCTGTGAGAAAGTGACTGTAGATGAAACATCATGGCAGGGCCAACTACATTGCATATCCGCCTCTGGAGCCTATCAAGAACCCCAAAGCAAACAGAAGGGGCACCAGACCATATATGGCAGCAATACTTCATACCTCAAGAAAACCAGAGAGGTTGCTGGCGGCTAAAATATCATGAAGAAAACAATAAATGATATGAACAGTTAAAACAAAATGGCTGAATATGTACTAAACATATAAAGTACCACTGTCATAGCTTGAAATTCATTTCAGATGTCCGAATCTATACATGAAAAAATTCTTTCAACTCGTATACAATACTTGGCCAAGTCATTCAAGAAAAATATTATACCACTAAATATACAACTTTTAATTCATCCTCTTTACTCTCTTGATCTTGTTTCCATCTGGCTATGATTATATCAAGTCAAGGATCAAGGCTCAATAATTTGCCAAATAGATGAGATTATATTATTGATAACAAGGGGAAATGTTATCTTAAGTATATCAATTACACAGCAGGTTTGAACAATGGAGCCAAGTCGACATTTTTGGTTTTTGAGCCTCGGTATGATTTTCAGCTCATTTATTGAACTGTATTAAGAAGATTGAATCAGAACTTACACATTTCTTATTAAAAAAAATAGAGGTATAAGTCTATAAATCCTGGTTGCAGTGGTGAGTCAAAATTACTGAAAGGAGCTCAAATTTTGTATTTAACATATTTAAACTTTTTGTGGGTACATTTAGTGCTAAAAATGGATCCAGCACCCAAGAAAAACAGGAATAAAGGTCTAGATCATGATTTTCTGATAAATACAAGCAAATCTATGTTAAAAACTAGTATTTGGTGCCCAGTATATAGTGACAAAAGTGGGTCTTGATCAATTTAATGTATAAAAGGAATAGAGTACATTTTTAATATCTTTCTGAGAACAATTCTTTTTTACATTTTGCAGATTTAATAGTTGGGTACTTAAGCTAAAAAGCAGAAAAAAAATTTGTCTTTATCCTTTTTTGTTAATATTATTTGAAGTTGTGGAGGTGGCATCAGAAATAAAAAGAAAAAAAAAAAAACAAAATGGCAAAAAAAATGGCGTTAATGTGACTGAATTTTGTGTTGTAGGGCTCTAAAATTCAGTTGATAAAAGGTCATTTTTGAAATAGAGTGTCAAGTTAAACCTGTCTCTATTTACATGATTTATATTGTTCAGGCTGTTGTCCTCATCTTTGCTATCATATCCACAATGCTTTGGCCATTAGTCACAGTGGCCTTCTTCAAGTGATATTTGTTGGAATTTTGAACTGAACACTTTATTCAGTCCACAGAGGTAGATTGTTCTAATTTCATGTGCCGTGCCATGCCTTTGGATATCTCAGTTTTGTTAATTCACCTTAATAACTCTCCAAGTTTTTGTTCTCTCAGTTGAAGCCAGAGATTGAACTTACAACTCTTTGGGTCAAGTCACTTTTTGGATCGATCTACAAACTGATCCAAAAAGTGACTTGATCCAAAGAGTTGTTGGTTGATTGGAGAGTTATCAAGGTGAATTAATTAAAAAAGATGTCCAAAGGCATAGTATGTACAATTAGAACAATCTACTCCTATGGACTACAAGTGTTTGGTTCAAGATACCAACCAATATCAGCTGAAGAAGGCCAGAGTGTACAATGGGCAAAATCTCATGAATGTGACAGTAAAACAGAGCAAACAATATAAACAGTTTCAATACCTCATCTCAGAAATATAGACAGACATTAAACCTGTCTGTTACTTATAACATTAATTTCAACAAAAACCCTATCACAGTGTGAGCAAAAAGAGACAGAAAAAGCAACAATTCAGAAGTGATCATCTGAAGACTCATGATTAAACACGTGCAAGTTTTAACTTCAAATGGTCATAATTTGACAAATAATTGGAGTTAAGACAAAGAGCAGTTTAGAAATCCTGAGACTAATTTCAGATTAAGTATGACACACATCTCTTGGTAAATGTTACAAAAATGCTAAATGTCCATTTGTAAGCCTACTGTAAACATAGACCAAAAAAGTATTCGTTTCTTTTCATCTTCAAATGTGACAAGAATTTCTTTCCAAGCTATCTATAAGTCTACCATTCATCCATGCTTAGAATACTGCTGCTATAGAGTTCCTGCTATTTATCTAGAGCTCCTTGATAAAATC
>OZ010613.1:50611896-50666896 GCA_963932145.1 Acanthosepion lycidas | reverse complement strand
TACTTACTTGGGGGAAGATTGCCCCAGGGTCAGTACATGGTTACAGTCCGACAACTCCCGCCTCCATCTCACACCATCTTCAGCAGTAGAGAGAGAGAGAGAGAGAGAAAATCCTCCCCTCTTTTTCTATCACTCTCTCTATTTACACATGCAGACTCCCTGACTATCACTATTACACAAAGATTTAATTGTAGAACAAAAACAGATGGATGGGAATAGCAAGGTAAAAGTATCTTGCAAACTCTCTCTTGCAATCTGGCATGTCCCCAGCTGTTAACAAGCCAATCAGAGCGAGAAAGTGATAGTCTTACACAACACACTACTAGTAATAGTATTAGTAGTAGTAATAGAAGTAAGTAAATAGTGAATGGGTCAGGGTTTGAGGAGGTGGTGGCTGCTGCAGTATCAGCAATAAAGAACCATCACTTGATGGATCCTGTGCTGAGGAATGTCATCCAATCTCTCTTGTTCCAAAGTTACTCTTTATATATCCTAACAGATATTATAAAGTGTCTCATTGATACTTGAGATTTGTCATATTTTATTCATGGCTACTGCTGCTGGGCTGTCATCACAAACTTGAATTATGCAGTTTCACAACATACAACCAAAAATTATTTCTATTTAGGAGAAGTTTATAAATAATCACTATATATATATATATATATATATATATATATATATATATACACACATATATATATATATATATATATATATATTAAAAATGACTGATAAGTTATTGTGGATAAATTTTTTTTTATTTAAATTTTCTTTTCTGGATATAAATTATGTAGAAATTGTCCAAACGTACTGTGTGTTCTAGCACTTTTGGCTATTCTTTTAGCTATTAACAAGGATGATTTTATTTTTATTTTTAACTGAATGTATGTATTTTTTTAACATTGAGTTAAAAGTAAAAAATAAAATCATTCTGGTTAATGTTAGCCATTAACCAGAATGATTTAGCCAAAAGTACTCAGACATACAGAACATTTGGACAATTTTTATATAATTTATGTCCAGAAAAGAAGAAAATTATAAGAAAAATTAAAGAAAAAATTTAACCATAGTATCTTGTCAGTTGTTTTTAATGAAACTTATATAAAAGAGGGATTGCTGCCCAAATACACAACTATATTACATATAATACATTTTTAAATACTAAATAAATTTTTAGTTCATCTATTTTAATATAAATTTTTTTTTTTTAAATATCATTAATCCCCGTTTAATATAAATTATAAGTCCTATTTTAAATACATTTTTTTTTAAAATAAACTCATAATGCCCGTATAATATATGGATTATGCCAGCATCGCGTTAACCAGATATTTTATTAAAATTTAAATTATGTAATGAACAGTCTCTATTTAACACCTGAAGATTGCATTGTGCTGAGTCATCCTACCAGTGAGAATAATAAGTGTGTGTGTGTATATATATATATATATATATATATATATATATATATATATATATATATATATATATATATATATATATAGATAGATAGATATAAAAACACATACAGACCAGTTTATGAATTTATCTCCATTAGAGATAAACACATTACATACAAGAGAACATGATATATAAATTTTTATATATCAGATCAATGTTAAACAAATGAACGATGAAGTATAAAAAATTCTATGTAACATGTTTCGTCCTCTAGAAGAGGCTTCACTGAAATAAAGTAATGTTTTTGTTCATCTGTAGGAAGAGCAGAGTGAGATATAGAAACAAGCATTGGTTATAATTATGCATGGATAGGAGATGCTCAAGATGTTGGAGCACTGAAATTTTGAAGTTTTTAATTTTTGCTTTTTTTTTTCTTAGATGTGTCTAGCTATGTAGTCTAGACAATTTCATTCAGTTTCCTCATGCTTTTGTTTTTATCACAATTTTTTTTTTTATCATTCATGGTAAATTTGTGTGCAGATTCTTACAACATTCCTACTTTCTGGGCAGAACTTCTATTATCACAATGTGCAATATTTAACAATAAAAGTGATAAAAACAAAACTGAAAGAAATCAACCAGACTAAATACCCAGACACATCAGAAAAAAAATAAAATATAAAAATTTCAGAGTTTCAATATCTTTAGCATTTGCTATCGTTGCATAAATGTAATAACTTTCATTTTTTTTATATCTCCCTCTCCTTTCTACACATACAATTCCATCAATAAATCATTACTGAAGTCCTTCTAGAGAATGAAACGAGTTACACAGAACTTTTTCCATTATGACATTCACTTGCCTAACACATAATTATGTATTCTGCATTTACACAATATACAAAACTATATTACACATGTAACATATACTAAGTGGTGTTGAAAATTTTTCAACTTTAACCACTTAAAAAAATGTTATTTTTAGTGAGTACATGTTTGAGTTGAAAAAGGCTATTGCAAAAAATTATTGAAAAAAATACAAAAAATTTTGAAACTACCAGCATCTCTCATTTATGCGCATGTGTTGATGTCACAACATCAACAAACCCAGTTTGATAAAGTCCTAACAGATGAAACATGTCACAAATAAACTTTTTCCATTTTGTTTTACTATTTATTTTTTCTCTCCCTCTATAAAGAAGTATACATAATATCTACACATTAATTGTACAACTCTGAGTTTCTCCAGCAATCACTGTCCACTCATCAGTGGATATCAGCAATTTACTGTTTATTTTCTTGTTTTTCTTTTATATATGCACTTTTCATTGGTGTAAGGTTAATGTTTTTCTTTTCATTTTGTGTGTGCATGTACCTGTCTGCATGTATGTGTAGAATGTCATGGTTATTTTTCCTTTTCATTGTTTTTCTTGTCTCTTTATATTCTCTCTTTATTGGTTATATATATATATATATATATATATATATATGTAAGTGAATGATAAAGTGAAGAAATGCACTGTAATACATTTCATCCTCTAGAAGGATATCACCAGACTAAAGTAAATTTTATTGATAGAATTGTGTGTTTAGTGGGGGGGGGTTATAAACGCAATTGTAGGTTATAATTATTTGCAGACGGTGAACTGTGAAGATATGGGAAGACTGAATTAATCATTTCTTTGTCAGATGTGTATGAACACACAGTCCAGACAATTTCAGTTTCACTATACTTTTGTTATTGTTTTTGCTTCAGAGTTCCCACAACTTCAGTGCTAGAAATAATTTTTCCACTTTGTCTTTCAACTGGCTAACATAGTTCTGATATATAGAAATAATTTATATCATAATTCTCAAGAATTACTAAAAGCAGTGACTGTCTGCCAAACCAGATGCCAGACTGAATGTCAGAGACAAATGTGGTAAAATTGAAAGAGAGAAAAAAGTATAAAACCAATAAAGAGAGCATATAAAGTGACAAGAAAAATTACAAAAGGGATAAATAACTTTGACATTCTACATGTAGGCACATATGAACAAAATGAAAGAAGAAAAAAAATTAACTTTGCATCAATGAAAAGTGCAGAAATTATTTTTTAACTCAATATAATATGCTCCTTGTATGCCCTTGCAACAACCTTATTCAGTACCTCTCTACCTTGAGTGGCAGTTGGGCCTTGTATTGAGTGAACAAAAGTATTAAAAAACAAAAAGCTTTTTGGTTGTTTGCAATTTCCAACATTTTGTTTGCATCACTAATATAAATTGAGAATATCCTATTTTTTTTTTTTTTTTTTTTTTTTGAGAAAATTACTATCTTCTGACTCATGGGGATATTAATATGTCTGAAAATTAAAATATCAATAACTATACTATTCTTAAATATATTCATTTGCAATATGCTGAACAATCCTTGGGTTACAGAATAAAATATCATGACACCAAATAATTTGGTGCAAATGCTTCTAAAATATTAGAAGCTGAAATTGACATTGTATATTTAAAATAAAAATATATCCTAAAAACTTTGTCAGTATTAGTTGGTTAATAACAATTGTAAGAACACTGGCATGCATTATATATATATATATATATATATATATATATATATATGTGTGTGTGTGTGTGTGTGTGCATGACCGAGTGGTTAGAATGTTCACTTTCTGAGACCCAGGTTCAAATCTCACCACGGTTTGATTTGTCAGGAAGGAGATTTCCTAATGTCATAAGTCTGGAGAGGGATGATCCCAGCATGCAGAACCTATGGAAATCGCCTGAAAACCATACCATGGGTTGACCCAAGCCTTGTGAGTGAAACTGGATAGACAGAACTCTTTGGGTCCGTCGATAGATGTCCTAGCACAAAGTCATCATAACTGAGGGTTTGAGCGTGCTAGCATGTTCAGATGCCAAATAACATGCTCTCTCCCAGAAACTGTAACTAAGGTCTGCACAGCATAGTTGCAGTATAAATCACAAGTTGCCTCTGTGGATGTTGAACAAACACAAATGTGCCTGAGTGAGCATCTGCAATAGGGATTGGCTAGCCACCCTAGTAGACAGGTATCATCGAATATGAGTGGCTAGCTTATATATACGTGTGTGTGTGTGTGTGTGAGAAGACACTCAGATTCTAAACTTATTTTTTATTTTTTATAAAATACAAAAGTGTGTATAGAAAGTGTTTTAATCACTAGATCATCCACAGTAAATTTGCATCCAGGTTCTTATGTTTCAGCTTTTTTGGCAGATCTAATAATTTAAAAGTTCAAAATTTCAGTGTCATGAACATGTGTAGTAACATCAACATAAACCTCACTTCAGTCTGATGACGTGTTAAAGACAAAAGATGACACACAAAACTTTCACACTTTTTCATTGACTTTCCTGACATTGTACTGGTATATATATATATATATATATATATATATATATATATAGATAGAGAGAGAGAGAGAGAGAGAGAATATATCCTTACTGCACTGATGATTGCTTATACATAAAAGTCATAGATAAGAAAACAGAATTTTAAAAATATTTATAGTTTTAAGGCTCTGTATATAGATTGAGCACTTTACAATTGCCCATTTTGTGCAACATTATATATGTGTGTGTCTGTGTGTGTGTGCACAACATTATATAAGAAAAAAGTGCTCATGTCTTTATGGCAGAATTAAATATTATTCCAACTCAGATGCTGTTAAACAGTCACTTCTATAAGTTTGCAAAATGTGTAATCATCAGGAAATTAACACCAACTTATGGTGGGTCTAATGTATTATCTCTTTGGCAAACCCAAGATTCTAAACCACGGGTAGTTAACATAGGCACACAGTGTACATACTGACCGAAATCACTGAAGAGAAGGTGTACAAATATATGGCAAGATATGGTTTAACCAATCAATAATAGCTGAAGTCAACTTTGGTGGAAGTGGGGAACATGTAACTGAAACACTAAAAATGTTTGTCTATAAATAATGCTCATTATATCAAAACTGTACCAACTACTGTATTGAACTGAAAAACAGCATCAAAACAGCTAAATACAAGATTCAAGAGCCACTCAAGGTAGAGAGTTAATCAACAAAATAGTAAAGATGCATGAGGTATGTATGATACGAATAGTAAGAAAATGAAGATTACAAGGATAAAGAAGAACAATGATGAATGACTATTGAAAAAGTCAGTACTCAAATGGCCAGGGATTGAAGGATTTGTTTCTATGGCTTATTAACCCTTTGTGAGTTATTTAAATTCAAGACATCCCTTTTATATTGAAATAATTACATTTTGTGATGGAATTTTATATTAATTTTTTAAAGCTTTTCTCAGATACAAGTCCTACTATTTAACCTATAGCTGGGAGGAAAAGAAATGGATTCCTACCTTTCCCAAGAGTATTTGGGCATGTGAATGTAATGAACTCGACAGGAAATCAAACTCAGCTCTTTGATTTCTCATTTGAAGCTGCTGTCCACTGCACCACCTGCACATCCACAAATTCATCAGGGAAGTATCTGTTTCACAAAGCAGTTTTTTTTTTTTTTTTTACATTTGGAACAGAAAAAATGAGGTTGATTTCACTGTAGAAGTCACATGGTGTGTTCCAGCTGTAAATGTCTGAATTGGTGTAACTGAAGAATGGAGATCATCTGATGATTTGCCAAGGAAACAGCAAAAAATTAGTGAACAGCTTTCAACATTGTATATGTGGGGAAGAGGTTGCAAACATTATGGTAATGATGCTTTTGTACTCATCAAAATACTCTGTTGGATTTCACTTAGTTATGAGATTTCAAATGCTGGGCTAGGTAGTCCATATATACTCAGACTCAATAGAAACAGAACTAGCAATTACTAAGAAATGCTAAAAAGAGAACAAAACCAGATATCCCTAAACATGGACAGGTGAATGAGAACGATCTACCCCATGGATTGTATAAAGAGTTCAGTTCAAAATTCCCTGAAGATTATTCAGAATGAATGTAAAGTGTCCAAAACATGATTATAACAACAAAGATAAGGATACAGGTCCAACTATAAATAATAACACATTCAAGAAATTCAAACAAACACAATTGTTTTATTATGTGAAAAGCAGTTTACATTATGAAATTAGTCAATTAACATTAATTCATAGGAATGTTGATCGACTAATTTCATTTAAAATTATGAACTGCATTTTGTATTTCTTCAATCCCTTATATCTTTTTAGATTCCTTGAGGTTTCTCCTATCTATATTTTGTAACCCTTATTACAGGCGATCAAGTAAATTGCACCTTCAAGTTTTAGATTATTGTTTTGATTATTATAGACTAAGTCTTATCATTTTAGATGTAGGAGTAACAAATTTGATGCTGAGTTTAGATAGATTCTTTTTAATTGTAGATGTTATAGTTAGTTGGTAGGACAATATATATTTTTTTTAATTATTAGCTTTGTCAGGAAGGGCCATTCATTTTTGTTTGTTTGTTTGGGTTTTATGGCATATCAACCTCTGTGGGTTATTTAATCCAGTTTATATGAATTTTAAATGCCTATTTTGTATGGAATAAAAAATGTATAGCTGGCAACATTATTGTTTCAAAAAAAAAAAAAAAAAAAAAAAAAAAACGTATAGCTGACAACATTACTTCTTTTTACAAAAAAAAAAAAAACGTATAGCTGGCAACATTATTTTTACAAAAAAACGCATAGCTGGCAACATTACTTCTTTTACAAAAAAACGCAGAGCTGGCAACATTATTTCTTTCACAAAAAACTTAGAGCTGGCAACATTATTGTTTCAAAAAATTAGAGCTGACAACATTATTGTTTCAAAAAATTAGAGCTGGCAACATTATTGTTTCAAAAAATTAGAGCTGGCAACATTATTTTTCTGAAAACATTATCTGAGACCTTGCTGTTGGATGCATTTTATCACCATACCCAGGACGTGGATGTAGTTTACCGTCATACCCAGGACGTGAGCAAAACCTGGAAAATTAGGAGTTCACTATTTGCCCATAGCTGGGACCCTAACAGGTGCTACCACCCTGGGTCAAGGTGGACCTGGGAACACCAGCAATTAAGAGGTGGTTCCACGCTCCTCAAAACCTCCAGATCAGAGGCCTTGCTGTTGGATGCAATTTAACGTCATACCCAGGACACCGCATTGGGGGGGGGGTCTTACCCCTCTACAGAGGTGCAGTCGGCGTATTCTAAAGCCCCAGCCGACAGGGCGAGCCATTCATTTTTCTACTTTGGAATATTTTGAGACTTTTGTCTCACACTGAATATAAAAATAATTAGGGTACTGAAGAGGCAAAACATACACACATATAATATATATATATATATATATATATATATATATATATATATATATATATATATGATAGCCGAAACTTGATTTTGAGCTATATCATCATGTAATCCATCCTCAAATATGGACAGTGCAGATATATAACATTTTAGTCCTGCTAGGGACTTACATTGTCTTGTTCAGATATGGCAACATTGGGGATCTTTTGCAATAGTTTTTTTTTCTTTTTTTACTTAAATGCCACATAACATTTTTTTAATCATTTCACCCCAAGTAAAGCACTAAATCTACTTAGATGTAAAGAGCTACTTAGCATGAAAGTATATGAGAAAAACATTAAGGCAAGAGAAAAATAAAAGAATAGGAATTAAGACAGAAGATAACAAATTACTGTTAGTATAGAACTTACAATTGCATCTAACCATTTCAACTGTAAATTGATGAAACCTAGCTGCCAATCTAGTACTGTGTTTAAAATTTGTTAAGTTAAGGTACTAAAGAAAGTGCATCAGAATAATTACCATGAAAATATTTATAATGAAGACCTGCTAAACATGTAATGACTTTTCTGTGAGTGTGGCATCTTCGAAAATTTTTCAGGAATCCCCTACATTCAACTACATTCATTATACATTAGATCAAATTTTGTAAAATTTTGACATAACACATATATATGAAAATTTTGTTAAAGATAACCAACACACTGAAACAAACAGGACACATACTTAACATCAAACAGGACACATACTTAACATCAATAAGAGACAGTTGAAATTTCTATAGTACATAATGAGGAAAGAAGGCTTGGAAAATTTGATACTCACAGGACAGATTGAAAGTAAGAGGGGCAGAGAAAGACAATGCATAACCTACTTGGTGAACTTGATTTGATCGGATGGTAGAGCAGGTTTTGGGAGAAATAGAGAAAAAGACAAATTTATTGAGAGTTACAAAAGGCCATTATTGCCAACATCCTGGCACATAGAAAAGAAGAGTCTTCTATATAGAATTGTATATCATATCTTCGATAAGTGAATAAACAAATCCCAGATCACTGTCTGATTAAGCTGGAATTTTAATAGGGTCATTAATGTCTTCTATGACCACAAAATTGTCAAAAATAATCAACTATCCCAAAAAAATAATTCAATCATGTGATGATTTAATTAAATTAATAAAATTTACATAAATGAAAAGAACTGGAGAAAAATCTGATATAAGAAGTAATGGTTGAGCACTCATATCCAAGTAGGAGTGCCTGTAAGGGTAGCTAGCCAATATTTATTGCAGATACAGAGGCCCCTGTAGTTTACATTGCAACTATCCTGAGCAGACCTTAGTTACAGTTTCTGGGAGAGAGTGTATCCACTGGCATAATAAACAATTAGAACAAGAACAGTATACTCAAAAACTTGGTCTTGCGATTTTGTGTTTGCACAACCACATTCTGTTTAACCAATTTCACTCACAAGACTTGGGTCAACTTGTGAAATGGTTTTTCAGGCACTTTCCAACAGTGCTGCATGCACCTCCCAGGTGGTCTAATATCAAAAAGTCACCTTCATGATAAATTGACCATGGTGAGATTCAGACCTGGGTTTCATGGTTAGAAAATGAATATTTTAAACACACAATCACACACCCATGATATAATAGTATTGTTCCATTAGAAAGAAACTGAATTCTTTGCATTTGAATTTATGTTTGTACTTGTACAAGAAAAAAAAGAAGTGCTTTTTGTTGCCAGTGTCTCTATGAGTTCATTGCTCACATCTTCATTTCATGGTATTCTCTGCATCTTTCTGTTGCTTCAAGTCTTTTCATCTTTAAGGAGATTGTCCATCACTCACTACCATTTAGTAGAACTGATACTACATAATAGTTCAGTACTCTTTGCTTTGTTTCTAACAATAATTTTTTGTTTCTTAGTACTTTGCTCAGTTTTTGGAAGTCATCTTTTGCTATCCCAGTGTGCCTTTCTGTCCTCTTAATACACTTCCCAGATATCTAACTTGTTGCATCAGTTTGATTTCGGTATCTCCAATCTGTAATTTGCATGTTGGGCTGTTCCTTTTGCTAACAACCATTTATTTTGTCTTCTTACAATTGATATTTAGTCATTTCTTCTCGCTTTCCTTTATCACCTTCTGCAGAAGTATTTGTATTTTCTTTTCTATTAACACTGTGTCATCTGCATATCATGTTAAGATTGTGACCACCAATAATGAATCCCAGTAGGATTTCTAATTCTCTCAGAATTGCCTTGATGTATAGGCTGAAAAGATCTGGTGAGAAGATGTATTCACACATATATAAATAACTAATTTTAACCAGTGAAAATTTCATGGTTTTACTATTTTAATATTCTGACAAATCTTAATTCGTAAGTTAATGATTGAATAAGCATATGGCAAGTTCTACAACAATAACATATCTGTATAAATTCCCATATTGCATCATTAAACATTTGAGCGTAACAACTTTAACAAAATAATGCAATAATAATCAGAAATATGAATGCTATGGTTATTTTAAGAATTTGCTACAAATAAAAAAATTTGAAATTGACAACTTTTTACATTTCACTAAAACATCCATTAAACACTTCTCCTGTCTTTCTTTCATTTAAGTAGTGTCTTTCCTCTCTTTCCACACAATCAAAATGAAATAGCCCATTATCTATGAGGCATTGACAGAAGACATTAAACTCTTCCTTTCATTTTCTTACTGAAACCAAGTAGTGCCTTTTCCACTCTTTTCATGCGATCAAAATATAATAGTCAATTATTTATGGGATATTGGCAGGGCTTAACGGTCATGCAAACTAATGCAGAGAGGGACAAGCACAATTATAATAGAATGGATAGAGCATAAAAGAATTCAATGTATATCAAAGTGAACAAGATTTTTGCCTATGAAGTGATCATTAGTTATAGATTACAATAATTATTCTCTATTGGAATTTAAGTTCACTATATATATATATATATATATATATATTCGAATTCACTCTTGCGTGGTCATGTGTGTCGTCATGAGTTGCAGTGCGATTTTTGCTTCCAGCGTCTGATATGCACCGGTTTATCGTTGCTTGGAAATCATCCATGTAAACAATAACAGACTATCATCACTGTCTTGTCCGTATATTGTTTAATGTATTGTACAGTAATTGACATCTTTGATAATGGCTTATGTAAGCCGAAAGCTTAGATTGGATTAAAAAATATGGATCAATATTGTGATTTTCTTTCTTCGTTTAATGATAATGTTATTAAGCTTATCAGACGTTATGAAAAGAATTTACATAAAATAAATAGACAACACTTGTCTATATTATTTAATGAAACATGTATGAATATATATTAGATACCTCTACAAATTTGTGATACCTAAATGAACTTTTAAAAATGAAAAACCTTTCTTGAAGCTTTTATTTTAGCTTTAATTTCAAGTTAATAGATTAAATTTAATATTTCCAGTAAGCAACATACTTTACTATATTTCAAAACTAACTTGAATTGATTGGAAGAAGTTTTTTCTTGTTAAAAAATTTGATTTTAGCTCACGTTTATCACAATGTCTTTATTAAAAAATCTCCCAAAAATAAAGTATACTTTTCTGAACCAGCTAATTTAAAATATAATTAATGTAATTTGAAACAAATATTATTTCCTTTAAACATTAATTTAAAATATCACAGAAATGCATTTTTTTAACCCAACAATAGCTGTTTATTTAAGGTGATGACAGATCTAATGTTCTACAGGGACTTCCTTTGTAAAACATAATTGAAGAAAATGACATGTGCCTTTTTTTTATATCATTTTTAAGTACTCAGTAAGCTTAAAAATTTAGAAAAATATTCTCTGTAATCTAATGTTTTATTGAATTGTAGATACTTTAGACTTAAATTTACTATAGTTATCACTATTATTTTCTGATAATGATGTGTATGGTCATCTGTATCTACATAAATTGGTATGTTTATAGACATGCAAAAATAAAAAAAATTCAAATTTTTTTTTAAAAATATAGGTGTTAGATGATTTATACTAGGCTTTTCCCCATTTATAATTAGTAAATAGAGTTTTTACTTAATAATATCATTTGAAAAGGTGAAATTAATACTTAATTTTAAAAGATTTTAAACTTTATAAATTATTCTAAATAAAATTTTTACAAAATGAACACAATTCTTGTAAAAATTCATTATTCAATGAAAACAAATTTTTCTTAAGCTTTAATATATCTTATTTATAAAAGCAATTAAAAGCTTTTCTAATATCTTAGTTTTATGCATTTTTTATTTTATAATTCAGAGTAGCTTTTTTGATAAAAATTCTCCAAGTAGCCCTGCTTTTAACAAGGGGGGTGAAATTTTAATTTCTGGAAATTTCATTAAGTAAGGTTGGGGTAACAGATGTAAAAAAATATATTTTTATCAAGAATTTCAAAAAAAAAAAAAAAAAAACATTTAAAAGATAATTTCATTCATTTGTGAATAAATCTGGAAAATAATCATTAAAATCTGAAATTTATTTGATTTTTTTAAGAATTTCCAAATCAATATGTTTTTTATCACAAAAAAAAAAAAAAAAAAAAAAAAAAAAAAAATGCTAAAATTTCTTATACTAAGCTTTGCAACTGATAGAAAGGGTTAAAAAATTTAATAAAAGAATAAAAAAAATACTTTGTTTTTTTCTGTTAATAATAAACATTTTGACAATAAAACCATTTTTATTAAGTTTGGGGCATTTTTTTTCACTATGCTTTTTTTTTCAGCAAATTAGTGGAAGTACTACATACACAAATATATATATATATATATATATATATATATATTAGGTTGGTGCAAAACAATGACGTTTTTTTTTACGTTAAAAAATGTCAAAAAACGTCATTATTTTTGCACCAACCTAATATATATAGAATAGGATTAATACAAATATAAAATTCATCATTTAACTAATTGATGTTATATTCAACACCCCAACTCCAGAGTTTTGTCAAAAAACCTTTTGTAATCACTCGGTCCACTCATCATAAGGTTTCAGATACCCCCCCACAAATCATTGTCAAGGATAACAATAAGTACAACAGCTTTTCATCATAACTATCTTAGTACTGAGGTAAGAGTTATGCGAGAGAGATTTTTACCTAAATTTTTATTTTTATATTGAAAGATATCTGACAACAGAAGAGAGAACAGGGAGAAGTGGATTCATGCCTTTCCCAAGGGTATTAGTACTAATGAATACAAGCAGCATCAGCCCGAATTTGAAATCAGTTTCTTGTGTCGCTATACATCACTGTACCTCACATCTCCAGAAGAACAAATAAAACTGAGAAGAAAAAAAGAAACAAAAAAAGCAAAGAAAGAAATGCAAAGAAACAATAAATATGAAGTCTTTGAAACAAAGCTGAACAAATTTCCCTAACTTGTGTGTTAAACAAAAATACCAGCTGGAGTACTGTTTCTGTCAAAAGCAATTGAGAACATGATGACAATGTGCAAAGCAAGCAGAGTGGGTGTAGGAATGTCACCCTGCTTCAGGTGATGCTCCACAGTAATTGGATCAGCCAGTAAGCAAGACACACTCATCCATATTTGCATGCCTTTGTTAAAAACTGACAGATGCCCGACAAGGTATCAGGACCGCTCAGTTCAGTTGACAATATCAAAAACTTTAAGCTTTTCATATTGTCAACTCACAAACAACTAAATATCTAGATTAAATCCCAAGTATTTTTCATCACAATTATTTTTTCTGGAATTGCCTGCTAGATCATACTGAAGTGGTTTGATTAAAATATACACTATGACTTTGGGGGAAAAAAAACATCTGTGAAAACATCATCATCAGATTGATGATCTAAGTTTGAAAAAAAAAAATCCACTCAAAATATCAAAGCAAAATATCTAGGAAGAGTAATGGTAGCTTTGTTTTCAAAAGTAAAATCTGTTATGATTCAATGCTATTAAGTCTACTTGCAAGATCTAATTGCGTCAGATTTTTGTAAAAGGTCTAGAAATTCTAAAGAAGCAAAAAAAGACAAACTAAAATGCCTCTAAAAGGGAAACTCATTAGTAAACTAAATGATTATTGTCAGAGATGAAAAATTGATTAATTACCACATTTTTATGATCTTATGTGTGGGTAAAGGTAATTTTATATCTGTTTTTAATGTGTCAATAAGATCTGAGTTTTTATGCATAAGGAACTAATTGTACAGAACAGTAGAGTTAAAATTTTGGTTAGTGTGCTAACTGGTTTATGTAGAGTTCTACCTACCATATAAACTAGAGTATAATGCAAATTTTTATTTTTTATTTTTTTTTAAATAGGAGACCACACTATACACAGCTAATTTTTTTGAAGAGGTTAAAAATCATGCATTTTCAATGACCCATCACACTATACACAGGGCTTAAAATTCATCCAAAAAAATGAATTCACTTATACATGAGTATATATATGGTATTTCTGATATAATGGGCCTCATTGGGATACCTGTTTATGTACTTTTGAAAATCCATAATATACCAATTAATCACCTAAATCCTGAGTATTAAAAAGAAAAAATTGAGAAAGAAAAGAATGCTGAACTGTTATCAGTTTTCCTATATGGCAGTGGATGCTGGACAATCTCTTCACAGATGAAGAGACTTGAAGTGACTGAAATGTGGTTACCCAGAAAGAGGTTGAGAATACTATGGACTGAACATGTGAATTACAAGGAAGATCTGAAGCAAATGGAAACAAAAAAGACATTTAGAATCAGAAAGAGAAAGTTAAAATTTCTAGAACACATAATGAGAAAAGAGGGCTTGAAGAATTTGACACTCACAGGATATACTGAAGGCAAGAGGGATAGATGGTTTGGTTTGGTTTACAGCATATCACCCTCAATGGATCATTAAATGCAGACATTTTTTTTTTCCTGGTAATATTTTTGTTTTGTCAAAAATCTATTTCTGGTAATATAATTTTTAAAAAATGTATTGCTGGTAATATTTTTTTTTCAAAAAAGTATTGCTGGCAATAGTTTTTCTTCAAAAAATTATTCCTGGTAATAAGTTTTTTACAAAGTATTTCTGGTATTAAAACCTAGTTTTACACTTTCATAATGCTTTTTACCTCAGTTTCAGCGTTAACTATTTTCCCATAGCTGGGACCCTAACAGGTGCTACCACCCCGGGTCAGGGTGGACTTGGGAACACCAGAAATTAAGAGGTGGTTCCATGTTCCTCAAAGCCTCCTGATCAGAGGCCTTGCTGTTTGATGTAGTTTATCATCTTACTCTGGACACAGATGTAGTTTATCATCATACTCAGGACGGAGAGGGACAGAAGCAGTGAATAATCTACCTAACAAACTTCTATAAATAGATGGTAGAAGAGAGACTGGGAGGGAGGATGAAAAAACAAAACCTACTAAGAGATAGTGAAGACAGGAAGTTGTGGAGAGCCATGGTCAGCTGCAATCTGAAAGGGGGCATAACACATAGAAGCAGAATTCAATATAAAACCAGAAAGAAATGGGGTAAAAAGATTGCATTAAACTAATCCTCCAAGAAGCATTCTATATAGAATGCCATGGCATGGACTCATCTTGAAGCTAAGGAAAGATACACAATCATCTCACCCACCAGGCAAGCCACATCTGTTCTATTCTTGTAGCAATGTACAAGAAACATGTTTAGAAACTGAACATTTCCTTTCATCAAAATGAGCTAAATCATTGTTAATAAAAATACAGGCTTAAATCTAAAGCATTCTGAAATCAGGTTTACTTGAAATTTTTAACTGCCTAATTGAAAGTGATTAAGGCAAAACGAAATTAGAAAATTAATTTGAATAAAGTTAAAAATGAAAAGCATTTGATATTTTTACTGAAGTATAAAATTCAGCTGATGGAAATATGTCATCTTTTAGTTATAAAAACTATTATTACATTCATAAAAATAACAGAGTCTAAGCAGATATATAAATTTAGAAATATAAATAGGATATTATTATAGTATGTAGGGATACAAAAAGAAAATTATCTCCCTCTGGTTGAGATGAAGGCATGTGGGTCATGTGACAGTCACTTAGTGATGTCTTTTCATAGAGTAACAAAAGTGGCCAGTCTGTCAGTTAACTGCCTGGAGTCAAAACACAAGAGTTGTTCATTCTGCTAGGGCCAACCAGCTTCAACTTGCAACTTACAAGCCCATGGTACCATTTTCCTATGGAAATATATCTTCATCAGATATAGAAACTATCCCAAACTCGCAGTTCTCAATTTGGTAAAAAAAAAAAAAAAAAGACTAGTCATTTTCTTTTTTTGGAATATGTACTTGTTAGTGACATAGCAGACAAATCCAACCCACTTGAATCTGGAATCCTAAACATGGTTTCTCTGGAAACAGAGGAATCTTTGGCAGCTCAAATTCCCATTGGGAATTATTACAAATAAGCTGCTCTCTTTTTGCCCCCTTTCACTCTGCTTGTTGTTGCATAAATGTTTTAGTTTCTTTGGGTGGAAAAATGTAAATATGAGTATATAATTTTGTGTATGACTTAGCAGAATAAAACTCTGAAACAAAGCATGTTTTTCGTTCCATCTGTGAAATAAGGTGTTATTATATCATGGATATAATAATGCCTATAAGAAGTGGGGATACAAACTGGTAGAATATTCATTTCTTCCATAGCTCATCCATTATCTGGTGATTAATCAACATGTGATATTATTAACCCCATTAAGTATATTTTATTCCAACACACACAGCTAAAAAGTTTGTTCAGATTATTAAATAAATTTTCTACTTAAGCAAACAAACATTTTGGCTCACCCAATATATACAAATGCAGAAGGATGTGCACATGTTTTATAGATTATGCAAAAGCATTTGAACTGCTAGGTAAACTAGATCTATTTGGAAAAGATGTTAGAATAATCCAGAACTTATATTGATAGTAAAATGCCTGCATACAGATAGAAAATGAATTAAATAGATATACAAAAAATTTCCATCAGGTATTTTTGGACTGTAATGCAAGTCTGATGAAAACAGATTCATGACTATATCCCACTGATCTGTACTTTTTAAAAGAAAACTATGTCAAGCTAAGAAACTTTGAGGTGCTATGGCAACAAGGAAATATGTTTGAAATTTTTGTTAAAAATCTTGTTTTTCTTGCATCAGTGGTTGGACTGAAGATTAGAATAGGAATTTTTATCATCATTTTTGTTGTTAAAAATATTTGTTTTTTTGAAATTATTGCAAAAATCAAATAATTGCCAGATTTTAATTAAATTTTCAGGATTTATTCACAAATGATTTTTGTTTTTTTTTTGTTTTTTTACATCTGTGACCTACCCCAACTTAATTTTATGAAATTTTAAGAAATTAAAATTTCAGCCTCTTCATATTTATATTAGCTAGAAGCAGGACTCCTTGGAGAATTTACCTCATCAATTTGTTTTTGTAAAACAAAACAAAAAAACTCAGAATCGTAAAATAAAACATGAAATAAAGCTAAATCATTTAATTGCTTTTATGAATAAAATATATTAAGGACATTATTGTCATAGGAAAAAAAATTTTTTCAATGAATAATGAATTTTTACAAGAATTGTTCTCATTTTTTTTATTTAGAATAACTTATTGATTTTTAAATCTTTTAAAATTCTGTATTAATTTCAGTGTTTTAGAGGATATTAAGTGAAAATTATATTTATTAATCATAAATAAAAAAGCATGAATATCATCAAACACCGATATTTTTAAAAGGATTTTGAATTTTTTGTATGTGTATAAATGTGTTGATTTTTCTAAGTATGAGCAACCATACACAACTATCAGAAAATAAGAGCAATAACTTTAAACATTCATAAAATTCAACAAAACACTAAATTACAAAGAATATTTTCCTAAATTTTTAAGATTGCCAAGTACATAAGAATTATATAAAAAGGCACATACATCCATTTCTTAAATTAAATTTTAAAGATAAAGTCACTGTAAAACAATATTAGATGTGTCATCAGGCTGTCAAAACAGATATTGTCGGATTAAAAAATACAGCTACTGTCAAATTAAAAAATACAGCTACTATAAGGTTAAAAAAAGAATTTCTGCAATATTTTAAATTTAAAGTAAATAATATTTGTTTTGAAACAGGTTAATTATACTTTCAATCAGCTAATATTCAACAAATAAAGTTTTAGAAAAGTATATTTCATTTTTGGAAGATTTTTTTAATA
This sequence comes from Acanthosepion lycidas, assembly GCA_963932145.1. NCBI lineage: Eukaryota > Metazoa > Mollusca > Cephalopoda > Sepiida > Sepiidae > Acanthosepion > Acanthosepion lycidas. Next base: position 50,648,929 of record OZ010613.1, on the reverse strand, counting down.
AAGAGAATTACACTGTGATGAAAGATGACTGAAAAGGGTGTTAATAACCTATTTTAGCAAAAAAATTCTTTGCAGTCAATTTAGTTTTTGAAATACAGCAAAGTATTTTGCTTATTGGAAATATTAAATTAGCTTGAAATTGAAACTAAAATAAAAGCTTCAACAAAAATTTTTCATTTTTAAACATTCATTTTAAACCTCAGTTATCGCATTTTTAGTGGCTGTCCCTATATATGGGGTGTATGCAAAATACTTTGACAAACTTTGGGAGTTGGTTCCTGACCTGACACCAAAACAAGGTAAAATGTTCATATAAACACATGTCTCAAAGGCCTTCATTGTACCTCAACACAGCAACTCATAACAAATGTTCAAAATGTCCTCTGCTTACTTCTACTCATGCATGCACCCATTGGATCATTGACCGGCAGACACTTCCAAATACTACCACATGGCTTTACAGGCCCCCATGACACATTGATGAAGCATCTGTGTTATTAATGTCTGCTGCATGAACCAATAGTTGTAGGTGGCCAACAGATAAAATTGCAAAGGGTTGAAGTCAGAAGAACATGCAGATCATGGAACTGGTCCCCCCCTACCTATCCATCTTTTATTGTAGATGTCAACCAGTACATCACAAACAATGTGACTAAAATGTGCTGGAGCCCCATCATGCATGAACCACATATGTCTTTGTATTAGCAAGGGTGCATCATCTAGCAGGTCTGAAAGTGTATTCAAAATAAAGTCCCAGTAGACAGCTCCTGTAAAATATGCTGGGAGAATATATGGACCTACCAGATAGTCACCAACAATTCCAGCCCACACATTAATCATAAACTGACGCTAGTTTCTAGTCTGTATTGTACCATAAGGATACATATCTGCCCACAAATGTTGGTTGCGTAAATTTGTTATCTCTTCCAAATGTTGCCTCCTCAAGACTGAAGAGACAAACAACAGATCAGCAATTTGTCCAATAAGGCATCAGCAAGTTCTCCTGTGATGAATGATCAGAGGGCAAAAGACCCTTTACATGTTGCAAATAATAGAGATACAGGAGCTGCTCTTACCCTGCATGCAGTACTATGAGATGTATAACATGCTAGGACCACTTGACACGTGCTGATACTTCAGATTATCTCCAGCAGCCTGTAGAATGTGTTCTTTATGACCAGATGTAAGGGGTGATGTGGTGATGTGGGGCACAGTTGAGTGAGGGACCAACAAAACTTGTAATACCAAAGATGAACTGAAAACAACGATTATGGCAGCATTCATGAACAAGGAGACCATCCAGAAAAGTTGCAGGGGATTCCAAAGTCATCTTGAAGCCAATCATGATTTTAGTGAATAAATCTACTCGTTAGTGTTTCAAGATATTTTTATGTAATTTCAGTAAATATATATGCTAAAATGAGATGTCCATGTTATTTTCATTTTTGTGTAATTTAGGTGACAATTTATCCATTGCATCCTGTATGTGTGTGTGTATATATATATATATATATATATATATAATAAAATGATAAAAAAATAGTTTTAAGGTGTGCTATATTTATGGGTTAAAGTCCTCAATATAAGGAACTAATACTGGGAGCAAACTGCCTGAATACACAGAAAATGAATTCAGTAAATATACAAAAATAGAAAGGAGTGTGAGACAAGAATGTGCCTTGTTATTGGGCTTAATCAACCTTTACAGTGAAGTGATTCTGAGAGAATGAAAATTCCTACCAGGAAAGGACAGAAACTCCTACAGAAGGTAGTAAAATAAAGCAAGAAGAAAGAACAAAATATCAATACCAAAATCAAGCAAGTACAAAAATTTAAATATCTAGGAAGTTTTTAACAGAGAATGGAGAATGCAATGCCAAAATCTGAAGGCACATTAGGAAAGCAAAAGTTGCCTTCCAAAAGCTAAGCAAAGTATGAAGAAAATCTCATTAAAAACAAAGAAAAGAGTACTGAGTTATTATGTTATGTCAGTCCTCCTGTATAACAGTAAATGCTGGACCATCACATCACAAATAGAGAAGAAACATGAGGCAACAGAAATGTGGTTCTACAGAAGTATACTGAGATTACTATGGGCTGAACAATGACAAAGCAATGACAAAGTTTTAGGCACTTATACTTAGAATCAAAAAGAGACTATTGAAATATTAAATGGAACATAAAGAAAGATGTCTTAGAAAATTCTACACATACAGAACATTGAAAACAAGAGGGACAGAAGAAAGCAGCACATAACCTACCTAATGAGCTTGTGTAAATGGTTGGCAAAATAGGGATTAGGAAAGACAATGAAAAGATAAAAATTACTAAGAGGTGCAAAAGACAAGAGAGCCATGATCGTCCATGTCCTGAAGTGACACAGTACAAAGAAGAATAATTTACAATTTAAAATGTAGAGGACATGATACACAGATCTAAATATCAGACTAACATTGGGTAATTAAATGACAAAACGAAAAAAATCCTCTTACATAAAAATTTCATACCTTGAAAATGTATAGAAAGTGTACCAATTTCAGAATCTTCTATAGTAAATTTAAGTCAAGGATCATATATCTCCTTTCCACACAAAACTATTGCTATTACAATGTGAGATAATTAAAACCAATAGTGATAAAAATAAAAATTCAAATGAGAATGTATAAAATTGTGTAGTCAGTTTCTTCTTGCTTAGAATAAAGTTCCCTAATTCGTTTCTTTCACCTAACGGCATAAGTCAAATAATCCACCACATATGTGTGCTGTTCGCTACCACAGTCACACAGTTCTGTCATCTCATTAAGCACTTTTTATAAATTGAGTGACAGGTCAAATTTGCATAGATGCTAAAAAGAGTCTTGTGAAAGTATCTGACACCAAGATCTATCTTTTGTTAAAAGTTATAAAATTCATAAAACCGACACTTTCTTTTTGGATACATTCCATTAGACACGTCCGAAGTCATTTTCTCTCATGTTACAAGTGTATGAAGAAAAATAATGCTTAGAGAGTGAAAAAGAAAGAGAGACAAAAAGTGAAAGGAAGAGAGAAGTAATTGAAGAGAAGACTGGCTTTTCAAAATTAACATTTTATGTATGAAAACAAAACAAAAAGAGTATTATCAACAGGTAGTTCAGGAACACCATATAAATCCCAATAATTGTTTAGACTAACTCATTCTTTTCATTACTCTTGTTAATATAGAATATTTGTTGGTCCATTCTACAGCCTTCTTAAGGTGCACAATTCCTAAAGTGGGGATTTCAATTTTTTATTTAACTATAGGTTCAAGTATGGAGCAAGATAAAAAAAAAATGTCAAAAACCATTGCATTAGACAAACTCATAAAAGCAAGCATTACATAATCATTTGTAATATAAATAATTTCATACTTTAAAAATATTTATACCCAGGGATGCTTTCCAATTTATTCGTTTCTAAGTAAATAAATCCACTTTGGCCTGAATTGGACAAATACCTGTAATGTAGATATCTTTTTTTCTTTTTTTTAATGTTCTTTTGATTTGAATATTAAACAAATTTTCATTCAAATTAGGATATTTCCAAGACTATTGGATACATGTTTTACAATGGATATTTCTACTTTGGCCTCATGTCTCATCCTATTTTATGCATAGAAAGATATGCAAAATATTTACTAGCATTCAAATATGAAAGATAACACCATATTGTTAAAATGTATATGGGAAGTAAAATTGAAAGAGAAAACATGGTTAGTAGAGTTGTATATAATAAAAAAATAAAGAAAAACAGAGACAGAAACTGAAAATCTGACAATTTAAGAACATTAATGACTTAATAAATAAAAAGAATGAAATTAGTTTGAAGTGTCAGCACTTTTAAAAAAAATTATAAAAAGAATGATAAATCTCAGGAGTGCCCAAAATAAACAAACGCCCATTTTGAAAAATTGCTATGCATGAAACAGATTGTAAATGGGGAACTAAATAAACATTTTTATAGAACTATTTATTCAATGAATACTGAAAGTTTCCTGGATGGAAACAGCTAATCTCACCATTACTATGGTCATTTGTCATAAAACAATGATTGCCACCGTAGGTATTTTCATTAGTATTACTTTGTGTCAAATTTAGTAAATATCTACCATATACACTTAAATTGGTTATCAGTCAAGTGTGATATGAACCATCTAAGCCTCAAATTTCCACATGCACACTATTTTTATATACAGAAAATTATCTCTACTTTCCTTTGATGTGTCTACACCAAACAATCGGCACTATTAAACACCCACACCAGACACTTTGCCAGCTGTTTCTGTTTTCATTATCTGAAGTGGATCATATTGACATTATCATGAATAATAGATATTATCTTTTAGATTTTAGGTACAATCTTAGACTTAGTTTGAAAGCTTAAAATTACTTTTATGATGAATGGACAATTCATTCAGCACCAAAAAATGATAATCTTATTACTAAATAATGTTAATCTCCCTCTTGAAATTTTCCCCATGTCTTCATTTTGCCCTCCATACACTGATACCTGCTTTTCCAGTGATGCTATTTAATCTCTGGGAAATCCTTTGTTCTATTCTTGGCTTCCATACACTTGTGCTCATTTCTACACCCCGTTGGTCTGAGGCAGTCAAACATATCTATGATTCCCCACTTAAAGAGAAAAAAAATGAAAGGTATTCTTAAACTACTGTTTTAAAAAAATGTGAACTAAAAGGATGCTTAAAATCAGTAAGAGAGAGTTGAAATTTCTGGAACACATAATGAGGAAAGAGGGCTTGGAAAATTTAATACTGACAGGATATATGGAAGGCAGGAGATGCAGAGGGAAACTTATCTAATGAGTTCATAAGAATGAATGACAAAGTGGCAACAAGGAGGGATGGTAATGAATCAAATGTTGCTTAGAGATACAAGGGAAGAAAGTTGCAGAAAGTTGTGGTCACCCAGGTCCTGAATGGATATGGCACATAAGTATGATTTTATGTCTGTGTCAATCCAGTAAACAAAATATTAATGCTGTGCACCCCTTGATTTAGACAAGCAGAAAATATGAAATGAAAATTGCTGCACATTTAACCAAATATCTATATAATACTAAAACTAATCTTATATACATGTATGTATGTGTGTGTTTCTGAGATACAGTTTAAATGATGCATAATACTCCGACCAATTTAGGAGAATATTGTACCTTGGAACCCTGTCGAATGCAGTACCAAATTTCATTACAGTTTGACAAGGAGTTCTTGAGCTAGGGCCGTTTTCTTTTTGTTTTTAACTGCATTTTAATAGGGAATTCAGTATTTGTTTTCAATACAAATTCTTATATCAATCTGCATATATAAACTGTTAAGATCTATGGACAATATTTGTTATTCTGCATAGGGATTGAACTTACATTCTCCAGGTAATAAAAACTAAGGTTCTGCTAGATTAATATGTTTCCAAGGCCAAGTAGTAATTCAGTAATTCAGGATTGAACAGACTTTTTGCTGCTTGGATTATAACCGTAAAATAATTTGACATAAACATTTACATATTACATTTCAATTATTATGTGTGTGAAAAATAATAAACTTGCATAATACATTATATTGCATTATTAAATAAATTTAAATATACATAACACAACATATATTTATATAATTCACTACATTACTTCAGAAATTTTTTTGGATGTTCATCAAGTACTTGATAGGTGAAGATGCTATATAGGTTTGTCATCATAAAATGTAATCTGTATGGCTGGAAAATTGTGTCATATGACATGATGGTAAATAAATAAATTGATATATGCCAGTTTGCTGCCATTATGTATTTTGAAATAAATGTAAGTGATAAACAAGTATGTATAAAGAAAAAATATGATAATTATTAAGTTATTATTGCATTTGATCTAAGTAATATTGTATAATGTGATTAATAATAATTATTAACTTGTATTGCAAATACAAATTAAAATTTGTTTAATTAATAATAAAATTGATAATATTATCTCACCACTTTGTATCGTGAACTGCTTTTAATAGGAACTGAACAGGTTTATGGATGGTCCAGTATTTATTATTTCAGTTTTCAAAACTTTTATTCTTAGCGGATAAGAGAATTTTTGTTGGAATTTCTGGGACAAGGAGTTATTTTCATACAGACTATTATCACAATGTCTTAACAATTGTACCTTCTGGCTTTCTCCAAGTGCTTTTCAATCTAAGTTACATTCACTGAATTACAAACTGAACCCTTAATTTAATCTGTGGGTATAGACTGTTCTTGTTCCAATGTTCACTTTTTAAACTTTTACCTTTCCAATAACTGTTATGGAGATTGCTAATGCTAATCCTCTACTGTTCACTTAGCCAGAGAAGCAGTGTGAGAAATGTACCCTGATAAATTAAATCCATAGGAAGCAAGGAAATTATTGTCTGAAAATTTAGACTATTCAAGATGGATACTAATCAAGCAGCTCTCATAACATACACAAATTTTGAAAAGAAAGATGAAAGTAGAGGATTACCACTAAAAATTCACATAATAGTTACCCAAAAGGTAAAAAGCATAGTTAACACATGCATAGAGATATCATCATCTCATTTAGTACTGTTAAGTTATTGCTCATTCTGTTTCCATTAATTGCAAGAGGGATGGCTCAAGATGTGAGCCACAAACAGGAGATATCAAAATCAAGAAAATACAGTTACCTGGGAAATGTTAAAATAGGCAATGGAAAATTTGACACAGAAATCCAAAGATGCATTGGAATAGCAAAAGATGCCTTTCAAAACTAAGCAAAGTATTAAGAAACAGGATAATTTTATTGGAAACAAAGATGACTGATTAACTCTTATGTAATATCAATCCTCCTATATGGTAGTAAATGCTGACCAATTTCCTCACAGATGAACAGGAAACTTGAGCCAACACTGATGTGATTCTACAGAAGGATATTGAGAATACCATGAATGAAACATGTGAGCAAAGAGAAATTTTTAAAGAAAACTGGAATAAAATTTACTTTCCCTTCTAATTTCAGATAATGGAATAATAACACTAACAATAATAGTCAAAATTGTGAAATTCTTTCTTTTATATACCATGTCCTTTCAGGATGTGGCCAGTTATGGCTTTCCACATCTTCCTGCTTTTTGTTGCACCTAATAACTCTTGCTTCTTTGCCACTCCTCTTTTTCTTTGTAGTGCTTGTTCTGCCATCCATTTCCTAAGGAGCAATTAAGCATGTTACACAGTGTTTCCCACTGCTTCTCTTTCCATCAATATGCCCTGTAAGTGTTAAATTCTACAAGCATTCTTTTCTTGTGTAAAGAAATGACAGAACAGGAACAAACATTGTTTAGAGCTAGAAAGGATTGGAAGTTGTGGAGGACCATGATTGCTAATGTCTTGAAGGGACAAGGCAAATAAAAGAAGTGCAAGAATGATAGATTCCCACACTGGATCAGACCAGAAATGTGGAATTTCTGAATTAAAAGAGAAACTTAGTTTTAGATCAACTTAAAAAACGCATTGGAGAAGCTGAGTTAAAAACATTATATTTTAGATAATGGAATTAGAACACTAATAATAATCATCTAAATTGTAGAATTTTGTTCTTTTATAAACTACATCCTTTCAATCATAGCTCTCCACAACTTCCTGCCTTTTGTTACACCAAGTAACTCTTGCTTCTTTACTACCTCACTTTGTTTTTTTAGTCCTTGTTCTGCCATTCTTTCATGAAAACTTAATGATGTTAGACAATTCCTTCTTGCTTTACTTGCCTTCAGTATGCCTACTGAGCATTAAGATCTCCAAGCCTTCTTTCCTTATCATGTATCTCAGAAGTGTCAGCTCCTAGTTTCTGGTTGTTTTCTTGTTGTTCATGTTTTTAAACTTTCCTTGCTACTTATTCTGTCCATGATATTCTCAGGATTCATTAGGAAAGCCATATTTGTCACTATGTCTTCCCTTAATCTGAGGAAATTGTCCAATATATAGGATGTAGATTAGATATTACAGTAACTTTTTTCTTTATTTCTAAGAGCATTTTTTAATCCCTTAATACTTTGCACAGTTTCTAAAAGGTATCTTTCACTATCCTTAGTTCTACTAGTTCTAACCTTCATAACTAAAACCCACCGTGCCACACACATTGTAGCGAAACAGCCTGATTCCCTTCATATTTCATTGGTAAGATACGAGTTCTACTTAAGCAGCTCCTTCTCACAAACTGCTGCTTTGTGGAACTGATTCCCAAAAAGATACTTTACAATCCTCCCCATTTTTTTGGACAAGAGCAGAGGTTTAGCCCTCATTTCCTGTTTAGGATTGGGTTTCTGGTCCTTCAAAAAGTCTACTTTCACTCTGTACCTCTAATATGTTTGCCTAAACTCTGAAATTTTATTTACTATTTTCTTTTTCCCTCCTCAATACAAGTAGATAGGTTCACTTATCATCCAGTCCACACTCCTTCCCTGCTTTTTGAACAGGAGTAAAGATTTATCCCTTTTTTCATGTTTAGAATTGTGTTTCAGCTTCTTTCTAAAATCTTCTCATTCTCTTTCATTCCCAGTCGCCCCTTGCATCTTAGTGGTATTATTGCCTTGCTTAAGATGAATTGATTAAAATTTTTTTTAAAATTCAAGTTTAGCATTAACCATTATCTTCCCCACATATCCGCATAAACTCTGCCGTTTACTATGTATCCCTCTACCTGAGTGGCTCTTGGGCCTTATACATGATGAATATTAATGTAAACAAAAAGAAAAAAAAATTCTTATGCACACTTAATTTACTCCAATCTTGGTACGTATTTTACTTTTAATCAGGCCCCAGAAAGTACCTAACTCCTGTTGCCATACCTCATCTTCACAATAGCCAGATCAGATTAAAAATAGAGTATTGCTGACGTATCTGGGCTGGTGCTGCCTAGTCCTAACTGTTCAGCCTTATGAGTGATGAATTATTTTCCACTTTACAACCACTATCTTACAGATAAAAAATTGTTAGCCTCTCATTATTCTATCACTATTTCTATAGCTACTGTTGAGATGAGCAATATTCCTTAGTTCCATCAGTTCAGACCTTGACAGCTAGGACTCACCATATCATGTACATGGCGTCAACTCATCCACATTCCTTTGATAAACTTTTGGTAAGGAGAAAGCTTCCCCAGAATTGCTACTTTAGGGAGCAGTCTCCTGAGAGGATGCTTCCTCAACTACTAAAATCTTAACCTCTTCATGTCAAGAGTCAATTACTATCTATCTTACATATCTTCATAATATGCATCTCTTCCCTTTATGCCTTTACAACAATCTCATTCAGTAATCCTCTACCTAGAGTAGCTCTTGAGCCTTGTATTATGTGAACATTAGTATTTTTATTTTTTAATTATTTCAACCCAAGCTGGTAATAAAGCTGCTAAGATGCAATTGTAACTGAGTGTTAGAGAATATGAGAAAAAAAAAACACTATTAAGGAGAGAGAACAATAAAAGAGCAAGAATTAAGACAGAAGATAACGACTGCATTTAAATTTTCAAAGACCAAAGTTGACTGGGAAGCAAGATGATGGAGGAGAGTTCTATAAGTGAGAAGTGCAATAAGAGAAACTATTCGTATAGAACTTACAGTTGCATCTAGCCATTTCAACTGTAAAAAACATCAGATTTTTTTTAATCACACTTTACAGTATGTTAGTATCCTATTCAGATACTTAAATTTCCACATCTACTTGATTTTGCTGTTCCTGATATGTAACTTGCAATGTGAGCTGTCTCTTGTGTTGACATCTATACATCCTATCTTCTTACAGTTGATGGTTAGTCCTATCTTTTTGCTTTTCTCAATTCACGTCTAATGTTTTCTTTTTTCAGTTTTCCTTCTAAACCTATCATTAAAAGTCATCTGTAGAGAGTATATTGTTCCATTATGTCCACTGATAGATTTTCTTGTCCTTTTAGAATCATCTTGATGTACAAGTTAAATAATCTGATGAGAAAACACATCCTTGTCATATTCCTTTTTCTATTTTTGTGTAGTTACTAAACTCATTCTCTAACAGCATGCAACCTGTTTTTCCTCAGAAGAGGTTACAGATTACTCTAATATTTTTTCCATATAAATCAAGCTCTTCTAATATTTCAAGAAGCTCCTCATATCAAATGCCTTTGTGTAATTTATAGATCTTTCTACAAATGCACCGATTACATTGATAGCATTCTGATTATAAAAATTGTTTGTTTTTTTTTGTTCTTGCCTCTTAAACAAAGACCCATTATTCTTTAATTATTTCCAGAGTTTAATTCTGCCATAAGCTCTGCTCATTAGATTGATTGATTTGTTTTTACAGCTTATCAACCATTTGCAAGTTATTTAAAGCCAGAAAATATTTAGATTATTAGAATTTTTTGGAGATGATCATGATTTGCTGATACAAGTCCTACTAGTTAACCCATAGCTGGGAGGAGAAGAGGTGGATTCATAACTTTCTCATGAGTATTTGTACATAAGTAAATATAATGAACCCAACTGGAATTACAACTCTGCTCTCTGATTTACAATTTCAAGCCATTATTCATTATACTACCTGTAGCATCCATTATTGCCAAGAAGTTACACATCTAGGTATTGACCTGGTTCAACATTGATTAATTTTGGTGATCATATAAGAAATAGTGTTTCAATGTGATATGGCCATAAGTGTTTATTCATTAGAATTCTAATTAGTAGTTTTGTGGCTCATCAAGCTGATTGTCTGGTGGAGTTCATATTCATTTGCTTTGGTAGTGCTATTAACATTCATCTGAGTACTTCCAGAATTTCCACACTGTTTTCCCCCATTTTTTACTTTGGTAACTTATCAATTCCCAAATCATCTAAGGCCATCAGCAATCTTCTTGTCTTGCTGATTTGTTATTATCACACTGTTTCAGCAGTTGTGTTCAGTAGCCTTCTTAAGAGATCTGTCGATCCAGGTAAGCTTCAAGGAATTTCAAATTGAACCCTTTATTTAATCTACAGTGAGGAAAGAGGGCTTGGAGAATTTGACACTTGACCAACTAGACATATGGAAGGCAAAAGTGACTGTGGAAAGTAGTGCATGACCTACCTAACTAGCTTGTTGGCAGAACAGAGTTTAAGCGATATAGAAAAAAAACTTTGCTAAGGACTACAAAATACAGGAAGTCATGAAGAGCCATAATCGTTTATGGTACATAGGAGTAGATTGTTTTGATGCTACTGTCCATGTTTAGGAGATATCTATTTTTGTCCTTTTTAGTACTGATCATCCTGTTTCCACTAAGTCAGAGCCTGTACTACTTGGCCCAGGAATTGAACTCACAGACTAGAGGATTAAAGCACCGATTCATCTTAGGCAGTGCTAGATGGAAAGGCCCTGGAAGAGTCATCGAGCTAGATGCTACTTGTGGAACTCTTCTGGCTTTTTGCTTTCCAGTCAACTTTAGTCTTCAAAAATTTCGATGAAACCTTAGTTGCTTTATTGCCTTGTTTGGGACGAAAGAATTAAAAAAAATCAAGATGTGAAGCAAAGGAAGAATATCTATCAAAATAGTATTAAAAAAAAATGTGTACTGTCAGGTTCCAGATAAATGACAGGAGAAATTATCAACAAGATGGTTGGTTACTACTAAAGTAAAAGGCAAGGTAACCTCCCAAAGCAAGATTTGTGGTTTGAGGATATGAGGAGCATGAGAATGGACTGTGATCCAATTGATCTGAATGCATGAAAGAAAACATCAGGATCATGCAATTCATATCTGCTAGCCATAAATGACAACTACTCATACTGGACATCAAGTTCACCTTTCTATAGGGCAAAGGCATAGAAAGAGACTTATTTGTCAGTCCTTCAAAAGAGAGGAGAAAATCTGGTTTTATCTGGAAACTCAAAGTAAAATATGGACTGGTAGATGATTCTTGCAACTGGTACTTAAAAGTATGTGTGGAACTCTTCAACCTGAGTGTAAAAATCTCCCAACTTGACAAGACAATATTCTCAGACAAGTCTGAAGGAAAGTTGGAAGACCTGCTTGCCATATACATGGATGATTTTCTGCATGCTGGTTCTGAGAAGTTCATACATAAAGTTATGGAGAAATTTCAAAATGTAATTTAAGGTCTTTAAAGAGGAATGATTTTCACATATTTTGGTAGCAAAAAAGAAGAGTCATACTCATGACCTAGAAGGACTCAAGAGAGGAAATTAAGATGAACCTTGACTAATTAAAGCATAAGAACAAATTAACAACAGATAAGCAGACCAGATGGTTCCTTTACCTACTATGGTTTTAGCACTGCCCAGAGTAAACCACAGACATCAGATCTAAAAATGAACAACCATTAAGAACTGTGATTATGTTTTTTGTCAGATGATTAGACCTCAAGAATATCAGGGTTGTGGTAAGTGATGCTAGCTTTGGAAACCAAGTGGGAGTACCTCACAAATCCAATAGATCATCTTTCTTCATGACAAATTCAACAGATCCTTACCAATCATGTAAATCTCAAAGAAAAGATTAGATCTAAAGAACACCAGGCTTGTGGTCTTTAGTGATGCTAGCTTTGGAAACCAAGTGGGGGCACCTCACAAATCGAATAAATCATCTTTCTTCATGATATATTCAACAGATCCTTACCAATCATGCGGACCTCAAAGAAAGCAAGAGAATAGCATTATCCACTCTTACAGCAGAAACATTGGTTGCTGTAGAGGAAGTTGACTCTGGATTAATGTTTAAAACGATTTTAAATGAACTATTGAACTGTAAGATATCTCATGTAGACCTCTAAACAGACAAAAAGAGCCTGACTTAAAGGCCTTGAATATCTTTGGAGAAAAGAGGATACTGATTGATTTAGCAGCACTGAGATAGTTGAAAAAAAATCCCATCAACAGGATTCCAACTGAATATCAACTAGCAGTTGCTTCAACAAACCAGGGAGATAGCAAAGAAAAGCTGCTTGAAGCTGTAACCGATGGACATCTCAAGCTTCTATCTGATATTGCAAAACCAACAGTAGAAGGAAGTTGTTTGTGTAAGTGCATAAGTACTTAAAAAAATTAATTAAGAAAGAAGAGTTTGTTAGGGTATGAGTGAATGCATGACCATTAGTGCTGAGGATGCTGATAGGGTACTCTTCAACTAATGGAGGTATAAGAGTGATCATGGTGAGAGTTAGAAAAAGGGGACTTTTACAAGCCAAATTAATATTTGTATTAATAAAAATGTCACATCCATAGGTGAGTGTTTACTTAATTTTGATGATTTCCTTTTGTTTTCAAAAGGTATAGGAAGGTGAACAATGTAACCCAGTGAAGTAAATAAAAGGTTAATTTTGACATTCCAGCAAAGTTGCTGAATATGACATTCTGACATTTCACTTCTTCAAGATGTGTCATATTCAGTAACTGAATCATTGTGCTTAAAACAGGAAAACTGATCAGAAAGAATTAATGAATAATATTTTTTTTTTTAAATTGGTAAATATTTTCAGACACTTTGATATCCCTCTACATCATACAGTGTCAAGCTTGATTTTTTGTCCAAGTTTACTTTTGTGATGATAAAATAATGTCAGTCTTTTGTTACTTATCAATCTATTAAAAGAAAAAAAAAGACATATGTCATTACAATGAACAATTTAACTAAAAAGCTAAAAAATGTTTTTTATCTTATCAGGATTAATAGAGAAAATTTTCAAGTAAACTTTGTAAAAATAATACCACTTTTCTGTAGTATTTTGTTATAAATATAACACACACACACACATATATATATATATATATATATATATATATATATATATATATATATATATTCAAATGATATTTGAGTGAGCTTACAGAAGTTTCAACTTAAAGTCAAATTAATTCTGGTATATTTTTAGATCTAACATTCTTTCCACATCTCAGTTTTCAAATAAATTATCTTTTTTCCACTATCAAGTACTACTGTTAAATTGAAAAGTCAACATTACAAACTTTTCCTAGTAATTCAAAGCATCAGAAAGCACAAAAAAATCCCTATTTGAAATAAGATTTGTAGGTGTTTGTGACAGGTTAAATACATAAACATTTCATCAAATACATTAATTAATTAAATATGTAGGGTGTAAAATGTAGACTAGTCATCAGTAAATTGTGCCAAAGTTATTTTACAACCTGACAGCATTTATCTCCCTTCCAGAGTGGGTCCTATAGCTTTGTTTAACCGGTCTAGAAGGACAACTCTAAATTCAAAACCTCTAACTATGGCTAAAAAGTAGAGCAGTCTGAGCTCTATAGGCATAGTTGGCAACCAGTCTAGAAGAAAGACAGTTTTGAATTCAAAACTGTATGTAGCCCTGGCAAAGCACATACTATTCAGTTAAAGAAAGGATTGTGGAATTTGCATTGACTCGATGATCCCAACTATGGTCGACTTCATTCATGTGCTGCAGCCCTTAGCACGTGGATGATTATGGCTCTCCACATTTTCTTGTTCCTTGTAACATCACTTAGTAAATTTTGTCATTTTTGCTATCTCTCCTAAACCCAACCATTTACACAAGTTCATTAGGTAGGCTATGCACTGCTTTCTTCTTGCAACATGGTCTTTGAGTGTCAAATTTTTCAAGCTCGCTTTCTTTTCCCTAAAAATTTCAACTCTTTCTAATGCTACATATAAGTGTCATTTTTGTTTCTATTTTCTCAAACATTGTTGAGGGAGTCTACAGGAGAGCGGTATACAGAAAAAACGTTCTTCTGACACACTGTTTTTTTGCAGGTATGTAGATTAAACATTGCCTAATTTTCTCCATGGCACTATTACTTGGCTCCAGAAATCAAAAACTATTGTCCATTACTGTCTCGAGTTTAATTCAAACTGGCCAAAAGAGGAACATTTTAGATATTCTGCCTCCTTTTCCTCGAATGCTAAAAGCTAAGGAAAATGAGACAAACAGATGATGGCAATCCCAAAAGAGCACTTAACAGACTGTTGTGGAAAGTTTGAGGTTCAAAGAAAGACACTTTGAAGACTAAGGTGTTATAGACCAAGGTAGAGCATTTTTGTGTTATTATGTTTTAGAGTAAACGAAAAAAAAATTTTTTTCATATAAGAACGAATCCCTTGTCGCCAATGTGTTGTAGAGTAGTTTTCACAGTGAAGGCTTGTATTTCACTAAGTCAGTCCTAAAAGGGTTCGATGTACAAAACGTTAGGAACTTGAAATTATAGTGAATGACACAGCAATTTAGTTGTGGTGGTTGATACTTTAATGTCCGACATCGAATGACTCACCAACTCACTGAGCTCCCTGGCGACTGCTACTACTACTACTTATCTGTGGGAGAGTCTATTAACAATAGAATAGGTATGTTCCGGTATAACATATTGAATGTATAAAAACTTTTAGCATGAAACTTGTTTATCATCCTCTCCACAGAGACATGAAAAAAGAGGGGGGGATTAAAAAAATCAATTGATCAAATCAAAATAAATTCATCTACTTGCTGAAATACAATGATTCTTACATTACAATCCAGAAGTACTGAGATCTGTTTCTTGGATATCTTGTTGTCCCACTCAATCTATTACTAATTGCTGAAATTTAAAAGAAAAATATACATAAAGATTGTCATTGCTCACGTGTCCAGTCCATGGTATTCTCAGTATCCTTCTGCAAAACCACATTTCTGTTGCTTCAAGTCTTCTTTATCTGAGAGGAGATTGCCATATAAAAGGACTGATACTACAAAATAGTTCAGTACTCTGTTTTCAATTAAATTTTCCTGTTTCTTAATACTTTGCTTAACTTTAGGAAGGCATTGTAAAATAAGCAGTTTATCTGGAACATAAAAAAAATGATGGCAATATTTAATTAAATTAAATTTCCTGCCCAAATCTAGGATTTTTTTCTCTTTTTATTGTTGAATATAAGAAAGACTTCTACTTTATAAAATCACTGAAAGTAAAAAGCATTCAAAACTAAATGAAAGAAACAAAAACCAATGTATTAACAGCCTGGTTCCCCTACTTATTAATGAAATATTCTGTTATGTTGCTCATATTTCTTTAATAATAATTTTCGCTTAATACAAGATTGAGAAACACACAAGAATGGTTATTTATCTTTTTTTTTTAACACTCTAGTTCACCCAATACAAGGCCCACTCAGTGGTTATTGAGATTATTGTAAAGAAGGAAGATAGTGGAAGAAGTGCATATTATGAGGATATCTTGGATTGAAATCTGTCAACCCTGTATTTCAAGAGTTTAAGATTGTAATTATCACAGAAGCATCCTCTCAGGAGTCTGTTCTATAAAATAACAATTCTGGGGAAGTAGCTGTCTGAGTAGAACTTACTCCTAACCAAAGGCACATGAAGGAATGTAGATGATTTGACACTGGTAGGTCCTAGCTGTGAAAGTCCAAGCTGGTAGGACTAGGGAATGTAACTCACAATGAATAAGGTGTAATAGGAGTTAAAGTGGTTGTAGGAATTGAGGATATATAATGAAAAGATCAAGAATGTAGTGTTCAAGGGGAAGCAGCTATACAGAAGTGGTAGTTCTTAGGAAAAAGTTTTCTAAGGACATTGAGCAAATGAGGGTGATTCGACTCCATAGAAGTAGCATGCTATGTCCTAGCAGTAAAGGTCTGAATTAATGAAACTAGAGAATAGATCCCATCTGAAGATATGCCATGGAAATATCAAGAGTAGGATCAAGCTACTGTGTGAAAAGAAGTCATAAAGTTCTTCCGTATTTAAGTACTTAAGTTGCTGATGCTCTTTTTTAATATATGCTCTTAAGTGGCTAATAGACATGGTAAAACATTTAATTTTTTAAAGAAATGATCAGTTTTCTCCTTGGGATTGTTTTTGTTGTAGAGACTTAGAAAAGACTTAGTTGAAACATATTTAATGTGGGCAAAAGTTTTCAGCATTTTTTTGTTTTTAAGAAAAAAAAAAAACTGCTAGGCTTATTAAGAACAGTCTGTTTATTAATTTCACACTTTTTGATGCTTGAAATTAATTTCTGACCCCACCACTTTTATTAAGGCTTCCTTTTCCCAGTTTATTGAAGATTGAGAAAAATTCTAACCTTCCACCTTGTGTTAGGCATCTAAGAGTAGAAGAAAAAAAATGCTGGAAACTTTTGCACATGTTAAATATATTCCAGTTAAGACTTGTCCCCACAGAGAAAATTGATCCTCATTTCAAACTTTCATCTAATTAATCATTTTCATTTTGTCAATTCATTCTTCATTATGAGTTAACAAAAACCCAAGCCTCCAAGTGAACATTACTTTTTATATTCAAATAAATGCATAGGCATTATCAAGATGAGCTTAGTCTGGAACAAGGCTACAATAAAGGAGAATCCATAAAGAATGAACTTCATACTATGGTGATAGCCTGAAACATTAGATAATCAACTATTATGTGATGGTGAAACTTTCAATATATCGACATAAAGACTACTGGTAGATTCTGGTAAAATAAACCAATGAAAATTTTGGAAAATAAACCAATGAGAAACCATTGAAAGCATTGATAAAGTTCAAACTTCAGGAGTCTGATCAGGAAATAAGAGGATTCAATAAGAAGAAAATGCATTGAAAATTCACTAATCTCACAATTCTCAATAATAAATCTAAAACCAGGATCATACATCACCAATCATCACAAAAGCAATAGCAGTATATAAGAGCTAATTGAGAAAAATGAAACAGTGATTTACTCAGAGTGGGCAGATTTAAAATCCAACAAACACCAACAGTTCTAATATATATGAAAAAAAAAAAAAACTTTGAAGTGTCTGGTCATCATATCTGATAAGGTAATTTATTGTCCTTATTGTCAGCACAATTTCAGTACACACAGTTTTAACCTAAAAACTTGTTAAAAAGCTTTTCCACTTTGTCCCAGATATTATAATACATCCTACTAATGTGTGTGTGTGTGTGTGTGTGTGTGCAAATAAGTGTTCACTTATTCTGAGTTTCACAGAGATTATATCTATTTGTCAGGAGACTTGAATGTCAAATTGTAATTCAATTTCACAATCAAGTCCCTTGTAAAACTGAAATTCAGCTTTGCAATCAAGTAGAGATAACATAAGTAAAAATTTAATTTTAATCTCTAATATTGAGCACAATAGTTACAAAGAAATGCCTGGCTGACAATTTTCTTGGTGAAACAATCATATATCACACGCAGACATCAAAAAATTTTCAGGTCCTCCTGTAACCATTATCAGTGTTTGGTACTGAAATTTAGTTTTTACCTTTAACATTGGAAATGAAACAGATGTCCAGTTTCTTAGTGCTTTTGGCTTTTATAAGTTATCTTCCAACAGGTCTTTTTTTTTTAAAGTGTTGTATCTTCATGCATCAGTTCATGCTAAGTCCTGATACTGACAGTTGAAAGTTTATTAACATGAAAAAGCAATGCCAAAAAAAAAAAAGAAGATATATGTGAAGATTATGACTTACGAAAGTAAATAGTACTCAGACAATGGACAATTTATATTTAAATTTTCATCAAGAAGCAACAAAAGAGAGAACTAAAACACTGCTGTTTCACAACTTAATGCTCATCAGACCAAAAGGTGCACCTACTATACATATACTATTTACATCTTCAAATGCTTTATCCCCAATATTGAGCAAGCTTTCCTATTACATTATTATTATTACTGTTAGACAGCAAATTTTAAACTATAGGTAACTTTCTAAAATATATTTGAGAGATGCTGTTGCTGACAAGTTCTCAGCCCTACCAAGAAGAATGTCCTAGATATACACATATATGAGGAGATACTTAAAAGTGCATATTTATATATGTGCATGAGAGAGGGAGGGAAAGTGAAATGTTGCACACCCCTCTTTTTTATATGTATCAAACCTCATATATGTAGTGTGTGTGTGTGTGTTTTCACAAAACTTTTCACAGTGTACAGATACTACATTTTGATCCTAAGTAAATGACTAGCAAATAATACATTGATCTTAAGTAAACCACATAAAATATTCTTGACCTAACAAGAACACTCTTGAAAAAATAATAAATGACAACATATAAGAAATACTTTTACCCCCCTCCCCACAAAAAAGAAAAAATATGCTTAAAACAATCATTCTACTTGAAGCCTCCCATAGGTTTATTTTATCCCCAAAGCTCACTATCATAGACTATAATTTTATCCTCATTTACTTCTATGTAGCCAAACTCCCTAATAATAATATTACTACTACTACTGGTATTGTAAAAGGAATTTTCCTAACAAAGTACTGGTAACATTTATTGATATCAGCTGACACATCATACCTCAATGTGTTGCAGTACAATCTTGTCATTACCCAGCAGGAAACTACAGAAGAAACAGACATAACTGAAAGGAAACTAAAGGTAAAAACTGACCTGGAAAACCTAACATTAATACTGTAGAGAAACATGTCCATCATATGAAGTGGCCAAAAAGAATGTCTATTTTCACTATTGTGATTATTCTCCTTGTGTCTCGTTCTACTACTAGCTTGCTTTTTATATACAGTAAGGTTTTTTTTTGCTATTACTAAAGTGCTTTATCAATATTTTGTATACTGCTAGCTTGCTTTTTATATACAGTAAAGTTTTCTGCTATTGATAATTATGAGCTTATACACTTGGGAAAGGTATGAATCCATCTCTTCACTCCCACCCCTGCAGCTATGGATAAATAGCAAGGCTGACTGGGTCCTATAGTCTTCAGTGGCAACTGGCCTAAGAGAAGCAAAAACTGAATTCAAAACCAGCCTGGTTAATTTGAAAATCCACCTCTCATGTCTCAAAGAAAGGAACAGCATACCCCTCCCTGTTTGAGCTGCAACAGAAATTAATGGACTCCTTGCGCTTAGCATAATGGTTCAAACAAACAAAACCTTGGACCTCTCTGATTTCAGACGATTCATCCATGGGTGTATCACCAATCGCACTTTAGACAATGAATATACTGTTAGCTTGCTTTTTATATGTAGTAAGGTTTTCTGCTATTGCTTTTTGTGTACAGTAAAGTAACCTGCTATAGTTAAAGGACCTTTTTCAATGTTTTGTAATATACTGATAGTTTGTTTTAAAAATTAGATGCTTAATACACTACTTCTTTTCTTGCTGATATGGGTGTGTCTCTAATATACCCACGCATCTTTTATGCTGTCAAATATGGCAAATCTGATGGTCACATATTGGGAAATGGGTTTAACTGAGAAATTTCCAACCTCAGTATTTTCTGTTTCTCTGGATACTTCAGGTGTACTCACTGCAGCAGAAAATAATAACTTTTTATTTCTCATCAATTTTTCTTTCTTTGAGAAAAACATTTCACGCCTACTTCCATTAACTTTTGCATGGTACCTTATGCATTAAGTAATTTCACTGCTGTGTGATGTAATTGGTGTATTTTTAATACCTGAGTAGACTCCAATTTCAATTATAAGTTACAAGTGGGAAAAATTCAAGTGTCAGTTCTTTAAAAACAAAAATTTCTCTAGCAAATTTTTTTTTTATGATTGAAAACCATAGTGAGTAAGAAAAACAGTGAAAGGTTTCATTTTATTTTATGTTTGAATTATTTCATACAGGAATTCTTAAAATAACTGAATACTTCAAGATTAAAAAAAATATAATAAACCTTCAAATCTAATATTTTAGTAAATCAGAAAGAACAACAATTAAAAGACACAAGACTCCTGTATTTTTTTTCTTTTTCACATTTAATATGGAGTTAGGCCAGGTATAAATATTGGTAGTTTATGGAGTCTAGTAATCATTAATTTACCAGACACCTCAATTTCATATAGAAAATCAAATAGGATTGACAAACACCTGAAGAAGGCCAGAGGTGACAACAGCTGAAAATATACATAATGATAACTACTCATGCCATAAATTCAAACAGAAAGAGAGATTGTTTTAAACTATTGGTGTGGGTAGGTGGGTGTTTGTTTGATGAAAAGGTTGAGTTTTATATGCTGTCAACTATATCCTATAAATTTAATGTTATACATAATGAAACTATGAAAAATATGGATAAACTACAAAGTGTAGAATAAAAAAAGATTACACTTACCAATGTATTAGACCATTTGATTTCTTGTATAAACAGTGAAGACACTAAAACTTCCTTTAGTAGAAAAAGCCACAAGTAAAAGTTTATTGCCTAACAGTTAATATAGAATCAGCTTGAGTACTGATGATGATGATGTTTTTAGTAACAGTAGTAGTAGTACCTGCATATCTCATATAATCATTTTAAAGGAAGAACAAGGTTAGTCTTTTGGTTACAAACTAATGTTGCTTAGTTTAAAATGCTCCTCATCTTATATTTGTAGTTAAGTTGGCAGTCAGAGTATTTCCCAGCATACAACTCATTAAAGTGGTAGTAGCAGTACACAGACTTTTATTAGTTATCTAAAAGCAACAAAATATACCAAAAGACAAATGCTCAGGTAAAGATCCCATACATCCATTCTTTTCTGCTACTCTCTGTAAGAAAAAAAAAATATATATCCATCTTTGTGAAGTCATCTATTTTACCGATGTTTCTTTGATAAAGAAAATTCTGGACTTGTGTGGAGATATAATTCCATTCTGCCTTTAGAATGTTTGAGAAAAAGTTCTAAACAGAAACAGATTAATCAGATGTGCAGACAATTCAGATTTAACTGGGTCAAAAGAAATTACGATTATTGAAATGCAGTGGTATGAAAATATTTCTTATTCATTCATTTAGACCTGCAAGGATATATAGAAATCTATTTGATCATTCAGCAACAAGTCAATGAAACACTCTATAAATAAAAAAATGTTTGTTTCTAGGAAAAAAGGCTTAGGAAAAAGAAGACTATAAAAAATTAGTAAAAAAATCTTTTTATAAGGAAAAAACAATAACACATAAAAAAAAGGTTTGTAAAAAAAAATGTTTCTTAAGGGTGAGGCAAAATAAAAAAGTTTTGCAAAAAAAAAAAAAAAAAAAAAAAAAATCTGTTTCTTACGAAAAACAAAAGGGCTTATGGAAAGGGTTTGTAAAAATAATCTTTTTTTAGGAAGAAAAAGGCTCATAAAAAAGGTCTATAAAAGAAAACTTCAAAAAGAAAAAAAAAAAAAAAATCTGTTCCTTAGGAACAAGAAAAAAATCTTATTTTTTTTTTTATCTTTTTTCTAAATCCATACAAAAATCAATAAGCATTTGTAAAAAAAAAAAAAAAAAAAATTTTTTTTTTTTTTTTCATTGTTTAGATTTCTGATTTCTCAAAAGGTGAATAACTTTTCAAGAAAATAAAAAAAAATAACATTATAAATCCTGAATTATACAAAAGTGTGCTGGAAAGTTCTCAGCCTGACACACTCCTCCATATCCTTGCATCAAATTTATTGAGAATCCTTTCTTGGTCAGCACCACTTCATACAAATAATATTCCAATTCTGACAAACATTTGCTTCAATTACTGACCCCCCCCCCCCCGACAATCCCTTTTTATTAACTTTTTCTTTTATAAAATCATTTTCAATGCATTTCTACAGTAAAATCAATAAATTTAAATCATACCTTGTAGTACTATTCTGACAGTAATATTCCCAAACACTGACAATCCCTTTTATCATGACTTTCAATGTATGACAAAATTTGCTCAAATAAATTTTAAGTAAAGAAAGTCAGTGTTTAATGATCTTTCTTTCTTTCCATATTGCCATCAATATTTAGTGCAGAAAATGTCAGAAGCAAAGACAAGAAGGGTAGAGTAGCAGTAAAATCAGTAATACAAATAAGCCTACACCATACCAATGTTTATGGGGTTCAAATCTAATCCTTCCCCACTAGGAAAATCGGTGCAACACAATCTTCCTATCTCTCAGCATTGAGCCTGGTGTTACATTAAGCTAAACTTACAATGTATTAAGAATTCACATATGTAAAAAGCATTATATACATATATATTTTTTGTGTATAACACTTTTCACAGAAAGTGAGATATTGATCAGGGAGAGCACTGATACTACACTTTTATCATAAGCAAGTTTCCTTGTTGATGGGGCTAGAATATGCCAACTGCAGCCCCTGCAGTATAGCAAGACCTTCCTAAAAAAAGATCACATCTGGGTGGATACTTGTAGAGGCAAGAGAAAGAGAGAGTGGGAAGAGTGGGAGAAGATATAAGGGATGGGGTAAGAGAGAAGAGAAAGGGGGAAATGATATAGGGGAAAGAGAAATATCATAGACAGCTGACAAAGAGAAATGGGAGGAAAGAGTATGACATTTCCATCTTTTTCAAATTTTTTTTTTTCAATTCTAGTCCTTTTTTTTTACCATAGTTGTATTTGCTTGACATACAACTGCTACGCAATACAATAAAGCACTTTTGTGTATCTTAGCCCAAAAAGTTAACATCAGAAATTGTCCTTCTTATCAGGAATGTTGATTGGATTTACAGCCACTTAGTAAATCAAAAACAGACTTTTTAATCATTATACCAATGTTCAACTCAGTTTAGATTGGTCAGGCACAGATCCACAATCGAACCCACTCCACTAATGAATGACTTGTGAGGCTCTTGCTGACCAAGTTTCAATAAAGTGCAGCTACAACCTGATGACTGATATACAAGTCAAATGTTCTTATGTCTGCTGTCAACAGGATTGTTTGTACACATATATAAAAGGGGTAAAAGTGTGTCCTAGATTATTTCATGGTCCAATTTTGATTTTATGATCCTCCTTGTGTTTGGAATTTTTTAATGCCATATCCCTTCAGGATGTAAACAATTATTCTCTGTGAATTGCCTTGACTTCTTGGGAAAAATAGTGGAGTAGTTTTCTCCACAATTTTGTACTCAAAGTTATCCAAGACCGATTGTCATATGATAGATTCATTTTCTACAGCTTATCAACATTTTTGAAGGTTATTTAAAGCCAGAAAATATTTTGGGATTGTAAGAATTTTTTTCTCAAGGTTATTTGTGCATAAGTGAATATTACAAACCCAACTGGAATTGAAACTCTTTCTGATTAACAATTTGGTGCCATTATCCATTACACTACCCACACATCCAAATTACAGCACCTGGTATTCCCAAGTGATCACCCATCTAGGTACTGATCAGGCTTGATGTTACTTAACTTCAGGGATCATATGGGAACCAATGTTTCAATGCTATATGGCTGTAAATGTCCAAGGCTGAAAATGAATTCAAACTGTCAGCTGGAATTTGAATTGTCAACCTATATTTCACTAAATAGAGTGGCATAGTAATTATGAGTTCAATACCAGAGCCAGGTAGTACATACTGAGATTCAGTGAAAAATGGCAAAAGATAACTGAGCAGTAGTAAAAAGTAAAAGATATCCCTATAGGTAAATGAGAACAATCCATCTATGTACATTTATTAAAGTATTCATTTCAAAATTCCCTGAAGGTTACCCAGATCAACAGACACCTGAACAAAGCCAGAGGATACAACAGCCTAAATATGGTAATAAAGAACCTTCCTATTTTATCTATATCTGATCGGTAAAAAAAGAGGCAGATTCATGCTTTTCCACAAAGGCATTAGTGCAAAAGTGAATGCAAGACACACTTGGAATTTGAACTCAGTTTGCCATTTCCTATGCCTATATGTTACACTACTCCAATATCTGATTGAAATTTAGGCCAAATATTACTTCACCATTTATTTCACTCCTTTTGTTGCGTTTATTGTTGCAGGTAATTCATGCAACAGCCTTCTTCAGATACACAGACTTATGGCCACATCACTTTGAAACACTGGTTCCCATATAATCACTGAAGTTAAGCAACATCGAGACTGGTCAGTACCTAGATGGGTGACTGCTTGGAAATACCAGGTGCTCTAAGCTTGGAAGTCTGAGTGGTGTAATGGGTAATGGCTTGGAATTGGTAATCAGAGAGCCAAGTTCCAATTTCCATACATGCAAATACCCTTGGGAAAGGAATGAATCCACATCTTTTCCCTCCAGCTATGGGTTAATTAGTAAAACTAGTATCACTAAACCATTATTATCTCAAAATAAATAAATAAAATAATAAAAAAAATAATAAAAAAAAAAAATTTTACAATCAAAAATTATTTTCTGTCTTTAAATAACCTGCAAAGGGTTGATAAGCTGTAGAAAACAAATCAATGACATACAATATATAAGGGAACAGTTATTTTCTCCCTAGTAATATAAATCAGATGGTTATCAACAGAGAGAAAATAGTGGCAATTATACTGATTATTCCAATCCATTAGGTTACACCTCATAGTAATGTAACACAAGCATTACTGTTGTAGTGCCATGCCAGATAATATAAAAATAAACAAACAACCATCCCAGAGAGAGAAAAAAAAGAGGATCTCTCAGATATTGTTGATGAAAATGCAAGAACCACACTTTGGTTGAGGGCTCTGAGGCTATGCATGTGTGCATGCTCACACACACAAATTTGGTTCTACAGAAGGATGCTGAGAATGAGCAACAATGAAGTTTTACAGAAAATAGAAACAAAAAGCATACTTACATTAGGACAACTGAAATTTCTAAGGCACATAGTGAGGAAAGAGGGCTTGGAAAATTTTGCACTCCCAGGACATATTAAAAACAAGAGACACTGTAAAGCAGCAATTTACCTACCTAATGAGATTGTCTAAATTTATGGTAGAACAGAGTTTAGGAGGGATAGTAAAAAGGCTCTTACTAAGAGCTTTATTTTTTCTTTTTTAATCATTTCACCTCCCCTCCCCAAATAAGGTGATAAAGCCACTAAGATGCAAGGGATTACTGAGAGTAAAGGAAACTGAGAAAATGTTATTGAGGAGAAAGGACAATACAAAGAACAGGATTCAAGCAAAAGTAACAATTGATGTGGTATTTAAATTTTTGATAAATTTATAGTTGAAAGAGTTTCACAAGCAAGAAGTGCAAGAGAAGAAACTATTAGAATATAAGAGTTATATTTAGTAATTTCAACAATAAAATGAGACCTAAGTACCAATCTAGTACTATGTTTAAAATTGAAGCTCTGAAAGTACTATGCTTAATTCATGTAGCTATAAAAGATATTTACATTATTTATATTTGGACTATTGTCATCTTTTTTGTATAGTGATATTCACCTGAGGAAGGCTGGAGAGCACAACAGCTGAAAGGTTGTGATAACAACAAAAAAGATGAGGACAATCATCAAAATATAAATAGTGTAAATATTGATAAGCCTCATCCCAGAAATTCAGAGAGAAATTACAAAAGATAGGAAGTTGTGGAGAGACATGATTACTTGAAGGGACAAGGCATATATAAGAAAAACTGCTCTGTACTATATTGGCAGAATCTAGGCAAAAGCTGTATCCTTGCTCACTTACAAGATGTACAACTGTGCAGAAGAACATCCTGAACAGAGATGACACATCAGGGACAGGTACAAAAGTAACTGAAAAAGCAATGTCATTCAACCATACTAAGAAAGGCCCTGTGAAGTTGGGCTCATGTAAGCTCCTTCACAGTAAAGCAGGTGGTACACAAAATCTGGAGAAGTTTGTCGTCATGTTTCTTTTTAGAACAATCTTCACATATTTCTGTCTGAATTTATTATTTACATTGCTTACACACAAATTATTGTCATTTTTTTTGTTGTTATCATTACATTTCTGTTGTAATTCCAACCTACATCAGGTGATTGTCAATCCAGATAGCCTTCAGAGAATTCCAAACCAAGTAAGAAATCACTGCACAGTACTAATTAAGATCTAGACAAGATATCTCTGTACATGGACAATGGAACAAGAACAATCTACCCCTGTAGATTAAACAAAGGGTTCAGTTTAAAATACAAAAAGGATCAGATATGCTGATTTTGACACTCAGAACCTATACTGGTAGCAAATTGCCCACATGAGAATACAAAATGAATTCAGAAAATACACAAAATAGAAAGTGGTATAAGACAAGGATGTGTGCCCTCACCAGACTTATTCAACTTTTACAGCAAAGCAATCCTGAAGGAATTAAAAATCTGACCAGGATTCATTATTGGCAACCACAATCTTATCAGATATACAGATAAAATGGTATTGATAGCAGACATGGAAAGAGAACTAAAGGAAATCCTACAGAAGGTAGTAAAGGAAAGCAAGAAGGAAGAACTAAACATCAATTGTAAGAAAGCAGAATGTCAGAGAAAAAAAAAAAAAAAAGAAAAAAAAAAACAGTCCAAAATGTAAATAATAAATTGGAATGTTTTCTGAATAAAGTGTTTTAACAGGAGATGGAAAATGTGGCACCAAAATCCAAAGGCACATTGAGATAGAAAAAGATGCCTTGTAAAAATTAAGCAAAGTATTAAGAAACAGGAAAATTTAATTGGAAACAAAGAAAAGAGTACTGAACTGTTAGGTATTGGTACTCCTATATGACAGTGAATGCTGGATCATCTCATCACAGATAGAGAAGAAACTTGAGGTAACAGAAATTTAGAAGGATGCTGAGAATACCATGGACCAAACATGTGAGCAACGATGAAGTTTTAGAGAAAATGGAAACAAAAAGGATACTTATACTTAGAATCAGAAAGAGATAATTGAAATTTTAGGGCACATAATGAGGAAAGAGGGCTCAGAAAATTTGACACTTAAAGGACATATTGAAGACAGGAAGGACAGAGGAAAACAGGGCATAAATTACCTAATGAGTTTGTGCAAATGGTTGGCAGAACAGGGATTAGGAGAAATAGCAAAAATACAAACTTAGTAAAGAACAGGTAGTTGTGACAAGTCTGAAAGAACACGGTACATTGAAGATTTCTTTAGCAAAAGTTCAGATGAGATACATTACTACATAAAGAAAGAGAGAGAGGTTTCTTCTTGGTTCATGAATGTTTTTTTTTATCTTTCTAAATGTTTCACCTGTATATTTCTTATGGTATTGCAGAGAGTCTATTCTATATATCCCAGCTTCCAATGCTTTGTTGTTTTTTTTTTGCTGACCAAATCTTTGTCAACTTGGAGTTAGTGGTTATAATTTTAATGTTTGGGATAGTTAGATGATGATGTTTTTAGAGTTCAGTGTATAAAGAACTGGTAGAATTATGTACAGTAATCCTTCAATTAGTGCGGCAAATGTCTACAAAAATATCAATTTTCAATTACTATAGTTAAACTGAACAATGTTTTAGCACACTAATTGAGCATTATCTATGCACTAATTGAATTTTGGTATATAAAAATTTTAACGCACTAATCGAGGGATGCCTGTACTTAATGTTTATTCTTATAGATTTTATATGCTTTTCTTCTTACATTGAGAATGAAATAAGTAGTGAAAGTTTAATAACTTTTTTCAATATAATTTTCTTCATCTAGGTATTTCAGGCTCCATATTCAGAGAGCTGTTAGACAGAAACCTATAACTGATTTTATTTTGTTGATTCTTAGTAAACCTCGAAATCTAATTTGTTATTTTTTCAGATTTATATAAGTACCTTCAAAAAACAAAAAGCAATATCTAAAGTTTAAAATACATGTTAAAAAATGAAAAATCTTTTAGTCGTTAATTTTAGCTTTAATTCCAAGCTCATAGTTTAAATACAATATTCCTAATAAGCTAAATACTTTGCTCCATTTCAAACTAAATTTAAACTTAATTTTTTTTACTTATCAATAAAATCAATAAATTCATCAAAAAAATCAGTAAATTCATCCATATTTACAAATTTGTCAACATAATATTCTCTTTATTAAAAAAAAAAAAAAAAAAAAAATCATTCAAAAATAAAATATACTTTTCTGAAAAATTATTTGAGAAAAATTAGTTGATTTAAAGTTTAATTATTATGAATTGAAACAAATATTAGTTTAAAATATCATAGAAAAGGATCTTTTCTTCGAGATGGAGTGGGTATTATTAATAATCTGAACAATTTAAAATATTTTAAACATTCTAATATTTTATTGAAGTTTAGGTATTTTGAATTTATAACTATATAAAAGACACTTGTTGAGAAAATGTTAAAAAATTACCAATAAATTTTAAATTTACTATGAAACTACCTCATATTTTCTGATAATATGTATGGACATCCATATTTACAAAAATCAACATGTTTATATACACAAAAAAAGATTTGAAATTCTTAAAATTCTGGGCATCACTGAATTATAGTAAGCTTTTCCATTTATGATTGGTAAAAACAGTTTTAATCTAATAATATCACTTGGCTGAATTTTAAAAACTTTAAAAGTTTATAAATTATTCTAATTAAAATTTTAAAAAACTGAAAAAAATTCTTGTAAAAAAATCATTATCCATTGAAATTTTTTTTTAAAGAAATGTCTGTAATATATTTTATTTATAAAAGCAATTAAAAGCTTTTCTAATTAAATAATGTCTTAACCAAAACAGAGGTTGGAAATGAAATGGTAATATTTATATCAACAAAATATAATACTCTCCAGCGGAGTGAAGTAGGTAAATCACTGCTAGTGGTGAACTACTAAGACAGCATATTATCCCAACTTACAATAGTGTCCAACGTATTTATGAGGATTGGGACATACCCATTAGTGTTCATAGGTACAGTATATAACAGAAACATTTAAAAAATAATTTAATTAATTTCTGAGTAAGTCCTGAAAGTTTCATTAAAATCTGACCATTATCAACTTTTTGCAAGAATTACACCATAAAAAGATACTCAAATTTCCTGTACAAATTTATGATCACATATAGATGCCAGAAAAAACAAGATTTTTAACTAAAATTTCCAAGGTTCTAAAAAGGATAAAAAATTATTTGATCTTTCATCTTAATATACAAAGGTTTTGCAATAAAATTTTGTTTTTATTGTGTTTTCATCATGTATTCTCTATTTTAACAAATTTTTGGACTTACTTAAATTTATAGAATATTAAAGGCATATTAATAAATAACATTCTCATAAGGGATGCAATGATGGCATATATGCTATCAAACAACTCCATGAAATCACATATCCATCAAATAGAACATGGTTTACCTGTTATGTTGATCTTACAGTATCATATGACCACATCAATAGAGACTTCCTCTTCTCATCCATCAGAAATCATCTTCCAAGCATGACTCTATTGAATGCCTTGATCTGGTGTAGAGGAACTATATTGGTCCACAATGTCTGGTTGGTTTTGTTTAGCGGCATATCAACTCCTATGAGTTATTTAATGCCAAAATGTAAATATTTTGAACACAATTTTATGCCTTCAATCACAGATAAAATGAATTTTTATCATTTTGTTATAAATAACATGTATTGTTGGTAATTTATTTTTATATAAAATACATTGCTTGCATTTTTATACTTTCATAGTCTTATTTTTGTTTAGGGGTTTGCTATTTGCCCATAACTGGGACCATAACAGGTGTTACCATCCAAGGTCAGGGTAGACCTGGGAACAACCATGCTCCTCAAAACTTCCAATCTCTCAATCAGAGGCCTTGCTGCCAGATGTAGTTTATTGTTATACCTAGGACTGGTGAAAACCCAAACACTGAATCATTTCAAACCTTGTCAAGAGTATGAAAAGGAGGAAATGAGAGCCCAAATCTATTTAATCTCTTCTCAAGCTATACTTTGCACATATACAAGCACTGATAAGAAATGGACCTTGATTATTTAAATATTCCATATCACATCACAAGTGAATCTATAGTATATAGAGATGAAGTAAAGGCCAAATTTTATTATCTATAGTACCATTTATTGTTGATTCTATTTGGTTACAGTGTTTAAAATGGATGACTATTGTCATAGTTCTTTTTTGTGATTTGAGAGTTCATACAGGGTTGTTGCGTTCCTTCTTCTTTTTCCTCTGGAGTTGTACGTCAGGTTAATTTCACAGTCAATGAATCACCAACCCTTGCGTCTTGAACTGCTACCTCAAATCAAGTTCCTCTTCACTGTGGCATCTCTCCTCTCGTATGTGGTTTACTTCTTTTTATTGGGGCTGACACATCCATGTTTCCTGTTTGATTTTTGGTGGGACGTGTTGTCATTGGTTGATTTTTTTTATAATGTTCACTGACCCACATAAACTAAGTTTGGGTTCATGTCTGTTACTGAGGATAGGAACAAACAATAGAAGGACAGGAAAGGAAATATATATAGAAGATGAGTAGAGAGAGTTTTCTTTGTCATTCACTTAAAGAGGAAAGTGTATATTTTCATATTGTGTTATTACTACCTAATCCTACTACAAATCTTAATAGAAAACAGTGGTTATGTTTTTCTTTCAGAAGCCAGTGTGCTGATGTTTGGGGTGGAGGTCATGCTATCTGTAAGTAGTCATAGTTGGGATAAGAATGATCTTGAAAAACAAAATCAATATTCTTTACCAAGTAGTTGAAAAAATAGGACTTAGGATAAACCTTTCGAAAACAGAAACTAGGAACTGAAATTGGAATGAAAGCAGTGATGGCATATACCTTGGATCCATCATAAAAATACTAAACACTTCAAATACCATGGCATATGGATCAGTTATAACAAATAGAGAATAGGTGATAGGGTTTTGTCAAACACTGTAAGATACTACTACCCTCCTCTGCACTTCACCATTTTGGGGATGCCCCAGGCACCTGCAATAAACCCAGCCCCATCTCAAAGGAGAGGTACTACCTAGGAGGATTGAACTCATACAGGACATTGCTCGTACCACTGGTAGCAGTCCAAGTACTGTAAGATGCTAAAAATTCAAAATATTCACTTAAGAACTAGTGTCATGTCTTAAATAACCTTGTTACATCTAGACACATATATGGATGTCATTCATAGTGCCCAACACCTTTAGAAATGTCTAAACTATCAGCTATATACAACTATTAACATTTTCTCAGCTTAATTATTAAAAATGGCTTCTGCCAAATGAGCCTTATGGGTTTTTAGGAAGGACTGATGGAACAGAATCACAAATAAATAACTTTAGCAAATAACAAAAAACACTAGTTATGCTATCTACATTCAGACTATTGTCCTCATTTTTTTTTGTTGTATCACAATGTTTCATTCATTGTGCCTTCTGACCTTAATCAGGAGTATATCAAACTGGTTAACCTATAGGGAAATTGGAACTGAGCCCTTTATTTAATCTATGGGGATAAACTGCTCTTGTTCCATTGACTATGTCTAGAGATATCTTGTCTAGTTCTTAATATATACAATCATTTCATATACAGGTTGCAACAGGTAAATTGTCGCTATTTTATATTTTTAATTTCCTGCATGATGTGCTTTTTGTTTCTGATTTTGTCAATTGCACAGTATAGTAGGGTCAGCTGGGCACTGTCTGTGAGAAAAAGAGCACTATGATGCAATACACGGCATCAGAAATTTGAAAACGGCATGCTGTACTGCTTGACATTCGTGCTGAAAGCGCCAATACAAACACTTCAGATTGTTTGGGTATCAATCTGAAAACAGTGCAGAAGATTTAGAAAGAGTTGGATGAGTCTAATGGTGATTACAAAGGTATGACAGCTTGGAAAACTCACTCTGATCATTTTGATAAGAACTCCTGAATTTGTTGGGGGAGGCCTCAGACTCAACACATAGGCCTACATCAAGTGACTTGAGGAGGTAGTGCTGCCATAGGTCAAGAGGGTGACTGGGGGAAGACCCTATATCTGGAAACAGGCCTCTGCACCATGCCACACAAGCTGGAGAACCCAGTCATGGCTGTCAGACAATTTCTGTGCCCACATCACTCCTTACATTTGGCCACCTAACTCCCCAGACCAAAACCCCCTTGTGGAATGCAGTTGATTGAGAGACTAACAAAACTCCTAACACCAGAGATGAACTGAAGGCAAGGATTATGGCAGCATTCACCAACTTAAACAAGGAGACTGACCAGAAGAGTTGCAGGAGATTCCAAAGTCATCTGGAGGCTGTGGTTGAAGCCAATCACGATTTTGACTAAATTTACTCTTTAGTATTTCAAAATATTTTTGTATAATTTTGGTAAATATATCTGTTAAAATGAGATGTCAGTGTTATTTTTATTTTTGCATAATTGAGATGACAATTTATCTAACGCATACTCTGTGTGTGTGTATGTGTGTTTCATTTCAAACAACTGATAAGGTACTGTGGCTAAGATTTTTTTTATATAATTTTTCTTGTGTTCATATAATTTTCTTCTTTTCTGGACATAAATTATGTAGAAATTATCCAAATGTTTTGTATGACCAAGCGCTTTCAGCTATACAGAAGATTATTTTTATTTTTAAACTTACTCTATGGATCATTTTATGTATGTATTTAGACTTATAGGAACAAAAAAAATATTTTAAGAGAAAGATTTTTTTAAACTTTAACCAAAAGCAGTACTAACTGCTTGGTCAATGAATGCCAAATATTTCCTTATAAGGAAACAGCTAATATTACCATTGCCATACATACGTACATGGTGTCCTCAAAAAATGTATACACATTTTGACTGCTAACAACTCACTGAATTTTCATTTCTTTTCAGATTTAATCCATTAGAAATAATAATGGCAGCCAGACTAAGCTTTGATTTAAGGAAATTTAGCCAAAAATCATATTTGCATAAGTGCAAAGAGTTCAGAGGGGCATTTCAAACAGATCCATCGATGTGACTTATCATCCCTTGATTTAGAGGCAAGTTTGAAACAGATCGAACTGTTCAAAATATCCACAAGAAACATTTTTGAAGAACATGGATATCAATAAGCCTCTGCACAGCAATAAATAGTACTAGAAATATATCAACAGAACTCAGGAAAATCTCTGCAACAAGCAAGACATGAGATAGAAACTTCAAACTCTAGACTTCATCTTTCTATATATAAAATTCTGTGACTCTTGTTATTTCATCTGTCTGTCACACCCTCTAAAATAGCCATACATTGACTGATCGAAACCTAATTTTGGGGAGAAGTGCAAACAGGTAAGAGGGTACAAAGTACAGTTGGTTTTACTAGGGTGAGTAGATTAGTACAATAAATTTTCATTAACATTTTTGGAAAAATTAAAACTCCCACATTTTTAAAAACTCCCACTATTTTAAAAACAATTTGATGATTAAAATACTTATTTAATAAAAATGCAATATTGTTTTTTTGCATAACCTTTCTCTAAGTTTTTATATTTCATTGATTGGTTTGCAAAATTTAATGAAATGTAGAGTTTGTAAATCTCAACAAAAAATGTTAGTGATAACTTCAACAATGCTGTATACTGTGAGGATTTCAACATATGTCAGTATATTGCAAAAAAAATTCTAGTATTTTAAAGCGTTGTCAATGTTTTTTTTTTTAATCATTTCACCCCAAGCAAGGCAATAATGCCACTAAAATGCAAGAGATTACTAGGTGTGAAACTATTTATGAAGCTTATTTAGTGTGAAAACTGTGCCTGGTGTTTGTTCATGACTTCTTCAATATGCCATGAGACAAAAGTTGAGAATAAGTTATAGAAAGTAGAAACTTGTCCCCATTACCACCCCCAGCTATGACAACATTTAGAACATATACAATGTACATATATAAACATTATGTTTTAGAAGTTCCCCCAAAATTTATAATATATATATATATATATATATATAAACAAAACTACTAGAAAGCAAGACAAATTATGAAACAGTTCGAAGTTTGATAACTGCAGAAAAAAGCAGAATGAAAAATATAAATTGAGATTTAATCTTAAGCTTAAAATATTCAGAGATTATTTATAACATAATTTATGCTAGCTTTTGGACAGTACTAACACTAACTTGTTTATTATTTATCACATGAGTCTATCACATAATTTTTTAAATTCATTGAATCATAAAGAAGTAAGAATTTATCCACATGCTCACTCAGATGGACCAAATTTGTGTTTTAAGTGGAAGTCAATACATCAGGAACAAATATTGCTCATCAAGCCTGAGTATTTCCTCATCTGGGGATTTTTCAGCCACCAGGAAATGACTCTAACACACTCCTAAAGGAGAGGACATTTCAGCCAGGACAATGTTGGTTTGTGAATTTGATGATATAATTCAGAGTTCAATCCCTGGGTCAGGTAGTTCAGGTACAAACTCTGTGGAAACAATAGGCTTCTTGCTTCAAACATCCATTAGGGCTAAAGCTCAATACAAATCTCAAATTGAATTCATATATCAGTAATGTCACTGAAGATGTTGAAAAAAAAAAAAAAATAAAATAAAATAAAATAAAAAAAATAATGATGGTTCCACTTCAGGAAGTACCTAATTCCTTCTGCCATATTCCGGTGAATTACATTCTTTAGTCCTACTAGTTCAGAATGTCACAACTTGGACCTGCCATGCCATGTACACAGGGTCAACTTATCCTTTTCATATTCCATTGATAAGGAAGTCCTTTTTTTTTTTGCAAGTACTGTTTCTTTGTGAAACAGACTCTCGATAGGATGCACTTTTTACTTTCTCTCTTACAGCCTTATTTAGTTAACCTATATCTTGAGTGGTTCTTGGGCTGTGTTTTGAGTGAACAATAAAAAAAAAAAAAGAAAAAGGGCTGGCCATTAGTCCGATTATAAATAATGCAAATAAAAAATATTTGGTATGTAATTTTTTTTTTCATCATTAGGTTGTAGATAACTTGAAGTTGTGTGTTTATATTAGAATGATTATAGAACTTGTCTTTATTATTTATCAAAAAAACCTATCTCCTATCTATTGCTTAATTTTTTTTAATTCATCTAACAGTAATTTATAGGATGTGTGGGTGGTGTAATGGATAGCAGCTCAAAATGAGAAATTGGAGACCCGAGTTCAACTTCCAGTTGTGTTTGATACAATCATGCAAATACTCTTAAGGATATCTCAGTTTCAGTTATTTCCCTTTATTAACTCAACTCTCCAATTTTTTGCTCATAGCTGTAATACTTCATCTCAGAAACAGAAACAGAACAAGAAAGTTTACTATAACCATTGTAAGGAGGTCACAACAGCCAAAATGTTGTGATAACAACAGCAAAGATGAGGACAATAGTCTGCATTTAAATAATGTAAATATTTTGATCAAATTCATTAGTAAATACTGTCAACAAAATTTTCAGAAAAATGTTTCAGACAGCAGTAGCCTTTTAAGTTGTGACATTACCTATTAGAAAATCTAATTATTAAAAGATAGTAAGCTTTGTATGTTGAATGTTTACAGAACTAATATACGCAGATTACCAACAAGGCTGAAAATGAAAGTTGACATTTCTCCAAATTGTGATTTTCTGACAGGAGTACAAGAACTTCACCTTTGATCATCAGTAGTTCACAACACCATGAACGGCAAAACTTACACAACTTAGGGACTGAGGCAATACTCCAACGCTTTAGTTATTTTTACACCATTGTCTTGTTGTGACTGCTGATACTAATTTCAGCAAGCAAATGAGAACATGATCTGCCCAAAATCTACACCTACAAACGCAAAACATTGAAGCTAACAATAATTCAAATAAACAAACTGGCTGGACCTGTGAAAGTTCATAATTATTTCCATATATATATATATATATATATATATATATATATATATATATATATGAATTGAGATCAAATACACATCAAATATGGATATGAATCTGACAATGATAGGATAAAAAACAAATAGGAAAAATTTACCAATCTAACATTTCGTTGATGAAGCTTTAAAAAATAAAACATGTTAGGCGCTATATATATATATATATATATACACACACACACACCTGTTCAAAATCAGACACAAAAGGGTTAAAAAAATATACTGTTACTTTAATCGAAATATATTTGTGAAACATTTACATTTAATTAGAAAATGTAGTTCATTAACAAACAAGTCAATATTTTAAGCTTTTAATTAATTTAAACAAACATTGAAAAATTATTTTTTTTAGTTGGTCATAAGGATCATGTAAATAAAAATAGAAAATATAGAACAAATAAGTCACAATGACAATTTAATATTCAGTATATCCTCCATTTT
>OZ010613.1:50444396-50606896 GCA_963932145.1 Acanthosepion lycidas | reverse complement strand
TAGAACATCATAGCATAAGTGCAGCATTATATGAGCAATTTGCTTTACCATTTGTGAACATTTTTGTATCGTATTTTATCATATGCACAAAAGCAGTTGGTGACTGAGGTAAAGGGAAGCATTGCAAGCTGATGTCATCTATTTCTAAAAAACAACACAGTCAAAGGCAAAGTGAAGTGCATCTGTGAATGCCTGATGTCCAGAACATTTATTCATTTTATTGGAGAAAATTCTTTGAAGCACTTATCACAGATAACATCACCTACCAACGTTATCGATTGCCTACCTTACCTTGGCTAGTCTTTGGGCCTCAAGGTTGGCGCAGGCAATGTTGACAAGCTCCTTGAAGATCATGGAGAGGAGCTGATGACAGAGGAACTTCAGCTGCTTCAGGCATCAAAACATGGTGGAGGTAAAGGAACTAGCCAAGGAGAAAAGTGTATTGGAGGTTGCCCCCACAAGTGAGATCAAAGAAGTTCTGGTGATGTGGAAAAAAGTGCACAAATTTGTGGAAAATTACCACCCACAAAAATTAAATGCAAGTCAAGGAAATTGTGTTGACTATCTTTGTGGCATTTTGAAATCAAGAATGAAACACATTTGTATTGATAAGTCTCTAAAGAAATGACCTGCAAGTGCCAAAAGTGAATCAAATGCCACAAAAGTCCTTAAGTTCTGAGTGAAAACATCGGAAACTTTCTTATGAAAGGTTTGTAATTTAATAAAAGCTGTTTATTTCTTTCATTCTCTCTTATGTTCTTATTACATGGACTTTTTATGATTTAATTTCTTAAAGTTCATTTTCTATTTTTTAAAATTCTAACAGACATTTTGGATGTTTTGGGGAAACTGAAATTGATTAATTAATCTTCTATTAATTTCAGTGGGAAAAAATGCTTTGTAATACAAACTCGGTGTGGGAACTAATTAAATCTATACTGCAAGATCCTACTGTATATAATAACATGAATGTCAGTGTGTTACACTTTTTCAATTAAAGGGACACAACTCTCCAACTTTCAACAGCTCATGTTACAGAAATTTTGGATTCCCAAGTTTTCGTTACTGTGATTATTTTTGGCAATTTTTATACATGATTTTTGCAATAATTTTTTTTGTATAATAATTTTTTTATAATTTGGA
This sequence comes from Acanthosepion lycidas, assembly GCA_963932145.1. NCBI lineage: Eukaryota > Metazoa > Mollusca > Cephalopoda > Sepiida > Sepiidae > Acanthosepion > Acanthosepion lycidas. Next base: position 50,605,753 of record OZ010613.1, on the reverse strand, counting down.
AATAAATTTAGAAATAATCAAACTCAATTGCAAAATCCATCAAAAGTTACCCATGAAATAAAAATAATTGTTTGTATGAAAAGTAATGACCTATGTACATCAAATTGTTTTTAAATTAAGTGGCAGCAGAAGAATTATCATTGAACTTTTAAAAGGTAAGCTGAAATATTAATACAATACTTAAATGCAGTGATCAATTTTGAGTTCTTCTGAAGTATGTTGCCTATCACATATAGCAGCAGTAAGCCTCACAAAAAGAAATCTCTGCCAAAAGAGGACCAGATTGCAATCAAAAGAGCCAAAGCTGCAGCAAGGAAAAGAAAGTCCACTGGAAATGAGAACCCAGATCAAATGGCAGACAGGAATGCTTCCAATGCTGAGAAAATGCAAAGACTTAGGGGACTCTCAAACTCCTGAGCAAGCCGAAGGCCCAATCAAGAGCCCTCCACAGAAGCTAGCTTAAATATATTGCCCGATAATGTGGCTTTTAAGCTTTTGTTTATTTATATATATATATATATATATATATATATATATATATATATATGGGAAAAAAGTTATAGTCTTGTGACCTTCTTCAGGCAGAAACAAAGAATAAATTATTAAAAAGAATAAATTTTCCTTATGTTCTTTTAATATCTTGTTAGTTTTCTGTATTTATTAGTGAGCCTTGAACTCCTTTTGGGACTGTTGGCAAAAGTGAATTTCTGCCTAAGTGTTAATAAAACCCTTAGTATGAGAGCTGGTGATAATAGATGTGTTGATGAGAGATGATGTCTTCCTATCCCTGTTAGTATGTATATATGGGGAGGGAATTTACATATGCAGGCTATCTTGTAATAAGGAATCAGCATACACATATGTACATACACACCTATTCTTCCTGTGTTTGTGTGTGTGCCCATATGTATGGGGAGGGAATTTACATATGCAGGCTAACAGTGATAGAAAGACATCTCTCATCAACACATCTATTATCACCAGCTCTCATACAAAACCAAATAGTTTTATTAACACTTAAGCAGAAATTCACTTTTGGACTAATAGTCTCATCTTTGTTGGAATGAACAAAATGTTTTAGTTGTGTTCTGCCACTTTCTTCAAGTGTCTGTTGATCTAGGTAATCTGTCACCCACATAGGCAGATCCAACTCAGCTGGAATTAGCAACAGATTTACTGAGAACCAAACTCAACCAAATTTGACCGACTACATGACTGTTCATCAGCAGTGATACCAAGGTACTTCCATCAACAGTGATTGCTTCAGCCAGCAATAAAACCAGTAGTAGCAAGGAACAACTCTCAACTACTACAAAACTGTAATTCATGGAATATTTCTCCCACAAATCTCGCTTGACTACATATGCATATTGATTTTCTCCATATGTATATCTTGACTACCATGAGACTTGGGTTCGAATCTAATCGTGGTTGATTTGTCAGGAAGGTGACTTCTTGATGTTATCAGCCTGTAGTAGGTGATCCAGCATGCAGCACCTTTGGAAAGTTCCTGAAAAACCATACCATAGGTTGATAGAATTATTTGGGAACTGTTGTTGGTTGAATTAGCACAAAGCCACAAGTCATCACAACCAAGGGTTTGAGCATACTGGCTTTGTTCAGACTGTTGATCATACCAGATAATGCATTCTCTCCCCAAAACTAAGGTCCAGTATAAACCACAGGTGGGATCTGTGAGTGTTGAAGAAACAAAAAATGTGCCTAAGCAAGCATCTGCCATAGGGATTGATTTGTTTCCCTAGCAGACAGGCATACTCAGATATGAGCAGAAAGCCATTACTAATGAATCTAAGATCAGTATTTTTATTTATTAATCTTCCATCATAATTTCAGTTGCATTTCATCACAATTTCTCAGATCCTCATTCTGCAGTAGCCAGACCAGATTAGAAATAACAATCCCAGCAAGATTTAAAATATTATCTCTTGTCTCTTAAGAAGAGTCTTCATGCAATAGATACATAGCTGTTTAGGCCATGAAGGATACCAGCTAGAGAAATTCAAATCTAACTAGATAGTTTTCGGTATTTTCCCCAAGCAATTGATTTGAGAATTGCTAGAGGTTTCTTCTTAATGAAGGGGTGTTGAACACGTCTCATTTTGTGGAGGTATACTAATAAAGACTTATCAATATATCAGAAATATATTATTTCAGTAAAATATTTTAGAAGGTACCAGTCTAGAAATTCAAACATAAGCTAAAACAATACTAAGAGGTGATCCTATTGCTAATCCAAATTTTTGTTTATGAAAGTCATTGTTGAAAGTGATGCAACATTGTTTTGTAATTAGTCAGCAAATCTTTATAATTTTATCCAACCACAGGGAGAGGTTAATTTTTTAATAATATTAGATTATCTCTTTTTAAGAGTCAAACATTTGTTAATGAGTACAACAGCATTGAACATACAATTTATTTATGAAACAAAAAACAAAAAATAAATTACCTTTCCTTGATATCATGTTAAACTGTGCTGATAATAATATGAAACTAAACATCTATCAAAAACAATTTATAGTTGTACCACATTCATCCTGTGCAAAGATGTCACAATTTAGATTATATAAATTAAAAATAGACATGTTTGTGCGAGAAAACGGAAAAAAAAACAAAAAACTTCTTGTGACACAAAAGACGAACGCCTTCTTGCGAACCAAAAACGAACGCCTTCTTGCGACACTACTTTACGACAGAAAACGAGCAAAACGGCACCCACAACTGCTGCTGACGGACGACCGCAACGGCTTTTGTCGCCCAAGAAAAGGCGGCAAACGACTCGCGCATCTTCTTATAGTCCTCGGTCGAGTCCATTATGGTACTCCAAGGTGTTCACGGCGACAACACACACACGCAGTTTGAGGAAGTTTCCCCGCATGCTCGTTACACTCCTCCCTGATCTCTAGATCACACAAATGGCAATGTGGGGCAGGCCGTTTCTGCCTGGTGCTCCATCTCAGAGGTATGGTCTCAAGCGCTTCCTCAGTGGTGTTCTCTTCAGACATCTCGCTGAGCTCATCCCGCATAGGTTCATCAAGCGCGCTACTCTCTGAGGTGTGCTCTTCCTGTGATTTTATATAAACCATCGGGGCTTCATTATCATCATCAGAACTAACGTGGTTGCTGACGGAATAATCCTTGCCGCACGCTGGTCACACATCTTTTATGTGGCGCAGTATTCCATCAATAGAGACGGAGTGTGGGCTATTAATTTGTGTCACCGTACCCTTGCTGAACTGTGTCTTACACCTTCCATGCGGATTTTTCATCCAGACAGTCTCTCCTACCATATAAGAATTGGCAACCGTGTTGTCACGCACCAAAGCCGAGTCAATACCCTTAATGCGGACCCTGTAAGTGTAGGTTGCATTTGCCGGTGCAGTTGAAGCTGTTTTATTGTCCTTTGGGGTAACATTGTGCCAATTTACAGCTTCCGAAACTGAACACTGTGTTCTCGCCGCGATGCGCTTTATTGTACGATGAGATTTCTCAACTATCCCATTCCCAAATGGTACGTGGGCACAGCGAAATCGTATTTGTACATTCCACATCTTTGCAAATGCGGCAAACCTCTCTCCACAAAACGCTATGCCATTATCCATAAGCAGCTCAACCAGCGGCCCTCTTTCACAAAACACTACTTCCAGCTCCTTGATGATGCTAGCAGAGTCTTGGCAGTGCAAGGGCTTCCAAATGGCAAAACGACTGGGGCCGTAGTCTATCAGCGTAAGGTATAGTTGATGTCCGAAATGGGTTACATCCATCGCAACACTGTGCCAATTTTCTGCGACATCAAGCCTGCCTGGTTTCCAACACACAGGGGCCGGGTCGATTGACTGGCATTCCTTGCATCCCCTAACCACCGCTTGCACCTCAGATTTTGTTACTCTTTTGTTCTCTTCACACCAGGATGTCCGCTGAATTGATGAATGGCTTGTACTTGAGCAACATCTCGCTCTTCAGCCACAGCGCACATAGGTTCTCTGGGTTCCGTCATTTTGCGCATTTCATTTAACCATCACTGCGGTACTCTAGTAAGTTGGTCGGCTCAATTGTTGCACAACTTGACAAGCTCTACATCAATGTCCAGCTCGTATTCTAAGGCCAACTCTTGGAGTGTGGCTAACCGATGTCTAATTAGCATCTCGGAGGCTGCCTTGGTGCGCACTCTCGTCCGTCCAGACAGAGTGTCAGCTACCCAGTGATGCACACATGCTGAGTCTGTCCGTAAATGAATGGTTTTGGCCTTCCATTGTAATGCAAGGTTGACACCTCGCAACACAGCATCAAGCTCAGCCAAGTTGATGTGCTTGTCTTCGTGCACCGGTCGGGGCCATCTTGCATCTTCTGCCACGGCGCCATTGCTCTCCACAACCACACCAGTGGCTAAGGAGCTTGCATCTACCCACACGGTTACATTTTGCTCACTGATGCACCAGTCACCTTTCACTGGATCGTCCTGGGCTAGTCTCTTAAAAATGTCGTCGATCATCTGAGCTAGAAAAGGGTCCTGCACTTCATCGTCCCATCCAGTGGTAACAGCGTTTGCCCTCTGCTTCACAAATGCTGTGGCGACACGTAACCAACCACATACTGGAAAATGACCAGTCAACTTTCCACACAGTGAGAAGACAATTCAGTGGGTAAGTTTATCGGGGACTACTGGAAGTTCACATCCACAACGCCATTGCAGTTTTCCTTGCTCCTCCCAGACATTCAATCCCAGTACGCGTGTGCCAATTCTTAGCTGCTCCGGGGTCTTACTTGACAGACCAAACTGCTCCAAATGTTCCTTGACGCGGACCACAGAACACACACTCTCATTAACAAAAACATTGTCAATATAAGAGGAGGAAGCTGCGTTGACGATCTTGTCCTGGCTCAAGACAGTATTAACAATGGCCCACATGATTAAAGGGGCATTGAGCCCAAATCCTAAGCAGGTTAGACAATACCTTTGTCCTTTAATCTCCACTGTTTGGAATGGCCAAAGGGACTTGTCGATGTGTACCTGCAGATAGGCCCGGCGTAGGTCCAACACTGCAGCATTTGATCCTTGCTGACGCCATTCCCGTAATTTTTGTGAACAAACATCTGCGTTGGCCGCGTACGCATCAATGTACTCATTGACTTCCCGATAGTCCATAACGGGACGAACCTTCTGTTTGTTTTCCTGCAGAATGGCCATGAGGGGGATTAAACCCTTTGGGGTTCGAGTTCCTCCTCTGGGTAAGGAAGCAGCCAGCTGTTATCTATCCAAATCTGGAGTTCCCAATCATACTCCTCCCGAATTTGTGCGGGAGCTGGATATTCTGCCAATCTATTTCTTAACGTACCCGGAGGTTGGTTGCCAGCCCATTTCCAAGATGCAGTCCACCTCCAAGTGGTCTCATTGAATTCTACTTTAAAGTCGGGCTCAGTAATGGTGATAGCAGCAACGACTGGTTCGACACACTGCGGAAACTTCACCTCACCGGTGCCAGTTACAGATATTCCTCCCAACTGTTTGATGGCGTCTAGTCCGAGCAGGAAGTCAAATCCAAGCAGGTCTCCATCCACGACCAGGGCTTCCATTGCGTTGGACAGTTTTGCACCAACGCTAACTTGTACTACTCCGATTCCACAGCAGTCAAGTGCACCTCCGTCCACTGTAAGCACGCGTGTTGATTTTCTTGTCCATGCACGACAGCATGACTTGCGGACTAGTGACTGTGTGCATCCTGTATCCACCAGAGCTGTACATGGTATTCCATTGATGCAAACTGTCACTACAGGCATTGTGCCATTTACAAGAGTTTTGGGGAGGAGGTTGGCGCTGAATTCTCGACCCCTTGCCCGTTTCCCGGACAACACCGAGCAATGTGCCCCTGCCGATGATATCGATAGCAAGTGATGGTCCGTCGATGCTTGGTACCAGCACCTTTGGATGGTTCACGACCCAGGAGACAATCGCTCGCCCTATGATTGACTCCATCGCACTTATAGCACCTCGTGTGCACATCTGCTTCCTTCAACTGTGCAACCACTGCGGCCTGCTCCGTAGGACCAGTGCACTTCTTCAAAATAGCGCGAGCTCGTGCTAACACATGTGACAAATCCAGGTCTTCCATCTGGGATGACGCTCTTAAAAGCTCCTCTGCGTGCTCGGGCAATCCAGCAACGAATACACACTGCAAACACTTTTCCGATACGCCACCAAACAGAACCACGAGTCTGCGCAGTTCTGCCAAAAAGACGTCAACCGTCTCCCCTGGATGAAGGCGACGTGCTGCAAACTGCTTCCACGCGGAGAAGGGATCTAAGGTGAAAGCTGTGTATAATGTTTTCTTAACACAATTGAAGTCTGCGCGTTTCTCCTCACTCAATTGCTGGTACACAGCATATGCGCCACCTGCCAAACGCATTGGAATAACACACTCAATTCGCTTCACACCACTCAACTGACATTAGTTCCGCCTTCTCCAATCATTCCACTACCGAATCTCCAGAATTGCTTCCGTTGGACAGTGGTATCAACTTTGGGTCAAAGGCCATAATGCCGAAATAGCTTGTGCGAGAAAACGGAAAAAAAACCCCAAAAACAAACACCTTCTTGCGACACAACTTTACGACAGCAAACGAGCAAAACCTCACCCACAACTGCTGCCGACGGACGACTGACCGCAACGGCTTTTGTCGCCCAAGAAAAGGTGCCAAACGACTCATGCATCTTCTTATAGTCCTCTGTTGAGTCCATTATGGTACTCCAAGGTGTGCCCGGCGACAACACACACACGCAGTTCGAGGACGTTTCCGCACATGCTCGCTACAATGTTTTCTACTTCTAGTATTTTATGCAGTATAACAATAGCCAGATTTCAACATTTCCAGACCAACCTGTGTTAAACATGGTGGCCAAAAAAAAAAAAAAGAAATGGCTTGTAAATAATTACTGGAGTTCAATCCACATATTTCATACTAAAACAAGTAATGTTAAAATGGTATAAAGTTTAACAAAATCAAAGAATTAAAAGTTATAGAATCTAGCTAAATAATAGTTTATTCAAGTATTTTGAATGTTATGTCAATCAAATAATGTGTCTGTAGCTGATATCTTTTTGAATTATTTATAAATAAAAACTTGGCAAACTTGTACCTTCAAGCCCACAAAAAATGTAGTGTCAAAAGGATAGTTTTTAACTTTGCTATTATTTTAACTACCTTCACTCCCTGGAAGTGTTTGTTTTAAAAAGCAGTGATTAGAATTGTAATAAAACTAAACTTGAATTTATACATGTTTTTTTTTGTTCTCAAGAATTTACAACAAAAATATTAATATATATATTATATTATGCAGGGTTTAAAATATAAAATGTACAACCAGAGCCAATATAATAAATATAAGAAAAACAATTTTCCTATATTACTGCCTTTCCACAATTTTTCATCTGGACACCTTGACAGTTTTGCAATTGTCGCACAATCTTCAGGCATTACTATTTAGGTATCCATACAAAACTAAGTTGCTGAAAGTTAGTAATATCTGTTATATATATATATATATATATATATATATATATATATATATATATAACATCATTGAAAAAGTTTATGCCTGATTAAAAAATTAAAAACAATATTTTACATATTCAAAAAAAAAAAAAAACATTTATTGATCATGTATATGGACTCCATTATTTTTAAAACTTGTCTACAATCATTCTACAAGCATGTTAATACCATTTTCATAAACCTAGTGTTTTCTTTTTTTGTTGAAAGGTTATTTTTAACAGACTATACAGAGTCATTTTTTTTTTTTACATTTATATTGCTCTGTAGAGAATAGAACAAATGAAAATCTGAAGAAGCCAAATCATTCCCATTTCAACGCTTTAAGCTTCAGAATGTCCTGTTTCGCATGTGGTCTTACATTGTTATGGTGGAAAATGACACTTTCAATTTGCAAAAATTAGCCATATTTCTTAAATCACTACAGTTGGTGAGAGGTCGGTGAGAGGGTCACAATACGTCTTTGCAGTTATTGCTTCATCATCCAGAAGATGTTCAAAGAGAATTATTCCTGTGCAATCACATCAAATGTACAGCAGCAACTTCATTGGCTGCAAGCCTGCTTTAGCCATGGGTCCTGAACATTCACAAGTTTGTTTTCCAGGTCTGTTTACATTGAACATTATCATAAACAATCCATTTTTCATTGCCTATTGCAATTTTATCCAAGAATGGATCTTTTGTGCATAACAACAAACAATTCATCAGAGAAACATGGTAGATCTTGTTCTGTTCCATCAGAGAGTGTGACACCCATGTAGAGTTTGGAAATGAATTCAAGCCTTCAAATGGCTAAAGGCTGTTCAGATATTGATTTTCAAACTTTTAGCAGTCTCATCCATCAAAATCTTTGGTTTATTCTCCACGACAGCAGAGAATCTTCAACTTCAGAAGGTTGCCCCCAGAGCCTGGTTGATCATTTAGATTAAAATCATCCTGAAGAAATCTGCCAAACCACATTTTAAGCATCCAAAGAGCTGGAGTATGAGCCAAATAAATTTTCTGAATGTTTTTGTTGCAGTTCTGATACTTACTACTTCCCAAAATTCATAGAGCATAATATGGGGAAAGTGCAATTTTTCATCCTTTATAAGGCATTAATTTGTAGACAAACCCTCAATATTCAACAAAGTCTGATTCACAACGCTGAAAGATTTCAATGTGGAACACACCAGAAATCTGCAGCAAAACAAACACCAGTATAAAGTTGCGGTTATTTTATATTAACAATGAAAATTGGCACAAAATTTTTCAGTGTTCTAAGTCCTGGAAACATTGCCAGATATCTTTGCCCTTTGTGAAACAAACTTGAATTCTTCCAATGCGATTAATGAATTATTGGTCCCAGGATATCTTCCCCTTTGTTGAAAAGATTTCAGCATTCACATGCATGGCCTTGGTGTTTACATTCGGGATAATCTTCCAATGGCCAGGGAATTGTTTCTCAAGGTCACTGACTACTTTCATGTGTTTCTGTCTTTCATTACTAGACTGTCAGTGATCTCTTTCCTTTATCACTTCCCCTCTTCCCAAGACTGCTGTATATTAGATGTAATAGCTGACAGTATAGGAAAAGCACTTTCTCTTCATCCTTCTGCAAACATCTTTGTCTTCTGTGACTTTAATGCTCACCATGACACAAGGCCAAAATATTCTAAAAAGTACTGATGTTGCCGGTATACAGACATTAAATTTTTCCACTGACCAATCCCAATCTTCACACAAATTGTGGACTTCCCTATTCATTTTCAATATGCTTCTCTATCGGATATATTTCTTACCTCCTCTCCCGGAAATTGCCAAGCTTCACAATACTGCCCTCTTGGTAACTTGACCCACTCTGTGGTAGCTATTGATATCTCCTTCCAAGCATCCATTAAATAGGAACCCCCTACCCATAAGACCTCTTTCCGGTATCAGCATGCTGATTGGAACTTGTTCCAAGATTTTCTTTGTGATGCCTTTTGGACTGTTATTTTCAACCTCCCAATTGAAAATTGCACTACTGAGGTTTCTTCTAGGGTCAAAGCCAATATGAACACTTTCATCACTTCTCGAAAATACCAAATGAAACCACAATCCTTTCTGTAGTTTACACCAGTGTGATCAAACCATCATAGCACACAGGGACTACTATATCTGGCTATACCAGCATGACTACTCTCATCATAACAGGTGCCTATTTGCTACTGCTTGTAACAAATGTAAGAGAGCCCTCAAAAAAGCTAAGCCCCTTTTTGCTGAGAGAATAAGGCACTGCATATTCTCTGAAAGCTTTGGCTCTCATGACTACTAACATCTCTGTAATAGGGTATTAAATTAGTACAAGGTCTATTTCCCCACCTTTTCAATCAATTTGCAGTGTTATCACCCTCTGCTGATAAAGCTGAATGCTTTGTTTATAAATTCTCAAACTCTACTCTTGACTCATCTGGAGTAGCTTTGTCTAACTTCCCATTTAGAACCGATTCTCTGTTGAGTGACATGTATATAACCCCTCCCATGGTTTCTGCTATCATCCCCACAAAGCATGTGAACCCGAAGGCATCCCTGTTATAGTCATCAAGAATTGTAGTCCCGTGCTAGCTCCTGTTCTCTCTAAACACTATAATAAATGCCTTGCTGTCTCCTGATTTCTGGAAGTCATCATCTGTTGTTTCAGTTTTTAAGAACTCTGGTGCATTGTCTGACACATCCAACTATTGGCCTATTAGGCATCTGCCTCTTTTTGGGAAACTCTTTGAGGCCCTAATCAATGCTGAATTGGTTCATCATCTCTTATCAAAGAGCCTTCTTGCAGACAAAGCAATACAGCTTTTATTTCTCCAGATAAACTGCTGATGTACTAATGTTAATTGCAGAGAGAGTCTATCATGCTCTAGATAAAAATGGTAAATCCCAGGCTGTAGCACTGGACATCTTGAAAGGCTTCGACAGGTTTGGCATTCAGGTCTTCTCCACAAGCTGAAAAGCTACAGTATCTCTGAGCACATTTTTGAGCTGATTCAATCATTCCTATCAAATCATGAAATGAAAGTTGTCCTGAACAGCCATTCATCTACATCGATTTGTAGTAACACAGAGATCCATCCTTAGTCCTACACTGTTTTTAATCTTTATTAACAACATTCTTGATGACATCAGCTCTCAACTTGACATCTACACTGACAACACTACTATTTACTCCTGCCTCAATAGTAAGGCTTGGCAGTCAGACAAGATCAAAATGGCAGCTGATGTACAAAACGACCTCAAGATGGTCATTGACTGGGGCAAAAGATGGGTTGTCAATTTTAACACCTCTAAAACTAAACTGCTCTTCATTAATTGTCTGAGAGACTCCTCTCTGCTTTCTATCAGCATGGCTAATGCTATCCTCCAAGAAAGTGACTCATTGCACCTTCTTGGGCTAACATTCTCAGCTGACATGAGGTGGAAAGACTACATTGAATCCATCACTAGATCAGCTGGTAAGAAAGTCAGTTGACTGTGTTGGGCAAGATAATTTTTCTCTCTGGAATCTATCTTGCATATCTACGTCTACCATTAGTTCATGCTTAGAATATTGCTGCCATATATAGTCCAGTGTCCATGCTACTTTTTTTGGAGCACCTTGAAAAGATCCAATGTAGAATCAGCAATATTATCAGTCCTCATCTGGCAGTTTGGCTTCAGTCACTTGCCCACCACTGTAAGGTTGCCTCTGTGTGCCTTTTTTATAAATGCTTTCATGGTAATTGTTTAGATGAGCTCTTTGCTATGGTACCTAGACTGTATGAATTTAAGTGCAGTACTAGACTGATGATGAGATGTCATCAATTTACAATTGAGGTAGCTAGATGTTACCATAACTTCTATACTAACAGTATCTTATCCCGCACTTCTCACTTGTGGAGCTCCCTCCTGGCTCCATGCTTTCCAGTTAACTTTAATCTGCAAAAATTTAAATGCAATATCAATCACTATCTACTGGCCTCTTGATTACTCTTTCCACTCATTATTAATGTTTCTGTTCCTAATTCCTCCACACCTTATAACTCTTTGTATTTTAGTGGTTTGCATGTTAGTGGCTGTATTGCCTTGTTTGAGGTGATACCGAATATATATATATATATATTTTATTTATTTCAAATGTTGTAGTAGACACTTATTATTTGAAATGCCCCCCACCACCAATTTTTTATTTATTTATTAAACTGTGTGTAATACCTTTGTCATACATCAGCCTGGCATGGCATTTGAGAAATCAAAGTAAAGAAAATGTAATCTCCAGTAGGGATTGAAAATGCAACTTCCTTTGTAAGTACCATTCAATCCAGCATTCTTTACCACTCAGCCACAAAGGATTTCACAGTAAACATGGCTCTTTTTACCTTATTTAAGGAAAGCACATTGTCTTCAGTTAAATTATTTTTCTCATCAACCCGTATCTGCTCAGTTTTGTATTCAAAATGTAAACAAAGCAATTTCTAAAGAATTAAAGTGGGAACACAGGTTCAATATCTGTTGGAAGACATTTTCCTTAGAGTTCTAGAATGCACAAGCCAATAAACATATTAGAGTGTTTAATAAATAAAAAAAATGAGCATCAATTTCAAATAAGAAGTGACCACTATAATACTGTTGTAAGTAAAAAATGTTGGATCAAAAATAAATACATTAATTCTTTAGAAAATATTTATACATACATATGTGTAATGTGTGTGTCTGAACATATACATGAAGGAGAACTGATGATAAGTGTTCAGCTTGCTTACTCACTTTCCAAAATAACACGTAACATCAGAATTTGAGGGGAATCCCTTCTTCATCAGTTTGAGAACTTTACAGAAACTCACTTAAACATGTGAATTTTGTCAAACAAAACGGACAAGGTATTCTTGTTAAGTTTTATATATATATATTTTAGAGCAAAAAAAAAAAAAAAATTATCTCAACATAAGTATAGACTATTTCAAACTGTTCTTCACACAGCTATACCTATGTTGAGGTAATTTTTGGTTTTTTGCTGTAAAAAATACATATGCTCTGTTAAAATAAAAACATCAAGCTCTCTGTGGATCAGTTTTAATAATTAATATTACTAGGATCCACCCGGATTATATACCAACAGATCAATTATATATATTATATTTAAAAAAAAAAAAAAAAAAAAAAAAGAACTTAAAAAAGTACCTTGTCAGTCATGTTAAACATGACTGTTGTTTGCACACACACAGGGTGCATCAAAAATACTTTGCGAACATGTTTATATGGACTTCTGTCATTGTTTAATGTGAGGAGCCCGCTCCCAAAGTTTGTAGAAATATTTTTATCCTGTATATACACACCCACAAATTTTCCAAAAATCTACCAGAGATGGGCTTTCAAACAAATTTATAAAAATGTCTGTAAATCTAAATAAGTGACCTTTATATATATATATATATATATATATGAGCACACACATTAAAGACATCTTTATGTACATATATAGGCACATTTATTCATATATTTCTCAAAATATAATCTTGTTTGAAAACATTATATATATGTGTGTGTGTGTGTGTGTGTGTATATAAGAGAAAAGGAAAATTTATCTTCGCTGAGATGTTTTGTCCTCTGATGAACTTTATCAAGGCTAATGTAAGGATTTTATTTTGCAACAAATTTTATAAACCAAGTAAAAGTTTCATTTTCAAAATTTTTTTATTTTAAGAGACGCTAATAAATATTAATCAGGTTAACTAAATTATGCAGGATGCTAAGTCACGTAATTCGATGGCTAATAAATGAATGTGAGTAAATAAGAATTTTATAAATTTTATTTTATAAATTTTTTTTATTTGAATAGATTATTTTTATTTTCAAATTTAAGAGATGCTCATATTCATCAGGTCAACTAATGGAAATTATGAAGGATGCTAAGTCACAATTTAATGAAAGTTAGTAAATGATGTTTATTTTTTTTTTTGCAATTAATATTTAAATTATTTTAATGTAATCTAATGCAGAATATATATATATATATATATATATATATATATATATATATACATACATACATAGGCATATTTATTTATATGCATCTAAAAATATATTTCTATGTTAGCGCGCGCGCACACACACACACACACATTTTATATATATATATATATATATAAAATATGTGTGTGTGAAAAGAAGTTGTTGAAAATTTCTCTACATAAGAAGTCCTTGAAACAAAGGAAAAAAAATGTCATGTTTGAGCAGATTTTTTTAAGTGGGTAAAGAAATTTTCACCCCCACATCTCATATACACACAAATATTCATGTAAATGTATGTGTATTTCTGTGATTATATAATGAAATAATATGTTCAAGAATAATATGAAGTCAGTAGCAATGTAAGTAGTTAAACTTATTTCTACCAATCTCCATATTGGCTGAAACAAGCAACTCCTTGCTTGTTCTTCAAACTAGAAAACCAATTCGGTTCTCCTTGTATGTCTAATGAATATTTATACACCTTTTACAGATTAAATATCATTTTTATTAATAAAAATAATGAAAAAAAAGAACATGTTTATTTTTTATTATTTTTTTTTTACTAAAATGTTGGATTATGATATTAATAGTAGTATTATAATGACTTAATTTAGTATTTGTTATAAAGAAAACTTACCAATTTCTTCTGTCCCTGCCTGATTCGGTTTTTCATTGTTTTTACTAACTGTTGATTCCTCTTGTTCCAGTATAATTACCTGGGTTGCTGTGTAAGTTTCCGTATCAGATGTGTTGGCCCCCTCCAGGATGGTGAATAATTTCCAGCTCACACAAAAATCACAGAGAAAAAAGAAAACTGACTGAGAAAGCAAGGAGTCGACAAGACACACCAATATTTTACAAGGTAGCCGGACAAAAAAAATGCTTAAAGTGAAGACAAAACGGCCAGTGTATCTTTTTTTGTTTTTTTTTTGTTTTTTTTGGGGGGGTTGTTTTTTTTGTACACAGAGTTTCACTCTACACCATCCTCGGCAAAGTGTCTATAAGCATCTCCACTCAGATATGTCAGACAATCACACCTATCATGGGACCAAATAAAAATTCCTGGAATGTATGACAAAAATCTGCATTTATGCATGTCTTGAATTGCTGCCTGATTTTCTACACATGATACGCCACTAGTATCTGTTTTGTCACATAAGTTGCACTGATAGGCAGCCAATCCAAGCAGATTCAATCCCAGGCAAGCAACTGCAAGCATTCTCTTAGAATTTTCACGAGGACACAGCAGTCATGAAACAGAGGGGAATTTGCAAGTTTTAGACATCTGTTTTTTGGCTCACTGAACAAAGACAGTGAATATCTTTTTCACATTTACCTGTGAATAAAAATAGTGATATATTTAAGATATAGATTATTAATTACAGGGTAAATTATTTTAGACAAACATGTTTTGTTTTCTTGATATTAGTATTTTACAAGCAGGCAAATCAAGTGTCTCCAACAGTGTGACCATTACAATCTTGTCTTTCAATCATTTACTATTGTGCGAGTTTAATCTTCAATATATGTTGCAGAAATACAACATTTCCTTGGCAAGCAGTCTTTAAAATTGAAGTGCTCAATATCAAGTGAGAGAGAGAGATTCAAGTGTGTGTGTATATGTGTGTGTGTGTGTGTGTCTGTCTGTTTCATTAGATAACTGACATGGTACTGTGATTAAGTTTTATTTAATTTTTCTTGTGTTAACGTAAGTGTTTTCTTTTCCAAACATAAACTATGTAAAAATTGTCTGAATGTTCTGCATATCGGAGTGCTTTCAGCTATTCTTTTAGCCATTATCATTCAGGCAATTTTTACATACTTTATGTCCAGAAAACAAAAAAAAATTATATAAACACAAGAACATCGAGATAAAAAACTTAATTGCAGTACCTTCCCAGTTGTCTTTAATGAAACTTGTATAAAAGAGGGATTGTTGCCCAAAAAGACAATTAGATGTATGCAGGTATATATTATATGTATGGTCTTCAACTTTTGACCAGGCAGTATTTAGCCTAATTTCCCAATTAAATGCAAAAAAAAACTTTGAATTGAATTTTTATTATTTTCATTTTTTGAAGCTCTACTTAAAGAAGTGGTTGAGTCTAATGAAGCAAAAGATTTTTTTTTTCCTTATTTTGATTGGCCTGAAGATTTTGGCCAACATTATATATATATATATATATATATATATATATATGTGTGTGTGTGTGTGTGTGTATATATTAAGTTTCCTTTTGTCTTATACCTGTAATTATATATATATATGTGTGTGTGTGTGTGTGTGTGTGTGTGTGTGTATGTATGTATATAATTACAGTATAAAGTTTTCCTTTCGACTTTGAAAAAAAAAACACCTTCCTGGGGGAAATAAAATATAATCAATGGACCCTTAAGGTTGTCTGTTTTCTAATTTCATATATATAGAACACACATTTGTGTGAGAGAAAGAATATAAATAAATCTTTTTAATGCTTCCCCATATGTCTACACATTCATTCTTTCATACAACTATTCACTAAGTAATTCACAAATTTAAAATATGTACAAAATAATTTACAAATAAATAGTGTGCCAATATTTGACTGTCAGGGTGGAGAGGGTGAATTCAATCCCCAAATTTTCCCCTTTATTTCACTCATCATAAATGTTCATTTCATCTGCCACCTGTACAGAATGAGGCAATTAGTTCCATCCTTTTACAAATCTTCTCATTGTGGGCCAGTTTAAAGATGCCAAAAGTTTGCCAAAATACAGCTTTGTGGCATTTACAATCAGATTTGTTGTACCCTTTCATGAGTAAATGGTCTGTCACACTCCATCCCATGAAGTCACTTTTTATAAAAGCCTGAAAAATGAACTTTCAGAAATTAACTTTACATTATCATAAAAGAAATGCAGACAATTGTTCAAACACTACTTATATCTGTGAGAAAAGAAATCCAGTTTGACCGAGTCTGTTAATATATTTTCTTTGCTAAAACAATTCCCAATTATGGAAATTCTATGTATGCATGTACTCCTAAGAAAATATTAAATATGCTATTTAAATCATTTTAAAACAAATCAGATTTACTCAAATACATCAAAACTTTAATTCAATCTAATAACATGCATACTCAAACAATAAATACTAAAAGTAGAAGGTGCAGCACAGATACCTTGCACATAATGATAACACACTAGTGGCAATACTGCCTTCATCTAGCTAATGCTTTACCATTGTGTGCAAAGCACACTTACAGATGAAGAATACAGCTTGAGAACAATAAGACAACAACTCAGAGAGAAAGCTTTAAAAACATCTCCAAAGTCCCATGCCTCAGCTCAATTAAACTTTGCTGAAAAGTGTCATTTATGGGACATAGGAAAGTGGATAAAGTTTTTTTTTTTCTCTTAAGAAAAATAATATTTAACCTGGATGGTCCAGATGCCTTCCAGTATTACTGACATAATAATTTCCAATTTTCACTATTAAATGCTAAAAAATTTTTTTTTAGTTCTAGTTTTCCTTTTCATTTTTTGATGTTCTACTCAAATGGTTGAGTCTAACAATGTAAAAGGTCTATTTTTTTTCTTTATTTTCATAGGCTTTCGGATTTTGGCCAGCAGCGTATTTATGCTACACACTGTTTATATATAATAGGTAAAGTGGAAAAAATTTTTTACTGACATGTTTCACCTCTTAAATTTGTTTTTCATTCTCACATGAAAACACCTATTTTTGCAAACATGTTATCAATAAAAAGCCTTTTCTACACACACATACACACGGCATAACAAAAGTAATACCCTTTTTTATTTATTAATTTTTATTGAACAAAAAAAAAAAAAAAAAAAAAAAAAAAAATGACAGTAGTCTAAGAAAATTTATTATTGTCACATAAAAAAAAACCCGATTTGTTATAATTAAACTATTTAGCATGTTCAAATGATCAACAAAATGCTGAACCCTATCAACAAATCTTCTACAAACAATCTGACACATTTATATATTAATTTCACAAAGTTTATCAGAAATTACTTGTTTTAACTCAGGAATTGTTTTCAGTTTAAGCCTTTAAACAAAATCTTTCACTACACTTGTTCATAACCAATTGCATATAAAGTATATAGTGAAATTTATTGAAAACTATTTAAAAACTGTTAAATCTGTTTCTATTATGTGTAAAATTTCTGAGAACATTCACTTAAATGATTACAGACAGGCAAAAATTTGGTGGCAAGGGAAAAGAAAAAAAAATCTAGCAATTATCAGAATTTTATTTAGCACCAAGTACATGTTATTTCTGTCTGAATTATATGTAGTCAAGGATTTTATTTCTTTTTAATTGATGTGATTACTGTTTTGATTAAGTCATTTTCTGTATTGTGTCAACAAAGTAAATCTATCTTATGGTAAAACAAAAATTTGGTTGAACAAAGGGATGATTAAAATTTTTATTTTAATGTCAGTTTAATTTTTAAACAGGCTAGAGAAGAATTCAAAAAGTTTTAACAGGGAGGTGGAAAATGGCATTCTTACAGAACCACTCTCAAAGAATTAATCCTTTTTTTATTTTTCATATTACTATTGATCAAGTTCTCCAGTTCATAATTTTTTTTATATTAATTTAATTTTCCAGATTTTAAGCAAGGTGCTATGTAAATTTCACAACATAGTTTTTGTAAAGTCATTAAAAATTTTCTGTGCCTGTTCTTTGATAATTTCCATTAATTTCCACTTGCCAGAAACAAATTTGGGATTTTTCTTTAAAAAAAAAATTTTAAAAAAATAATTAACAGTACAATTTCAAATGTGCATTGTCACAACACTAGAGTTATATTTTGTGTCTTTCAGCTTGCAATACATTTATTTCTATCTTCAAAATTTGCCTGAAATGAATACTATATTAATACCTGGTGATGAAGGACTAAGTTTCTTCAAAAGTACTTTTAACAGAACATCAGATCCATCTCATAATTTTAAACATAAGGACCACATCATTCAGAGAGTTGTTAGTAAGTTAATATTTTATGGATCTTTTGGCAAAATGATTTTGCCATTAATTACATTAACTTTACTGATTAATTCTTTGGATGATTACTTCTTTTTATATATATATATATATATATATCTATATATATATATATATATATATATATATATATATATATATATGTGTGTGTGTGTGGTAAAACCATAAATTTAAGAGGAACAGATTCATTGTAAATTGATCTCCTCTATAAAGGCTAAAAAAAGAAAATCAAGGCTAAGGAAAAAGATGCATTAAATTCATATTTTGGTGTTTTTGAAATTATTTGGAATTTTCTAAGTAAACTATTTTAACCATATGAAAAAGCTAGGTCAGAACATGACTTAATTAATATAAATATTAACTTTTTTATTTAACATTTTGTAAGTAAGAATATGCTTCATAATTCGATATGAGCATCTGGAGTATTTAAAAAAAAAATAAAAAGAACATTGAAAAATTTATTTCTTGGTGGTAAAAAAAAAAAAACTTCCCTGTAATTGACATATTTCCATATATGGTAAGTAGAAGTGCCACATTTCTAAGAAAGAAATTCGGATCATCTTTAAATGTCAACAATTTCTAATTTTTATATTTTTTATATATATATTTTTATTAGTTCACTAAAAAAAAATGTATATAAAATTCAGGAAAGAAAAAACTTATACAGTGTAACCTGGATATAAGAGAGTTGTCGGGACCGGAGAAGAAGTCTCTTATATCCGGGTTTGGTCTATTTTGTTTAGGTAAGTATGGCTCTAATTTGGGACCAGATAAAATCTCTCTTATATCCGGGTTTCTCTTATATTCAGGTCTCTTATATCCGGGTTACACTGTATAGATATTTTAATATTAAATTTATTCAGACATCATGAGATTAATGCAAGTTACTTTTGAACTCAACAATCACAAGAAATGCTCAAAATGGTGGCCTTTAGCTTCCAGACATTTATTAGTATGGCAAACTACTATTTGGGCCACATTGGCCAAAGTGTCCAGTAGTATTGCTGCACATGCATTTTCAATTACTTGTCTAATAGTCTGCCAATGTAGTCATTTTTCTGCAATACACATCCTTTAGGGCTTCCCCATAGGTAAAAGTCTACAGGAAAATATTGTACTACACTACAGTAAACAGTGTATCACTATTTGATAAATCTACAAGTTTTTCCTTTCTTGAAATGTGTATACATTTTTTGGTGGATATTGTGTGTGTATATATATATATATATATATATATATATATATATATATATATTATAATAAAAAAATTTTGAAATCACTACACAAAAGCTTTCATATTTCAATACTATGATTGTATTTCTTCAGGCGATGGTAAGTAACTGGTGATTAAATGATTTTTAAAGGATGTTTTTATTATAATCTAAAAATATAATAATATATTGCCCTGCTTTGTATTGAGCCCTTTTTTTAAAAGTAAATGCTATGAACAGTGGATATTTACTCTATTCTTTCTCTCTCTCTCTATATATATATATATAGTGAACATTGAAGAGGCAACAAGTTGGTTTATGCTAGCCACTATATTATATATATATATATATATATATATATATATATATATATATATATATATATGGATTTTGAAGAAATAATGTTGTTACACGGCACAAACTCATTCACTACATATTAGAAATAATTTGAATTTAGCCTTCTTAAAGTTAAAATATTTATTTTTAAAATTATCCAAACTAATTTTCTGCAATAATACAAAATCCTTTCAACTTCTGTTAAGCAGTACAAGGGAGGTCACTCTACAGAGACAACTATTCAGATTATTTCCCTTGTACTGACAAGCATTTCAATAGTGTCGACAGAGAAACGTTTTTCATCATGGCTAGCGAAATATTTTTCTTAAAAATTTATGACTTTTCTAAATTATTAGCTTAGCCAAAAAGTTAGTTCGGTTTATTACGCAAATATTCTACTTAACCTTGCATTAGTCACATGGAGGGGGGTATTTGTTTGTTAGAAACTCATAAAACACCAAGTAAAATGGAAATTTTTAAAATAATGAGAACTTGTAGGTCTTCTGTGCCAACATAAAAAGCTATATATTATTAAGTTTCTTAAAAATAAAGATTTCTGAAATCAACATAAATAAATAACTGTCTTTTGTAGGCACTGCATTATGTTCACTTGAAAACATAATTAATAAAACTTTTAGAATTATAAATATATCTATTATTATTGGATTACAAAAAAAAAAAAAAAAAAAAAAAAATGTGTACTTAATTCCTAAATTTAAATTTTAACAATGTCATATCTAATGTACCATTAAATATAATAAATATAGCATTTTAGATTTTTATAATTAAAAATATAAATATAAAATATGATTTAATCATATTTGAAGCCCATTGAAGAAAGCCCCAAATGTATTTGAAAAAAAAAAAAAAATAGAAAATGCCAAAATTAACACACTGTTCAATACTTATAACTCCCTGTAGTTTTGTGTATCTTATGTATGTTCCATCAAAGGTAGACAGGATGACACATCTCATACATGAAAGCCCATTTCGGTAAGCAGAAATTACAGACCCACACCAAACCTTTAACCTACATTTTTCACTTTTCCATCTTAGATTAGACCTGTTTCCTGATTCGTCAAAAAAAAAAAAAAAGAAAACCATTTAAAATTTTGAAATCTCATTCCTCCTATAACTTAAACTCTTAAATAAAATACTACTTTGCTGAAAAATTAAATCATTTTTTTCTGAAGTTATTCAACATTCCTTGAGAATGGAACAAAAATTTTAATTTTAAGTTCTGAAACTTTGTAATTTCTGTATCGCAATGAAAACTTATTTTTAAATAACAATATTATAATATTATGCTCTACTTTGTATCGAGCACTTTTTGAAAAATAAAAATAAATGCTAAAGAACTGTGAATTATTAATCTGACTTTTCATTTTATATATATATATATATATATATATATATAGATATTCAGGTATAAGAAAAAATGGAGAATAATTCCACTATCCATAGCATTTAGTTTTAAAAATGGCTTAATACAGAGTAGAGCTTTATATTATTTATTATAGGAGATTAAAACAAAAACATGTTAAAAATCACTATACAATAGCTTTCGTGTTTCAGCACTAAGTTGTGCCTCTTAAGGCAATAGTAAATAACTGGTGTGTAAATGATTATTTTTAATTTCCAAAGGAAATTACCACCATCTTTTTTTGACAGAGAAGAGAAGAGGACACTAGATCAGAATCAAAATGAGGCTTTTGGGTTTACTCTGATTAGCCAATAAAGTATTAGACCTATGCTAAATTAAAAATTAACCTAAAAAAATAGAAAATTTAGAGCTTGGCCTGAAATAGAATCCTAGACAAGGTCATTTGTTGCAGACATGAAATTAATTCAAACTATGAGTAACAACACTGTATCATAACTGTGGACAAATATGACTTGTTCATTTTTCCATAAGAAGTTAAGGTGGAGAGTAGGAGGATAAATGTATAGCTAATTGTAATATACATTTTGTAGTTGAAAATTTAAAGGCTTCTTTCAGAAAGCAGTGAATACAATTAAGCCATTTAAAATTAAAAAATGTGGAACATCCATATAAGATGTCAATAATACCGACTAGACAGCAATACATAGCTATATTAAATTTAAATAAACAAAATAATCACTCAGACTGTGAACTGCAATTTACTTATTAATTATGACCATATGAAATAGAACTACCAAGTTCAAAGTTTAACCATATTCTAAGGTGAAAGGTAAACTGTCTGCAATTTACAATTAATTCACTTCCTTGGTTTAATATAGAATTTTTATCAGCAAATCTAATAATTTCCAATTTCTCATCTAAGCAAAAGAAGCAAAGTTCACTTAAGGATTTACAAGTTCTAGCTCTTTTTAATACTTTTCATTTCATTATAGGAGTTTTATTAACCTCTCTTAAATTCCGAAAACATTTGGAAAGAGATGTTCTATTTTTATAAGTGCTATTGATGAGAGATAGGATATGTTGGTACCACCTACTTTTAAAATAATTCTTAGTACTCCCTATATAAAATTATTCAACAGTTGGATTTTCTATTGTAGAAATAGTGCTTAGGTAAACAAGAGAGTTGGTCAGACATTTGTTTTGCAATGGGCAATTGTTAAAATTTCTTTAATTATATTTGTTAATAGTATCGACATTAGTTACCTTGGAATTTCCATTATTACTCAGATTTTTATAGTGGTTTAAAATTTTTATTATGTTTTTTTTTTAATAATTTTTTCCAGATTATTGGTGCAGCTATAGCTTAGTTTTACTGTAAACCCTGATTTAAACCTCCACTGCCTTTCCATCATCTCCAAACACAGAAGAGGTTATGAAAGTCCATATAAAAAAAAAAATAAAAATAAAAACAGAGTGAAGCCCTGAAAGTGGCTGGCTGTTAACATGACAAACTTCTGGCAACTCCTGCACCCAAGCTAGTTCCAAATACAAAGCCCTGTATTACTTTGGATCTTGTCAGTATGGCCGAGAGTTGGGTATGTGGTCTGAGGCCTCCATGTAGAATCGCTCTGACCTGTTCCCTGGAGTGATCACTCCAGCTCACCACCAAAACTGAATTTTAACCGAACAGTGTTAGCTTTATCTAACATGATAAAAACTCATGGTTATAACAATAGTAAAGCTTATGATATTAGTCTGAACAAATTCAAAAGGTTTAATTAAAACAAATATGACAAATAGAAATAGATATTCAGGTCATTTCTACTATGTGCTGCGTCCCTTCACGATGATGGCAATCATGGCTCTCCACAATTTTGTGTCCTTTGTAGCGTTTAATAATTTTTTTTTATCTCTCCTAAAACCTATTCTGCCATTCATTTACTCAAGCTAGCTATGTAGGTTATGCATTATTTTCCTCCATCTCTCTCACCTTCAATTTGTCCTGTGAGTATCAAATTTTCCAAGCCCTCTTTTTTCATTATGCGTCATAGGAATTTCAACTGAAATAAAAAAAAATTGGAAAAAAAACCCACCGGAGGATTGTGTGGGCCTTGCAGACATACCTCCATGAGCCTCCAGTGGCTCGTGTGGAAGCCATTGTGTTAAAAGAAATAAAAAATCAATAGTTTTAAAACAAAAAGCGGAATAGGTTAGTAGTCTTTAGTGATAGGTTTTCATTGGTGTAAATGCAAAATCTTTCACTGTGTGAAAGCCAGAAGAAGTATAAATACCTTGACGCAAATAACCAGATTTGGTGAGTTCTAGGTGCATGATGTTTTCTCTTGAAATTCACCTGCAGAAAAATCAGATCCAATCTTTTTTTGGTTAATTCCATTCTGAATAATGTCAAACTTTAAAAAGTCATATATAAAAAAATTAAAAAAATAAATTTTATTTTAGAATGGAACAACAAAAAATTTAACTTCCTACCATTAAAGGCAGTTATAACAGTTGGCTACTCATTTCTGAGCACATGCACCTTCTAAGGCAGCTAGCCAATCTGTTGCAGACACCTGCTCAGGCACATTTGTGTTTGTTCAACACCCACAGAGCCCAACCTTTTACCTTGGTTTTGAGACATTTTCTAATTGCCCAACATGCTGAGATCAGTTCCCCAAGTCAATAACATCAAGATGACGATTAACAAATTGAAAATGAGGAGAATGGAATAGAGGTCTTGTGGTTAGAAAGCAAAAGTTTCCAACCACTTGGCCATATGTCAATATTTATGTTATTAAACTGTCAGAAAGTATAAAGTGTTATATTTGCATAAAAATATTTTAAACAGTTTTATCAAAATCATGTTTATTTGAAATACTACTCTACTTTTTGACTACAGTAAATGGATATATAGTTTGGTCAACAGCATAGCCAGGGCCAGCAGTATATATGCTAATTTTATATCTCGTGTATGATATGACCCCCTTAAAATTAGCTTCAAAACTATGTCTTCAAAAGTTGCATGGGACATGAGTATATGCGGTATATATAAAATGATGAAATATCTTATATAATCTGAAATATTACCTATATAAGCTGATTTTGTGAAAGGTCCACCCCTTCATTGGATTATTCAATGTTAGGCAAATAAATGACAAACTGGAAAAAATTCTGTGCAACATGTTTTATCCTCAAGAAAGACTTTGTAAGATGAAGGTAATATTTTTGTTGATGAAATTATATATTATGTAAGAGAGGAGATGATATAAAAATGCACCATGTCCCTTCAGGATGTGGGTGGTCATGGTTCTCCACAATTTCCTGTCCTTTGCAGCTCTTAGTAAAGTTCTTCTTCACTCTCTTAATCCCTGTTCTGCCAACCATTCGCAAAACCTTGTTACCTAGGTTCTGCATTGCCTTCAGTATGTCCTGTCAGTGTCAAATTTTCTAAGTCCTCTTTCCTTATAATGTGCCCTAGAAATTTCAGCTGTCTCTAATGTTAAGTGTCCTTTTTGTTTCCATTTTCTCTAAAATTTTGTTGTTTCTCAGATGTTCAGCCCATGGTATTCTCAGCATCCTTCTGCAGAGCTATATTTCCGTTGTTGTGGCATACTTAATAAGAAAAGTGATAAAAACAAAAGCATAAGGAAACTGAATGAAATCATCTTAAGTATATACCCAGGCACAACTGAAAAATAAAAAAAAAAAGACAAAATTTTTCAGTTGATGCATAATCTTAACCACCACTTGCTTTCTTTATATCTCCTATGACTATGCATAATTCCATAAAAAAAAAAAAAAAAAAAAAAAAAAACTACTTCAGTCTGATGAAGTCCTTCTAGAGAACGAAACACGTTTCACAGAATTTTTTCCACTTTGTCATTCATTTGCCTAACGATGTTCTGACATAAGAATATATTTCATGTTCTCCCATTATTCAATGTCAAATTTTGCATGAGGCACCTTGTGAGAATCGAACTCTCTACTCAGTAGTAATGGTCAACTAAACTAGCCCTGCTGATCATTAATACTACATTGAAGTTTGGTATTCTCAGACTTCTATGACCAGTTAAATACATACCCTCAACGATGTTTGTTCTATTAATATAAAGAAATAATTAAAATGTTTTTTAATTTTGATATAATTGCAAGAAAATGTTTGCTGAAATGAAAAAAAAATCTTGTCATTTAAACTGTTTTAAAGTTATTTACACTATTTATATATGGACTATTGTCCTTATCTTTGTTGTTTTTTATCACAAAGTTTTGGCCATTTGCCCTCCAGCCATCATCAGGTGTATATATCAATGTATGTAATCTACAGGGAATTTTGAATTGAATCTATCTAATTTACAGAGGTAGACTGTTCTTGTTCTTGGGATATTACCTATTTTATTTAGCATCCATTGAGTGCAAGTAGACACTGCTTAACCCAGGGATTGACCACTATGTTACCAAATTCACAAAAACTTTTGATGTAAACAGAGCTTTAACCCTTGAAATTCAGGCTCAAACAAGTTCTAAGATGTTTGCAATTGAATTCAAAATTAAAATTTTGAATAAATTGTTTTAAAATAAAAATAAAAAAATAGTTTATGAGGATAACAGCTGTAGTGGCATCATCTTGTATCCAAGAATGTAATTTCTTTGCATTTATGATGATGTTGATGACTAAATTTGGCACCAAATTTCAGCTGTCAGTTTCACCAAATCCTGCTTTTGTTTTCCATTCCCTCTCAGTGTTTGGCTTTGCAAGAGTTGGTTGACAGGAAGTGACCCATACATTTGATTTCATGACCTTCCTCTGTGGCACATTTAGAATGAGACATTCAGAATTCAGTTATGAAACTGCAATAGACTGCTGCTAACAGTTAGAATTTCAAGTGGTGCCTTCTGTAGCATGTCCGTCATGTATAGCCCTCTTCATCAGTTAGTTCAACTGTTAAGAGCTGTTGTAATCATCATTCACTTGTTCTACCACTGGGGTCTTTGAAGTTGGTTGCACTTTGCCTGGATCTTTGTCTTCAACCTAGCTACCAAGCATGTCTTTGTCAACGGCTTCTGTGGTCCAATGACTCAAAGTGCAATGTCGTTGAGAGTTCTAAATTCTTGGTACAATGTAAATCATATACAAAAAGTTAATCTTTATGATCTTTACACCATTAGAAACAAAGAAACTAGAGAATATCAACATAAAAGTGATTTTTAATACATGGATTACCGGTCATGCATTACATGACATTTCATCCAGTAAAGGGTTTTTGTGATGATAATGCAATAAATGTTCTAATAAAAATACTTTGGGATTTATGCAGGGCTGATGCATACTACCTCTGAACAAGTGCTTTATGACCTTCACTATCTTATCAACACTTGCTTGTTACAACTAAGCACAACTGACCATTAAAGGATGAAACATTTTTGTGGATTTTGTTGTCATTTTGGGTTCTTTTTGTGTTTTTTTTTGTCAAATCTGGGAATTTGTTTTACTCATGCTAAGTCTTGAAAAAACACTATAAAATTCACTATTTTTTATCTATAATGTTGAATATATTAAAATTATTCAACTTTTTAAAAAGAAAAATTTAGATAATCTTTATTTTCACTTTTTCTTGTTGAATTGTTCACCTATATTGCATAGGATCCATTATTGTACAGAATTACAATAAAAATTCTTTTATATGAATTTATATGAATGCTACCTTATAAAAATTGAGATGATGTAGAGTGGGGGCCACATACAGACTCAGGCAAAGTAGGGCCCAGGAGGCCCTTGCACCAGCCCTGGATTTATGCTAGTTATGTTGGATCTACTACTAAAGTTATGCTGAGTGTCATATTAGATTGGATGGTTGAGATGATAGTGGGCTTTATGTGGCCATTGCCATCTGATGGTAATATGAGCAATGATGATGATTGTGATGTTAGTAGGGGAAACAGACAAACATACGGGAGCAAGAAACAAAGGCCTTGCTGGTAAAATGAAGAGAAATAAAACAAAATTTGAAATAATAGTTAATTATATTGCCAAAGCTAAAAAGTTATATTGCCAAAGCTAAAAAGTGTTAAGTAAAATGTAGCTGCAGATTAAAATGGGCTTCATCAAATGGCTGTTGCAGTCATTTGGTTATATGGGTGATGATGATGATGAAGATAGGAGGGAAAATGGACACGTATATGGCAGCAAGAAACAAAGGTCTTGTTGGTGAGAAGAAGAGAAATAAGATGATGAAATTTAAAATAAGAGTAATAAAAGTGGCATAGGAAATGCCTTATGTAGGTCACTATATTTATTGAAAAGTGCATATTGCTGGGGGGGCATCTGTTTGATGTTCATGACTGTGATTAAGTAATTTGATGTCCACACTTAGTGTAGTATTAGGAGCATGGTGAACTCTGTATGAAAATATGAACAACTGTTTATTGCTGAGAATTTGCTCGCTCTTACAGCTTGTGTCTGAGATTGAACTCGGCATTCTTTTTTTGCACTTTGATTTAGGTGGAAATGTCAGTGAGTGGATGGTTAATTTCAATTTTAAATGTAATTTTTTTTTTTTTTTTTTTCATGAAACAATGTACAAAAGACAAATATTTTTATTTGTAATTTTGTCATCATAAAGTTCACATCCGGTTGATGATTTTAATGTCAGTGTAAATCAGAGGGAGATTTGTTAGATTTGAAATAGAATATAACAGTGTTTTACTAAACAAAAATAAAAGATTTACTCATTTTCTTGAAAATTCCAATCAGTTTAATTTTTGTGAGTGGGGAGAACAAGAAACTTTACTAGGATTAAAACTATTTCTTAAATTGGGAAATTTAAAACTGCATAATTAAGTAAAAATATTATATTGTAAGGTTATTGTTATATTCTGTTTGAAAGTAGATCTCTTTCTGATTAACTCCACATCAAAACCTGTCCACCAGATGTGAATGCTATGAAAGCAAAATTAAAACTGAAAAAGTAATTCTCTGTGCAAGGACTCTGAACATTGCATCCAGCTTAAAACAAAAAAAAATTAAATGTCTGCAACAATTGCAAACATTGCTCCTAAAGCAAAAACATGACAAAAATGGTGAGATGTATCCACCATGACTGCTTAAAAGGACCTGCTCAGCAACCCTTTAATTTTATGACTTTCCAATGGTAACTAACTAAAATCATGTGGTTAAATTTGCATCACCAAGGTTTGGTTTCTAAAATAAATTATTTATGTGAAATTTGATGTTAACACATTCCTTACGTGTAAATGACATGAGAGGAAGAAATGGGTCAACAAAATTTTACATTTATACCAGAGCCAATCCTTGCCATGTACTTTTGACCCCTCAATCTTGAGAGTTAAGGTACGAATACTATCTGAACTATAAAAATACATTATATTTTAGTACTGTAACAAATTATTTAATCATTAGTTAATAGGTTTAAATTAGGTACTACTACTTTTTCACTGAAAAAAGAGCATAGCATGCTGAAAAAGGCCAGAAACTTGACGAAAACAGTTTTGTCAAAATGCTTATGTTATTATTAAGAGGAAAGACCAAAGTATTTGTTTTTATTAAATTTTTGATCCTTTCTAGCACATTTGAAATTTTAGCTAAAAATCTTCTTTTTCTTGCTTCAGTGGGAAATTTAGTGTCTTTTTTGTGAAATTTGGAAATTCTTAGAAATTTAAATAATTGTCAGATTTTAATCAAATTTCCAGGACTTGTTCACAAATGAATGAAATTATTTTACAAACTTTTTTTTTTTAAGAAAATCTTGGTAAAATGTTTATTTTTTTATTTTTACATCTGTTACCCCCTACTTAATTTTATCAAATTTGAGAAAGTAAAATTTCAGCCTCTTCATATTTTTTATTAGTTAAAAAGGACTCCTTAGAAAATTTAAATCATCAATTTGTTTTTGTCAAACAGAAACACTATTTACCAAAATCTTCTTTGAATTATAAAATAAAAAATGCAATGAAACTATATTATTTAATTAGAAAAGCTTTTAATTGCTTTTATAAATAAGATATATTAAGGCTACTGTTGTAAAAAAAAGAATTTTTGAATGAATATTGAATTTTTACAAAAATTGTTTTCATTCTTTTAATTTTAATTATAATAATTTATAGTTTTAAATCTTAAACTTCTGTATTCATTCCCACCTTTTACATTATATTATTAAGTGAAAAATATATTTACTAATCATAAATTGAAAAGCTTAATACAAATTCATCAAACACAGATTTTTAAAAGAATTTTCAATTTTTTTTTAATGTGTATAAACATAACCATTTTTGTAAGAGCAGGTGACCATACACAAAATTATCAGAAAATAAGAGCAATGACTACAGTAAATTTAAAGGCAACATACTAAAATTAAATTACGGAAAATATTTTCAAAAGTTTTTAAGATGACTGAGTACTTAAGAATTATATAAAAAAGGTGCTCACATCATTTTATTAAATTGTTTTACAGATAAAGTCTCCATAGAACAATATTAAACCCTTCATCAGGCTGTCAACACATCAAAACAGCTACTGTCAGTTAAAAACACTGTTGGGTTTAAAAATGCATTTCAGCTATTTTTTTTAAACTTAAAGTAAATAATCAGATCAAAACAGATTAATTATACTTTAAATCAGCTAATATTCCTCAAATAAAATTTCAGAAAAGTATATTTTATTTCTGGAATATTTTTAATAAAGGAATCACTTTGCAATAAAAGCTTACAAATAAAATAAAAAATAAAATAAAATAGAGGGGGCAGTAATCAGCTATTTTAGCAAAAAAAAAGAAAAAAAAAGAAAAAAAAAACCTTCCAGTCAATTTAAATTAGTTTTTGAAATACATTTTCACCTTTTACATTATATTATTAAGTGAAAACTAAGTATTTTGCTTCTTGGAAATATTAAATTTAAATCTATTAGCTTGAAATTAAAACTTAAATAAAAAGCTTCAACAAAGATTTTCATTTTTAAAAATTCATCTTAAACCTTAGGTATCGTTTATGTTTTTTGTGGAGGTACCTAGTTTAAATAAATAAATATTATAATTATCTAGGTTGTTTTTTTAGAGAAAGCCCGATGGTTTGTAAAAAAAAAGATTGTTGTGTGAAAATTTTTATTTTTGAAATTAGCAGAACTGTCAAAATTATGTGAATTGTTGCAGATTCACTTTTTGAATTTGAAAAAAAATATTTTATTGTATTTACAGAGATGTAGTCACATACGCTTGTAAAAGTTGAAATTAAGGCCTTTGGAAGCCTACCATTTTCCCATAAAGGAAGTCAGGTCAATGTATAAGATCAGAAAGTATTCAGATTTCAAGGCAGAGCGCACCCACACTTCAAGACAGAGGGAAGAGTCAAAGCAGAAAGAAGTTATAAATCACTACAAAGAAAAAGAGGAGTGGACCACAAAATCTTAACAGGAAGACAGGTACAAGTCCCAGGAGAGTAATCCATTGCTCAGAGAAGAATTTCAAAGAAGAAAAAAAAAAACTCAAATTTAATTTTTCTGTAAAGAAAAAATATAAAAAGTTCCAGTGACATCAACCAGTTCAAACCACAAAAGTCCCTTTGTACTGAGATTTTCTTATTCTGTTGTACAAATGGATAGTGGCTCGGATTGAGGAATCAGAGAGCCGAGTTCGAATTCCATTCAAATCCATTACATTCACTTACATGCTAATACCCTTGGGAAAGGTATGAATCCTCTTCTCCTGCCAGCTATGGGTAAATAGCAGGACAGACCGGGTTCAACAGCCTTGGATGGCAACTGGCCTACCACAGAAAGAAATGGCGACCTACTGCAGGAAAAAATCTGCCTGTCTGTACAAATTAAGTGGGTGAGATCTTTGTATTTTCTGCCTTATCTAATTTTTTGTATCATCAAAGTTTGTTTTTCTTTTTAATTTTCAAAAAGTGTAATCTTTCTTTGTCCTGTATATTTGATTTGTTATTCATGTACTATAATAAATGTCTTTCCTGTTAAGATTCACATAGTGGCTGAGTCTTGTTTGTTTTGCACCTCATTCAACTTTAGGGATAAGACAGGCATGTGTTCTTTTTTCCCCCCATTCTAACTAAATTTTTACATCTTGCACAAAAACTATGTTTTTTGTAGAGAACAAAAATTTTGAAGAACTTGTCAAAGTGAGTTCCAACTTTGTATGTATGTGAAAGGCATACAGTTTCCCTCTTTGAAAAAAAGATGGCCTTGGAGGGGGGGGCTTTCAATGACCAGGTGTGGGTATCTAAGAGAGGGGTGATCTTCTATTTCCCCAAAATAAATTAAACATATAAACAAAGGTGGTACCATATAAGAGACAGGTCTTTCAAGATAAAAAAATAGCAAACTTGGACCCTTGTGCCCACAAAAAAAAAAAAAAAAAAAAAAAAAAAAAAAATAGTGTCAAAAGTATAGTTTTCCCCTTGACACCACAATTATTTTAACTACCCACACTCCTCAGCAATATTTATTGTTTTAAAAAGCAATTATTAGTACTGTAATAAACCTAAAACATATGAAAGTTAATTTATATTTTTGTTCTTGAGATTTTACAACAAAAATATTAAACACCATTTATTAAATTGTTTATTTACAAGAATAATTTTATATTTACAACATTCTAAAAACTAATGCAATGCAATATTTATTACTTACCAACTTATAAAGAAATAAATATGAAAACAATTTTTATTCATAAATTTATAAATATTTACTAAATTGTTAAAATATGACAACTATAAGGAAATCCTTATTTACCATTTTATAAAGTCTGAATCAGTTAGCAATTAGCTAATGTTTTTCCAACCATTCTAATAGAGTAATTAAACAATCTAATAAATAATGTTTATTACTTTTTATACCAATTCTCAAAAAAAAAAAAAAAATGTATAAATTCACTTTCATATATTTAGGTTTTATTATAATTCTAATTATTGCTTTATAAAAAATAAACATTGCTGAGGAATAAAGATAGTTAAAATAATATGGGTGTCAAGGGAAAAATTGTCCTTATTGACACTGATTTTTCTGGGCATGAAGGTCCAAGTTTGTAAAAAAAAAAAAAAAAGAAAAAAGAAGAAAAAAGTTTAATCAAGGGGGTAATCAAATAAGGGAGTTTCTTTCAATTTCCAATAACTCAATGAGATGGTGGGGGGATAGAAATAAGAGGTCTTTCAATTTCCAAAAATTACAATGGGGGTGTACTTATGAAAAATAAAAAGAGGTTTTTCAATTTTCAAAAATTTAATAAATGGGGAAAGAAGATGGTACTTTTTCAGAGAGACAACTGAACATTAAGGTATGTATTTATAAGTACAGGGGTCCTTGACTTAATACAGAGTTCTGTTCCTATGATGCATTGTAACATGATTTTTTGTTAAAGTCAGAAACTACCCATGATTTTGTGCAAATAAGGACATGTCACTCACCTATGTTAATGCAATAGTAAATTAATAATCTACAACATAACACATTTCTATAACATATGTTGACATAATTGGGACTAAAAAAAAAAAAAAGGAAAAAAAACATATGGAAAACAAATATATATAATGAAATGAACATAATATAACATAAAAGTTTAAATGGAGATTGCATCTTAACCAAAAAGTATTATAGGTTGGGACTGTCATAACCTGGGGATTTACTTTATGTATAAAGCCAAATTGAATGTGTTGATATTTCTAGAACAGTTTTTCTTAACCTTTTTAAGCAATGACACACCTAGGAACAAATCAAAATATTACAACACACTTAGCAAAATTTTTAAAGGGGTATACTTTTAAATGTGATGAAATAAAACCAGAGATTTTAAAAAATACACAAACAAATATGAACTTACTTTATTTCAATGTTTCTATTCAGCTATTTGTGCAGCTTAGTGTGAAACCTGTGCCTAGCATTTTTTCATGATTTCTTCAAGGCTTGCTCAAATGTCCTTATAAGCAGACCTTGTTTCTTCTTCAGTTGAGCGTCATCTTTCTAGCTTCTTATTTTTGATGTTATTTAGAGTTAAGCTTATTTCACATAAATAAGTAGAAAATACTAATGTTGTACCATTACTACTTCTACACACATACATATATATGCATGCTGTGACAATATTTTGTGGCACAACAGTTGAGAATCAGTTTTTGAGTAATAAAATATACTACTAATTCACAATCACAACCAATAAACATGCATTTTTCATGTGGTGCGTTCCTTGCAAATATGGAATTTTAATAAAAGGTAGGGTTCAAATAAAGTGTGGTATGGCTCTTAATTTCCAAATGTTTAATAAGCACATGACACTACCTCTTTATTCGAGAGTCAATACTTGTCAGCTATCAAAATTATCTAGAGGTTAATGTAATTTCTTTCTGTCACATTGAAGGAAAAGAAATATCTATCTTTCTATATCAGGAATGAGAAGACAAAAATGAAGGTCAGTCAAGATATACAAACATAGCTTTGTATATCTGATTACAGTATTTTATAAAAATCGTTCACTTGTCAAAGTAAATGTATACAACAAACATCAGCCAACCAAGTTTTTAACCTAATGAATAGTGCTCCTTTATGAAGAAAAAAACTTTATGAATCTATATAATTTAAGATTTGATAAAACAAATACTCAAATTAGTAGACACATGAGAATGTATTGTTCATCAATTTCAGATAAAATAAGAGACTTTATATTGAAAATTATTAAGAAATATCCGTACTCAGTAGATATCAACTTAAAATTTAATTATAATTCACAGAGAACAATAGAAATTACACAGCATTTACAACATATATACAATTATTAATCTGCAATTTCAACTTTTAAGCTTAGTTATTACATAAAAAATGTTATGCTCTTCAAATAGGTGAGCATTTTTGTTAAATATTCATGCACAGTGAGTGTGTTCACTACTATAGCCATGTGCCATGTATAAATAAAAGACAAAGTATCAAGTAGCTACTCAGAGTAGCAGTCTAAGTTGAAATAGTAAGGGGAGTCATTAAGAAATCTTTCTGTTTCCAGTCTATTTCCTGTGGCATGAAAACTGTCTTCATAAGAAAAAATTGGACTTATATATATATATATATATAATGCATCAAGTATTTCTGGAGTATAAAAGTTTCGGATCAACAACTTATCTTTCTTTTATCTGAATAAGTTAAAGATTTTTGTAGGGTCAAATTTTCATCCCTTTTCAAAATTACATTATTTACAATCAGCTCTGTTGTTATCATTGCGTTTTGGCCATTATAGTTTTTGAACTTTGTCTGCTGTCAATCTGATGGCCTGACAATTGCATTTAAGCATGAAGCAGATGGTTACTGCAAGGCTGACTTCAATATCCCCTTTTATATTTACATATGCTCTATCCCTGATATTGAGCTCACCTTAAAATCATATATATAATTTATTCGAAAATTATAACAAATATGTTATAAAATCACTACAAAAATAGCCATTCTGTTTCAACATTTCTGGTGTCTTATTAAGTGATGGTGTTGAATATAGAATAAAGGGTTTTAAAAGGTTCAAATTGACTAAGCCCCCCTCGCTAAGGGAAATTCTGTCACATAAGCTGCAATGACCAATCAAAATACAAGTATATATGAATTCAAAAAACTTGGTTATAATAATTAATGCTTTAATGTTAGGGTTAGACTAAAATAGAAATCATTCTAATTAATATTAAATTTTACTATAAAATTGAAAATTACCAATTTTAAATTTAATCTGTATTATGCTTAAAATATGAAATTATTTAAAGAAGAAACTGAGGAAAAATATATACGTTTTGTTATTTATTTTGTTTTAATTGAAAGGCCAAAAATTTAGTTAGAATAAACATTAAAATCTAATGTTGATGCTAAGCTTCGTTACAGCTTAGATACATTTGAAGTGGTGATATGGGCAGGGGAGGGTGAAATCTTGCAAAAGACAATACATACACAATCAGATTATAATACACAAACACAGACATATTTAGATATATAAACATGCAAAAACACAAACAAAACAGCAAATAGATGTCCAGGACCCTTAAAAAAAAAAAAAAAAAAAAAAAAAAAAAACTCGGCAACATATACATACAATAAAAGGAATATATAAGCGATCATACATACATATATTAATAAAGACACACATATACACACCAACAAATATTCAAATTCAAAAGTGTTAGTAAACAAATTCAAACTATTAAAATATAACTTACATGAGCAAAGATATTTCGATAAAAATTGTTATATATATATATATATATATATATATAGAGAGAGAGAGAGAGACAGACAGACAGACAAACCTGCATCAATGAAATAATAGGGAGAGGTGGTCCATTAAAGCAGATGGTCCATTAAATGGGAAGAAATTTGTCACTGATACTAAGGTTTTGTACACTTTCTTTTCACACTTACCTTCTGCTTCAATGGCATGATGAGTAGAACAATTAATATATTAATCAAAATAAAAAAAATAAGACATTTCTTACAGCTACTTTCTCATGCAAGAGCTAATGTATTGTACTTTATATACTGCGCATCTATCTTTATTTGCAATTGAAAGGCCTGTCACCAATGCCAAGTGGTCACTTTGAGAACTAATATGATTCATTTCGCTAAGCACACAAATTTTGCAATACACTGCTGATGATTTGGAAGATTTTTTAAAATTTTGCCTGCAGATTTTGTCTGTTGCATCTGATGGAGTGCCCATAGATGCAAGGTTTTTCTCTCTCTCTCTCTCTCTATATATATATATATATATATATATATATATATATATATATATATATATATATATATATATATATATATATATGGAAAGAGAGAGAGGAGGCACAGTGGAGTAATGGATAGTGAGGCTCAGATTGAGTAATCGGAGAACCAAGTTCAAATTACAGTCAGATTCATTACATTCACTTACATGCAAATAACCTTAGGAAAGTTATGAATCCTCTTTTTTTTGTCCCCAGCTATGGGTAAATAGCAGAACAGGCTGGATTCTACAGCCTTGAGTGCCAACAAGTCTAGGAGAAGAGTTAAGAGGTAGTTCCATGCTCCTCAAAACATCCAATCTCCAATCAGAGGCCTTGCTGCTGGATGTAGTTTATCATTATACCCAGGATGGACAGGAAGTTGTGGGGGAACCACAATCGCCCATGTTCTGAAGGGACATGGCATATACAAGAATCATTATCTATGATTTATGCTTACATGACAAACTGATGCCTTCTTTTTTTCCCATCTATGTATCTTAATTATAATTTTCAAAAAATTAATTGAAATATGTTGGATAATTTCCTCAAGTTTTCATTTGAAAGCAAGAAAATACAAACTTTAAGCAAAAAATGTATATAAAAACAAAAATGAAGGTGTCATTTTACACAGATGCATGATGGATTTGTTTTTTTATGGCTTATCAACCTTTTGCAGGTTGTTTAAATCCAATATATATTTTTAGTTAGAATTTTTCCTTAGAGATAACGATTTAGTGATACTAGTCTCACTAATTAACCCATAATTGGAAGGAAAAGGTGGATACATACCTTTCTCAATATATTACTTATATTATATTCACTTACATGTAAATAACATGTAAGTGAATATAACAAACCCAACAGGATTTCAAACTCAGCTTTTCAATTAACAATTCTGAACCCTTATCTATTACACCACCT
The DNA here is from genome assembly GCA_963932145.1 of Acanthosepion lycidas. Taxonomy (NCBI): domain Eukaryota; kingdom Metazoa; phylum Mollusca; class Cephalopoda; order Sepiida; family Sepiidae; genus Acanthosepion; species Acanthosepion lycidas. The sequence continues at coordinate 50,568,566 of OZ010613.1, read as the reverse complement.
TCACATCCAAGCTTATAACACCTGATATTCCCAAGTGGTCACCTATCTAATTACTGATCAGGCTCAATGTTGCTTAACTTCAGTGATTGTACAGGAACTAGTGCTTAAATTTGATGTGACTGTAAGCCAGCAGGATATGGGTTAGTTTGTTAATATGTTATTAAACTAGCTAATCTAACTGGTAATTAACACCAACTATACAGTTCTTTTCAGAGCAGTTAAGGCAAGAAAAGCTTTAAACTAAGTGTCAAGTTTCTGTTTCTAAAAGGCAGTTATTTCACTAAGCCATTTATTTTACTGCAATCTTTTTCCCTATACATATTCAGTTTCCATTTCTTGAACTACTTTTAACAATAACCATTCCCACTAATACAGCTATTATCATTAAAAATATTTATTCTTTATTCAAACACATTTGTCAAGCAACCACGTGAAAGATCCACAAGAAACAGTGTATTCTGATTTAGAGTTACTTTTATCAACAACTGTGTCAAGGCTGCAGAAATGAAAGCAAGAAATTTTTTTTTTTTATTATTCTTATAGTAAATTCCATTCTGAGAAACATGATGAGAGGAGGAGGTGGAATAGGTGTAGGAAAAGTTGTTTAATAATCCACAAAATGATACTTAACACGGAAAAACAGGCTAGCATATTAGTCAAAAATGATTTTAAAATGAATAGGCTATCCCCACAAAAAATGTTTTAAGTGTGCAGGCTTTACTAACCTAAATTTCAGCTGTATAAGTAAACCTATAATAAAAACTTGTTTTCCTTCAATGATATTTACTATCATTCAGTTTTGTTTTGTTTCTTATGTTCCAGTTTTATATAAATTGTAACAAATGGAAATTCTGGCTAATAAACAATATGGCACTTGTTTTAACCCTTTGGAGATGGAGACTCATTTGAAGTTTCAGTGCCAAAAAGACAACCCTTTTCACAAGCCCTCACTTGGAAAAAAAAAAAAAATCACCAAACACTGCAAGCTACCATAGAAGCTATCATTTAAAGGCCTAGATGTGCAAGAAATGCAATCTGATTGGCTAGTGCTAAGACCATCCAGCCAATCTCAAGGCTTGTATTATCAGGCCAATGGATCAGCCCTGCTGTCTTCTTAGTCATTCGACTTTTCAGGCGATAAATCAACCCTGTTGTCTCCTAAGGGTTAAACAGAATACACCAATTTTGCATTTCTATTTATGACAACCAAATTAGGATTCAATTCAGACTTTAATGTACAAATACTTTTGATATGTGACAAACAATATATCTCTAAAATGCTATGTCCTTTCAGAACATAAGCAATCATGTATCATCAGTTACTTTTTCTTCATTATCAGTGAGTTGCCATGCCTCCTTGTGAAGGACAATGGAATGGTTCTCCATTGCCGTTGTAGCATTGCAGCTCAGAACAGACACCAGGTTCATTCTCAGAGTGCAAATCCTTCAGCCAGATTGTTACCCACAAAATAAAACCATGAGAATTTGTAACAGTAAACAGATTTTATTGTAATCTACTGCTATAGATGAACAAAGCCTAGGTGAAGGGGAAGGTGAACAGTTTCATGGTTATCTGTTGTCCTCTGTGGGCATTCACAATGTCTCTGAATTTTCATGGGCAGTGGTAACTCTCTTAGAGAGAACATTGTTCTTTCTAGTGTCATTTTTGAGTACTTTATCTTCATTCAGTGATCTTTATCCCAGCTGCTTGCTATGTAGTTGTGAAGTCCAGTCCACTTATGGATTACCATATGGGGGGGGGGTAAATAAATGTTCAAATTCATTTTTGAGACAGGTTCACTTGTTTCCCATTTAATGATATCAGCTGACTGATATTACTACATCTTCTCCAGTTTGGCATTCAGAGGGTTTCTTTTACACTGGTTGCCAATCAAGGCTAAAGAGTCACATCTAATTAATAGCTGGTAGGGGATAGATTCATGCCTTTCCCAAGGGCATCAATGTAAAAGTAAAAGCAAAAGACTAATCTAGAATTCAGGGCTGGTGCGTACTACCCCCAATCCAGGGGGCCAAGCCTAATTGGGAGACCCAGGCAGTGCTTTGTGACTCTGGCTATCTTATCAACATCTGCTTTTTTTTTCTAACTATATTTATATATGTTACAAATTAAATTAAGCACAACTGACTATTTAAGGATGAAAAATTTTCAGATTTTGATGTCATTTTGGGGTCATTTTTTTTTTGCTCATGCAAAATCTCAACAAAAAGAAGAAAAAAAAACACTATATAGAATTCACTATTTTTTTTTATCCATAATGCTGAATGTATTAAACAAGAACAATTTCAAGTCTATGTTAAAAACTGACACAAAACATTGAGTTATTGAAGGTGGAATAATCTATTATGATATGTCCCTAATTTTTATTTAGAGACATTGTATTTATTTTCAATTTTTCTAGTTGAAATGTTCACCTATATTGCATGAAATCCGTTATTGTGCATAAATTAGGTTACAATAAAATTTATATTTTATATGAATACTACATTATGAAAATAGAGATGAAGTATAGTGGGAAGCCTGTGTCATACATTGTGGGGAGGGGGCACAAGACCTTTGCATTGACCCTACTAGAATTTGAACTTGGCTTACCAATTCTGCCTTCTACACTGATATCTGATATGTAAACTACATATTCTTCAACAACATTGTAATGTTTGTGAAGAAAAACTTGAAAAATCTTAAGGTTTGGTAAAATGAACAAATAAATTACAAATTATAGAGAACACATTTTAAAGTATATTCAGACAAAATAAAAATCTTATCACTACTGAGTTAAAGATTAAAATTTAATTAACTTATAATTTACAGAGAAAGATAACTGCAGAGGGCTTAAAACATGAAACTATTAACTTACAAAGTTTTAGCTTTTAAACATGTATAATCATTAACTTAGAAATTTTATACACTTCAAGCAACACACATTCAAATTGAGCTGATGATTTTTCTATTAAAATTTTGTGTCTAGTACTATGTCCATGTGCTAGTTATGAATAAAAGGACAATGTATCAAGTAGTCAGCCTGCATGATAGACTAAGTAAGAATCTGAGTAGCAATTGAAGTAACAGTCCCAGTCAAAGTTGTAAGGAGAATGAATTAAAAAATTTTCATGTGTTTTTAGTCTATTTGCTGTTGCACAAAAACGGTTTTCATAAGAAACTGGAGTAAATAAAACAAATGCACTTTTGTACAACACCAATAATTTTTGGAATATAAAAATTTTGGAGTAGTTCAACATATATATATATTTTTTTTTTTTTTTTTTTTTTTTTACAAGTTCAAAATTTTCACCTCATCAACCCTCTGAAACATACAAAGAAGCTAATATTCTTTCTTCACCCAAGGAAAGAAACTAAACATGCCAAGTGCTAATCTCTAACAATGTACTGCTTCATCTACATACACACTCTTATTAAGTAGTAATAGTTTCTTGCCATTTTTTATGGTATCATCTTTGCTGCACTTCTGTCTATTATCTTCAATCAACTGCTGAAATCTACAAATAAGTTTTGTCTTTCTTCAGATGAAGCCATTACGGCAGCTTTTGCCTTCTTGCTTCACTAATTACTTATTACTCTCTCTCATAGGATATGTACATAATGTAGCAGTCATTGGCACAAAAAGAGTGATTAAAATGTCAAGTTCAAATTCCAGGTAAATTTCACAAATACCCTTGAAAAGGTATGAATCCATCTCTTTTCCTACTGGCTAGAGGTTAATATCAGAGCAGACTAAAAGATATTTGATAAAAAAAGTAACATATTTGAACTTTTTTTTTTTTTTACAGCAATACTCACTCTGTACAATGCCCAAGAGCCACTCAAGTGAGAAGATTATAATCTTCTCACTTGAGTAAGAGGTGCCACCCTGAACAAGGTGATAATGCCACTAAGTCACAAGGGGGCCACCAAATATGAAAGGGAAGCAAAAAGACTTTAGAGTGAAGCAGAAACCCAATCCTAATTAGGAAACAAGGGATAAACCTCTAATCCCGTTCAAAAGATCGAGAAGGAATGTGAACTAGACGATAAGCACACCTATTTATTCCTATTGAAGAAAAAACATTGAGGACATAGTGGGGTGAAAATATTTAACTCCTCTACAAAAAAGAAAAAAAAAAAAAGGGAAAGAGAAGAAAAAAGAGAAAGAAAAAAAAAGGGAAAAGACAAAAAGAGAAAGAAAAAAGCAGATAAAGTGTAAATCCAAAATTTTTATATTCCAGAAATGGTTTAACTCATTTTTATAAAAATATTTTTTTTTTTTTTTTTTAGTTTGGTTTCTTACGAAGAGAGCTTTTTATGACAGGAAACCGATTACACAAGTTTGTTTTTTTGGGGTTTTTTTTTTACTCTTCTTACTTCTTATGACAGGAAACCGATTACACAAGTTTGTTTTTTTGGGGGTTTTTTTTACTCTTCTTACTTCTTTGTTATTTGGATTGTTAACAAGACTAGGTACTTGATAAGTTCTTATTTGATGTGAGGAACACAATTTAACAGAATAAAAATGATTGGTTTTATTATAAAGTGTATTACTTGAACAATAAAAATATATATATATAAATGCTTAAAAGCTGAAACTCGGCAAATTAATAATTTGATGTTGATATTTTATGCTGTTATTTTTTTTCTCCATAAATAAGTTACATTTTGTATCCATTTAGGGATATCATATTTCATAATTTTCAGGTTTTTAATTTTTCTAAAACTAGTTAACCAGAATAGTTAATAGTGTCTGCAATTTAATCTGTCTTAAATTCATCCATATCATCAAATATCAATGTAGATGGGTTTTTAAAGTTTTTTTTACTCACAAATGTTACAGATTGTAAAATTGTTAAATACAAGTTCTTCAAGCTTTCAGTCACAAGTTCAAAACAAAGTGCTTAAGTTTTGTTTGTGAGTATTCTTCATTTATCCCACATTGGCACTTGTAAAATTTTTCTTTACAAACACTGCAAGTAAAACAAAGTACTATTCAATACAATGTTCACTATTTTTATGTTAAAAAAAAAAAAAAAAAAAAAAGGAAATTTGATAATTCAATGTTATAACCAATAGGTTCCAAAATGTAAAAATAAGTAAAATAAAATAAGTATAATTTGAAATAAAAATGTCAGAACCTCTAGACGAGAAATAAGACAGAAAATCAAAGAGGTAAATCATTGTTTTTGCAGACAGTAGAAATTTTTGGAAGCATTTCAAACCAACTATACATATTTTTTACCTGTTAAATCATGATTCTTAGACATTATTGGAAAGGACCAGACTACAGTCATCGCAACTCAAACACACTTTTCAAAAGTTTACTTCTTCATGGTAAATTTTTTTTTTAATGTTTCCAAAATAGCCCCCAAATTAGCTCCTCTTATGTCTGCCTGCTTTAATGTTGAAGGTCAAAGTTCGTCATCTGCTGTGGTTGAAAAGTGGAAAGCTTGTATTGACACATTTACAGTTCTTTTATTAAATTTATAATAGACTTATAATATCCTGCAAACCCATCTTAAATTCACTTTCAAAATGTTAAAGTCATACACTTCCACAATCATTGCAGTACTGTGAATCAAAGAGAATATCAAAGTACACTCCCACCAACCAAAAAAGTGATAATTAAGGTTTAAAATGCATTTTAAAAATTAAAAATCTTTCTTGAAGGGTTTATTTTAGTTTTAATTCTAAAAACTAATAGATTAAATTTAATATTTCCAATAACTACTTTACTGTAACTGAAGTTAAATTGATTGGAATGATCTTGTTTTATTTTACTTTTTTTTTTTTAAATCACTAAAACTAGTCATATTGCCAAATCTGTCAAAATGACGTTCTTCATTAAAAAAAAATCTTTTGAAAATAAAATATAGTTTACTGAAACATTATTTCCAGAATATTAATTGATTTAAAGTTTAATTCATCTGAATTATAATAAATATTACTTACTTTTAGTTTAAAATATTGCAGAAAAGCATTTTTTAACAAAGAGATGTGTGTTAACACATTTTTTGATAACCTGATGTTTGGCATTTTTAAGTAAAGGGCACATAACTGTAAAAATTACTTTAATACAACATGAAAGCCTTTTTTTATATACTTTTTTTTTTAATTATCCAGTAATCTTTAAAAATTAGTAAAATATTCTAAGTAATCTAATATTTTATTGAATTTTAGGTAATTTGGCTTTATAGTTTTACTTAGATATTTGTTGAGTAAATGTTAAAAAATTACCAATAAATTTTAAATTTACTATAGTTACCACTCTTATTTTCTGATAATGTCATGTGTAGATGTCCCTATTTACAAAAATTGGTACATTTATACAAACAAAATTCAAAGCTCTTTAAAATATTGTAGGTTTCTGAATTGTAATAAGATTTTCCATTTATGATTAATAAATACAGTTTATATATATATATATTTTTTTACAATGATGTTCACCCTGTACAAAGCCCAAGAGCTACTTGAGGTAGTGTATTATAGAGTAAGAGGCACAGTTTATGGGAATATGTGGGGAAGATAACACTAAACTTGAACAGGTTAAGACTGTAGTGATCAGGGAAGCATCCTCTTAGGAGACATTTACACAAAACAGCAGTTCAGAGGAAGCAGCTACTCTTGTGGAACTTACATCTCACCAATGGAATACAAAGAGAATGAGGTTGGTTTGCTACAATGTGTGTGGCATCTTAGCTGTAAAGGTTAGAACTGGTGGGACTAAGTAATGTAGTTTGTCTGAACACTTTCAATGGAAATAGCGACAGAACAGCAAGTGGCTTCTGATATTTCATCTGTGAAATAGGGATTGAAGAGTGGAAAATAATTTGTCACCCACAAGGATTTGGAGACACCTTTGGAATATCAAGACTAGAAAATGAAGACTGGGCAACTCTTGTCAATATATGGCAGCAGTACTCCATTTTCAGCTTGATCTGGCTCTTGTAAACGAGGAATGAGATACTTACTGAAACAGTACAAGGAACCAAACATTTTTCCAATATCTTTAGCGATGGATTGTATGTACGAGTTGCATTTACGGGTTGAGCTTAAGTCTTAATAGGGGCTCAAGGCATGGGGCTTCCCTGATGGAACTCCTATTTCATCATGATCAGTGAAAGTTTTGTGTCTGCTTTGTGATGATGGAACATCACTAATTTGATTTTCAAGACATTGAAGGTGACTAGACAGTTCCCTCTCTGACTGAGCTGTTAGAGCTAGATCAGAAGAGAAATCAATATCAATAAAATAACAATATCACCAAACCACTTCAAATTAATACAGAATTTTAAGATTTAAATTAATTATTCTAAAAAAAAAAAAAAAAAAAAAAAAAATATGAAAAATCTAAAAATTCATTATTCATTGAAAAAATTCTTAAAACAATAGGGTCCATAATCTATCTTATTCATAAATGCAACTAAAAGCTTTTCTAATTAAATAATGTCTTAGTTTTATTGCATTTTTATTTTACAATTCATAGCAGATTTTCTCTAATGGGGGGGGGGTCATGTTTGACAAAATAATTTGACTAAAATTCTCTAATGATTTGTCCTTATAACTAATATAAACATTAAGCTCTACAAAAATGAATTTCTTGAAAATTCATAAAATTAAATAAGTGGAGGTAACAGATGTTATATATTTTAACCTTGTTTTTTTATTTAAAAAAAAAAAAAAAAAAAAAAAAAAAAAAAAAAACAACTTTTGAGACAATTTCATTCATCTGCGAATAAGTCCTGAAAGTTTCATTTAAAATCTAACATTTATTTCATTTTTTGCAAGAACTTCCATATCAATGTTTTTCATTGCAAAAGACAATAAAATTCCCCATACCAATTTATAGTTACTCACTGACAAAAAAAAAAAAAAAAAAAAAAAAATCTTTTCGTCATGTATACTCATATTTTTTAACAAAACTTTGGGAACGCTCAGAAAATTCAAAGCAATTGTTTATATATGACATTTCGTCTTAAAAGGTTTTAGAGCTTTAATTTCATATAATGGAGGAAAACAAATAAAATCACTGGCATACGTTGTTTGTGTCACTGTTGCTCACATGTTCAGCTCATGTTATCCTTAGCATCCTTCTGTAGAACCACACTTCTATTGCTTTGAGTCTCTTCATCTGAGCTTTAATCATCATAAATTACACTAACTACAAACTACAGGAATTGAATTGTTTTCATGTTTCCACAGAATATGGGACCGTTTTTACTTTTTAATATATTTATTGTACAACCAATAATAAAATAATAACCCGTCTTGTTGATGAAATCTTATTTTGTTCAAGATTTGACACATTTTTATTGTTAAACAAACGAAGAAAATCCTTTACTTATTCAAAAGGAAATTGTTTAGTGATTATTTTTTTCGTACTGTATCCAAAGGGGAGTACTGGATAGCTGCTCGGATTGAGGAATCGGAGAGCTGAGTTCAAATTCCAGTTGGATCCATTATCCTCCTCTTCTCTCCCAAGCTATGGGTAAAATAGCAGGATAGGTTCTATAGCCTTGGATGGCAACATCTCGGAGAAGGAAAAACAAAAATTGAATTCAAAACCGGCCTGGCGATTGTTGGACTCCGTCAGCCGATTTTGCCCAAGAAACACCACTTCTACTGCGGCTGCAATATACATGGTGCCCCTATGACCCCTACGGGTCACGGGATTTAAAAAACTAAAAAAAAAAAAAAACTAAAAGTGTATCCAAAAGAAAGCTAAGTCTGCTAGCTTATTCCCACACAAGAAAAAGTCCTCTCTTGAAAGAATAAGAAATTCGCCAAATAAAATTCTTTTTCTTAAAGATTACTAAGAAACAATTTTGACAAAAACGTGACCGAATTAAGAAAAACAGTTGTTGAGCAATTTAAAATGAAATTAAATGGGGGGGGGGGGACACACAACAGGCAAAAAAAAAAAAAAAAAAAAAAAAAACGAAAAAACCTAAAAGAATCACGTTCAACAAGGCAAAATCTTGCGCTTCTTAATTCTTTCATCGACATACTTTTAGTTTTCAATTTGTTTTGTCGAATTTATTTTGCGAATAGAGTTCATAAAAATCCTTATCTTGAAATAGATAGTCAAACACTGACTTGTTGACTTTTTACTCCACATTGTTTTTGAAGTGCCTGATTTGAGATTTTCCAGAAATAAAAATAAAATATAAGGTCACATTTCTATTTTCGTCTCACTTGTAATAAATAACTAAAATAAAGCGGTTTCACTTCCACTTCAAGTCTTCTGTCGCGCATTAAGAAATTGGGTACCAACCGTAGTTACCATACGTATTTTTAAGACCAGTTTCGCTTCTAGCAGACGTTAATTTAGTTTTAAAAATTAACGTCTGCTAGAAGCAAAACTGGTTTTAAATTTTAAACCTAACAACACGTTTATTAATCTTCACACTAGTTGCACAATTACAAACAACAGTTCTTCTTGGCTTATGAACAGAACCTAGTTAAACATAGGCACTCTCCCTCATTAATAAAGAAAGATTAGCAAGTTAACCCAGCAGATCATTAGAAGTTCGATCCTCGCTGGATGCCGTCTCTAGCTTCAGGCACAAGAATGAAAGAGCCAGCGCGGATCGGACTCACTACTCTGTTGCAATTTAAATTAATTTAACAAGACAAACTTACTAACCATTAACATCACGTCGAAGTCTTCTCTTAAACTTCGTCTATAGTTCGTCGACTTCTCTGGCGTACAGAATAATGAAGACATCAAGACGCTTATGGGGGTCTTGGGAGATTCAGCGCCTCCCCACTTAACTGAAATTGAAAACTCAACAAAAACCAACATTTGTTCTCAACCTTGACATTGCTATTAAAAAGAACTACCAAAGGAATAATTACTACCATTAATTTTGAAAATAAATCAAAACTTCATTTTCCGATTTTTCCCGACAACGTTTACAAAAATTTTAATTTTTCCGCATGTAATACTTTTTTTTTTAAGACAGTACAAGTATTCCATGCGCAAAATTATAAAAATAGGCCTACATTTCATTCCAGAAAATAAGTAAACGAAAAAAAAAGTAATTAAATAAAGAAATATTGGGTCGGTCAAAAAAAATATTGTTAATGTTACTGTACATTGTACAGTAACATTAACAATATTTTAACAGTAAACAGTTGTTTTGTTACTTAAATTTTGTACGATCTTTTTTGTCTAACCCCAAATAAATAAATTGTTTTTAAAACAAAAAAGTTTATAGTGGGATAAAAAGAAATTGTTTATTTTTTTAAAAGGATCAGATATATAAAAAGAAAAAAAGATTTATTTAGGGATCTTTCATTGCCCCCCCCCTCTTCTCTACTTTTTTTAGTTTTTTTGTTTGAATCCACCCCACTTTTACTTTGTGGCGCTCTGCTTGGAAGGGGGAGATGTACACTGTACAGGTAAACAAGGCAATACTTCCTAACGTATACTCTTTCGATTCGTCTTGGTCTTAAAGTTACACAGGTATACTACACTACAGTAGTGACTACACAGTAGTGGTGTTTTTTCAGATTGTAGGTAGGCTGACACGGACAGCTCCAGTTAACTTAAATTTGTAACATACACGCTTTCTTAACTCGATGTGTGAAGAAATGGGTCGACGAAGCAGACAAATTTTACTACTTCGTTTACTTTTTTTTAAAATAAATTAAAAGATCTGAGATTCCCTTTCATATTCCTAAGTGAAAGTTCGGGGCTAGTTAAACCTATTAATTACCATATATCAACGAGATCCAGGTTGTTTGTTTAATAAACAAACGTGTGTGCGCTCACACACAATTTTTAGAATTGGGTCTCTCAGGCTATTTCCTCTCGCACGTTTCGCATACCATTTCAAACCTCACTAAGTTCGATCCTCCCTAGGTGCCTCGTACTATGCTGTGCCATACAAAATTTAGTAAAAATTAAAATAAATAACCCCGTGTTCTTGTAACCAGATCTGTAATAGCACAAATGACTTATTTTTATTTATTATTAATTATTGTATTGTAGGACATTTAAAAAAATAAAGTGTTTACACTGTTTTTAAGAAAGAAAAGGAAGCCCCGTTTATTCTGGATACATTCGAATTTCGAAGTAGTTAAAAAAAAAAAAAAGAAAGTAAATTCTTAAAGACAGTAAATAAAATGAATGTGTATGAGGAGAATCGAATTGTTTGTTTCCTTTTTTAATAGAAAAGCTTTGCATTTTGTTTGAGTACAAAACTCGTGTTTTTATTTTCTTTCTTCAGTGACGAACTTTTAAAAAGTTTGTCTCTCCGCAAAAAAGCACATTGCCCTCTGTATCAGGTAAACTAAACACATATCTTATAACAAAGGAAAAGCTTTGGAGAGGTAATAGTAATAAAAAGTGTTATTTTCAACTTACCGAGTGTTTTCACCGCGCCAAACATAACATTATTTATCACCACCACTTTTTAGAGGGCAAACCTTTTATAATGGTCCATCCACGTTAGTCAGGCGCCATATTCAAGTTTAGTGACCCCGGCCAACAAGTCAGTGTCTCTCTCACACACAGCTAATGTAGTATGAAGGATTTTTTTTCTTGTATTATTTATTTACAGGTGAGTTACCTACTGAGTAACACAAGTATGAGAGTGTAAGAGAGAAAAAGAAAAAGGATTTTTAATTAGCTAGTGAATAAACTATGCTAGAGCATGTGTACGTTTTTTTTAACTTAAGTTTTACTTTTAAGTTTGTACGTTGGAAAAGTTAACAATAAAAAAAAAAATAAAGTTTAATTTAAAAAAAATCATAAATTAAAGTTAGGAACAGCTGCAAATACAACTGTCTGAATAAGGACAAAACTTAAAACACGGAAAAGCTTTTACGACGGGTTTCTTCAAGATGGATTAACAGTCAAACTCAAAAAAAAAAAAAAACTGTGTAAGGAAAATTCATTGGAATTTTATTGCCTATTTATTTTATTTTATTGCTAAAAAGAAAACATCCAAACCCATTTTCCTTATACAGTGTTGAGCTGTTGACTCAGTCCAGCCTAAAGAAGCCGAACCAACCACACGTGATGCCGGCGAAACACGTCGTCAAACTAAAGAAAATGATGTCTTTTACACTTTTAGTTTTAACTATCTCGGATACACACAACACTTTTTTTTTTTTTTTTTTTTTTTTTAATCGTGTTTTTCTTTAGTGTGTCACTCACTCTACTATTTGGAATAAAAGAGCCAAGGTATTTTTGTAATATTTCCTTCCATGTAAGGCGCACTAGAAAGAAAAATTAGCATAAATACCTCGGTGACTGGGTTTGGTAGAGAACTTAAGTAAACACCCCTGTTTATCGCAGCCATCTCTTGGTGACCAAATAATGTATGATTTTGTACTTATAAAAAAATTGCACTCAACTAAAAATAAAAAATGTCATAGTTTGTTTTCTTCCCTAAATAGGCTAAATTACTCTCTTTGGTCTTTGCCAAATTAAATGTCTGTACTTTATGGTTGACGGCAAATATTTATTTTTGCCAATTAATTTGTTAAATGTAAAAAGTCACTTTGGAATCTCAGATATATTTGAAAAATAACGCAAAATTTTACAAACAGAAATTTTGGCCTAATTAAATGCCAGGCACATGGTCATGGAGGAAGACAACGACTTAAATAAAATTAAAAAAAAAAAAACAAAAAAAAACAGTTGACTAAAATAAAATGGAATTGATAAACACATGTACGCTAGTACTGATAGATACAGGAACAAATAATGATTTTTTTTTTATCATTTCACCCAACGCAAGGCAATAAAAACACTGATGCAGTGTCATTGAGTGTTAGACAAGATGAGGAAAAAAAAACACTTTATTGGAGAGAGAACAATGAAAGAACAAAAATTAAGACAGAAGATAACGATTGACATTGCATTTAAATTTTTAAAGATCAAAGTTGATTGTGAAGCAAGTAGCCTCACTTGGTCTGACAATATGCTCGTTCAGTGGTGCTGTTTCGGGACTATAAAAACATGGACACAATCTTCCCCTTTCTCTTTTCAACCTAGCATAAAATATTTTTCATAATAAATTAGTTGGAAGTGACAAACATGTACAATACTGATAATTATGGTGGAGAAGAATGAATTCAAAGAAAACCTACAAATAACAACTAATAATTTAAATAAGATTACCTTACCTATTATTACCTAGATCTACTCTCAATCAGTAATTATATTCAACCTAACTGTAATTAATGGTCAGTAAAGTAGTAAGAAATAGTTTATGGTGATTTGATTGTTCAATGAGGTCTGAAATGTACTTGTCAAAATATTGTGACGAAATTGCATCACTATTTTAGTAAGTTGCTGATGCCCTTTTATTAGACACAGAATCAGAAAGGCATAAGACAGTAAATTCATCACCAATACAATTGCCTTAGATATATTAAAAGATGCTGGGAAATAGTTGGTTCCTTGTACCATACCAGTAAGTGCTTTATTCCTCCTCCTTCTCCCATCCTCTACCTTTACAAGAATCAGATCAGGCCCAAAATGGAGTACTGCTGTTATAACTGGGCTGGACCTGCCGAGTCTTCCCTTTCCAATTTTTTGGCAGGGTTCAAACCTGTGTCCCTCTTTGTCCTCTCCTGATGTGTTGTTCTAGAAGTTCATGTAAAACCTTATCTCCTTGATTCTGAGGTTTTTCCTTAAGGCTACTAAATAATATACAATAGTTGACTGATAACAAAAAACTGAGTAAAAGACACTTCTAAGATTTTTCTAACATTGTGCAAAATATGTGGCTGCAAACCCATACTCTGATCTTTAGTGAATATCTACACAGATGATACAATATCATATGGGTGCATCTGCAAAAATCTAGATGACCAAAGGCTGGCAACTGACCTCTCCTCTTATATAACTATAACAACTCAATGGGGGTAAAAAACTGGCAGGTCACATTCAATGCCTCAAAAAGCAAACTGGTAATTTTCTGTCATCACTGAGAAAATGCTGCATTTTTGACTATCATGATGAAAGGTTGTTGCCTCAAGGAGGCTCTGTTCCCTGAAAGCCAATTGGGACTCAAGATCCATTGATAAAGATGTAGGAAAAACAGTTGTTCATTGTGCCACTTTAGATGGTTCCTTAATCTTTCTGCCATGTTCTATCTCTACAAGAGTCAAATCAGACAAAAATTGCTGCCATATCTGGGCAAGAACTTTCCAGTCTTGATAGAGTTATAAAGCATTTACACTGCCTTGTGGATGATTATTTCCCACTTTACAACCTACAGACAAAATTTCACAAGCCTCTTGCTACTCTATTGCATTTTCCATGGCAAATGTTCTAACAAGCTACATTCCTTAGTTCCACCAATTCTAACCTTTGCATCTAGGACCTACAATGCCATGTACACTGGAATGAAACATGCTCATTCCCTTCATAGTCCATGAATAAAAGGTTCCATTCAGACAGCTACTTCCCAAGAACTGTGATTGGAACAGACTCCTGAGTGGATGCTTTTGCAATCACTACAATCTTAACATTAAGTCCATAGTTAGCCATTACCTTTCCTATATATTCTCATAAACTGCACTTCTTACCTCCTTCTCTTACACTCATACAACAACTTCATTCAGTAACACTCTACCTTGAGTGTCACTTAACCTCTTCAAGTATAAGGTTAACCATTACCTTTTCTACATATCCTCATAAACTGCACCTTCTTACCTCCTCCTTTTATGCTCATACAATAACCTCATCAGTAAGCCTTTTGCAGCTATTATCAATATGAAGAAAGGGTCTTCTCAATCATAAAATCCTTCCTAACAGGTAGGTCCCTGAAGGTAGTTATGAATGGCCAGTCCTCTGGTGCCATAACAGTCAACACAGGCGTCCCATAGCAGTCCTTGGCTCAAACTTAAACATCTATGCTGATGATAAGACTATATATGTGTGACACTATTTAGCTATGGTAATTGGCTAACTAATTAACCTTAGAAATTAAAAACAGGAAATACTTAAGGCGAGAAAGAGCTATACCGAAAGATAGACTGAGCGACATTAAAAAAAAAGAATTTATTTTATTTACAAAAGGAATATACTTTTCGCAAAAGGCAGAAAATCAGTAAGAATGAGCGAGACTGTGATTCTGTCAAATTAATTAATGTCACGATAAGGGAGTGACACGGCAAATGAAACAGAATTCGGAAAGATAAACAAAGTCAGCTGACGCATGCAGCCATGAAAAAATTTCAGCTTGTGACCACCCTAGAGAATAGCTATTAATTATCTTTCAGAGATATCATTTAACTTTAATTCCTGATTCCAGCAAGGGAAGCCATCTGGTCTATGTACGAATCTTGACATGAAAAAAAAGAATTGAGAAGGGGATCATTACTATTGCTTATTCAAACTGTTGACGTCAGAAAATGAGCATCTGGTGATAAGAAAATTTCAAGACATGAGAAAAATAAAGAATTTAATTGTCGGGTTGGCATGACCATCCAGCTGAAGGAAAAGCTGAAGGAAAAGGAAAAAGAAAAAAAGGATTTTGTAAACAAAATTTCCGATAATAATTCTAAGAGGGCCAGTCTAGCCATGCCCACACTGCCGAGAGATCATTGGCTAACTGGTAGCATGGGTGATAGGTGGTGGTGAATGTATGAGAAAGACGGAGTTGTTAACACCCATTGAGGGGATTCGTATGAGATACCAATGTGAGAGAGGAAGAGTCTAAAAGGAGAACAAAGAGAATTCTTGTTGGGAATTAAGAATTGTCAAAGAACCCAAACCACGTCAGGCCCCACCTCGGAGTTGGTAGGTGTCCATATAAACAAATGTCTCGAGGCAGCTGCAGAGAGTTTGGGGCAGAATTTCATGGAGTGCCAGACATGGTTGGAGTTACAGAGTCAGAGTGTTGCCTCACAAAAGCTGACCGAAAGATTTCCACATACTTTTCGACTTATGATCAAAAGCAAGTTTTTATTGATGAATGACTTAAGATATTATAACTCGCTTAAGAAACGCAAAAAGTGTCACGAATCCATAGAAACAGGCTGGGAGAGAAACACACTCCTGTATTCAACAGATAGTTAAAGATAATTGTTATTTCTCAACATATTTGAACTTCGTGAGTTTGTTTTATTATTTTTCTTTTACTTACGCTTGTGTGGTATCACCTTTACCCTGGATTCAGCTTGCACTACGGCCCGACACCTGATTGATTTCTTCTACCTAAGATCAAAGTCACAACGTGGGTAGATCAAAGCAGTTACTTCGGTGACCAAGCGTTAGAGGCGAGCTGAGAACAACAAAGCTGGTATTGAAAAGGAACAACCAGATCGACGGGGACACAGACTGGTAGCAGCAACAAGGAGTCAACCCCAAAACGCTGGTGGAAGAAATCTTACAGCTTCGCGACGCAACTAGGAGTTGACCATGGGCCAACAACACAGTGTCATATATTGACGTTGCGACCAGTGGACGTCACATATTGGCTCTGGACTGCGACTGTCGGTGGGTGTCACATATGCGTGCACCTCTAAAACTCTCAATGACCAGAGATTGGTGACTGATCTCTCTTCTGATCTAGTACAAACTACCCAATAGGATAAAAACTGGCTGGTTACATTCAATACCTCGAAGACCAAGCTAGTTATGTTCTATCATTGCTAATCTAACTCTGAACAGCTGCCAGTCAAGATGAACAGAGTTCTTCTCAGGGAAGCACCATGCTTTGAAAGACTGTTGAACCTGGAACTCATACCTGACCTCAAGTGGAACTCATACATACAATCCATTGCTAAGGATGCAGGTAAAATGGTCAGTTCCCTGTACTGGTCCAGTAAGTACCTGACTTCTGCTATCTTCTACCTTGTAGGTGACGAATTATTCTCCACCCTTCAATTCCTCTCCCACAGGCAAGATGTGGCAAGCCTCTCACTGCTCTACCTCTACTTCTATGGTAAGTGCTTGGACAAACTACATTCCCTGGTACGCCCAAGGCATAACTTCAAGCCAAGTAGACACTTATATAGTAGCAAACCACCCACATTTCCTCCATATTCCACCAGTGTGAAATAAGTTCCATTCAAGCAGCTTCTTCCTGCAAACCGCTGCCCTGTAGCATTGATTCCCAAGAGGATTTTTCTCCAATCACTACAATCATAACCTATTCAAAAATAGGGTTAATCATTATCTCACTCATCTATACACACAAATGGCCTCCTAATGTAACACTCAACCTCAAGTGGGGGCTTGTAAAGGGTGACTCACTGTAAAAATAAAAAAAAAAAAAAAAAAAGAAAATTCAGTAACACTACCTTGAGAGGCTCTTAAGCTCTTCAAGTCATGGAATAACCGTTATCTTTCCTACATATGCTCATAAAATGCACTTCTTACTTCCTCCTTCATACAATAACCTCATTCAATAACCCTGTATCTTGAGTGTCTATTGAGCCCTGTATTATGTGAAAATTTTTTCTAAAAAAAATGAGGCTTATTCCATTTAGTCAATGGTGATATTCATGTCATTATCTACCTCCAGAACCATTTACCCAGTAAACAGTAGTGAAGGCAATTTGTTAGAGAATTAAGTATGGATCGCTATATCTTTCATGTCTACAGTAAAAAGGTTGTTTATTCATCTCACTGATAATTCCATCAAATGATTATAAAAATCAGTTAGCAATCTTTAAAATAAAATTCAAATAATTTTTTTTTTAAATAATTTCAGGTAAATAAATTAAATTTTCTTTTTTTAAAATAAAATAAAGTTGTTTATAAATCAAGCCTTTGCTACTTTTGTGCATGTTTTTATTGGCTGTTCAAAAATGCAACCAACCAAAAATTGGCCTTACACAAAATATGTCCTGTTCATTAAAAAGGCAAAACAATAAAGATGATAGATATGAACAGATGAATATATATATATATATATATATATATATATATATAGAGAGAGAGAGAGAGAGAGAATTATTATAAAAATGAAGACTTTAAGAGATCATCGTGATATTTTAATTCGATAGAGCTGATATTGGTTCCAAATCATTTGGTCTCTTTGGATTTATATCCTCTTTGGAATTATCCATATGGATTACCAAATAATATCATTATATATATATATATATATGATATTATTAAACACATCTTGAAAGGTACCAAGTGCAGACTTTCAAGAAGTATGTTGTCTAAAGAAATCTCTGAATCCAAGAAAAAAAAAAAAAAAAAAAAAAAAGAGTATGAAACTGTATTGAGAGAGGTGGAGCACAAAAACAAATTTAATTTTAATCCTCAACCAAACCAGCAATTGAGGATAAAAATAGAAAAAGAGATATAATCTGGTTTAACTCCATTTTTAATTTAGAAGTTAAAAACCAATATAGGGAAAAATATTTTTGAAATTGCTTACAAAGCATTTCCAAAAAAATTTTAAATGGCATAAAATTTTCAACAGAAATATGGTAAAATCTGGATAATATCATAAAGAAACACAATACGAGGAACTTCAAGACAGATGCACATAATAATGTCACCAACATCAGCTCCTGCAATTGCAAGGATAAAACCCGAGTCATACTAACAGTGAATTTTTCAATCTTTTGTATTACTATTATCTGCTTTAATATTTCAATTTTTTACAATCGTGTATTGATCACTTTCTTAAAATAACTGGATTGAAAGGATTAAAACTAAAATAAATAGACATAAAACCTATATATATATATATATATATATATTAGAGAGAGAGAGAGATTTTAAAGAGTAGAGAGAAGCTGGCAAACGTTTTTGGTTATAATGTAGATTTTTTAAATATATATTATACTTTATTTTTATATATTTGCTACACAAGTTTCGGGTCTTGCGACTTAATCAGGTGAAGAGTGGTTATGTCCACATATTATTCAAAGTAATTAATTTTTCTTTATGTTTTCCAATGTTTAACCATTGTCTTTTGCGTGTAGTAGTCATCCAAAGAAAATTTGGATTAGCACTACCATAATTGATTTCAACTTGATTACTTAAAATTAAAGAAGAAATTAACAAAATTTTTCAAATTCATAATGTGGAGTATTTTTTTGTTTTTATTTTTTTCATATATTTCTATCAATTACACCAGAGGCTCTCAACCAGGATACATGTAGCATTGCTGGGGGTCCACACAAAAATATAGCAAATTGGGGGTTCACATTAATATTTTAGTGGGCCATAGAGCAATTTCACTTCAGAACGGTTATTGCAACTGAGAATTGGAATTTCTACAGTAATCTATGCCATATTAAAATACAACTCTAAAACTAGCAGAAAATGAGATCAAGTGATTTAATTTAGTGTCCCTTTTACTCTACCAGATGTTTTGATTGTAAAAGTTGAATAAAAACTGAAAAGGATATATAAAGAAAGGATTATATATATATATATATATATATATATATAAAGGAAAATTATAAAGATTCCTAAACTTATCTATTAGTAAAAAATAAAATAAAGCCTTTTTTTCATTAAATGGTTATGGGTTGTCACCAAAAAAAACTTAAAAGTAAAAGTGGTCAATGAGTAAAAAAAAAAAAAAGGGTTGAGAACCACTGGATTATATGCTCCTGGTTAAAAATTAATGAAAATTAATGATTCTTAACCTTTTAAAAAATATTACTATTATGTAGTGTTATTAGGTTGGTGCAAAAAGAATGTCATTTTCTCACATATGTTACTATGTGAGAAAACGACATTATTTTTGCACCAACATAATATTTTTTTTGTAGATAAGCTGATCATAAAAACTCACATTATATGGTAATTCAAAATCTTTACAGACTTTCTTTAGGTTGGTTGGTTGGGTTTTATGGCATATCAACCACTGTGGGTTATTTAATGCCAAATCAAGTTTATATATATATATATATATATGCCAAATATATGAATTTTAAATGCCTATTTTGTATTGAACATTTTTAGCAAGCTAGAGCTTACTTGCTTGCACACTGCAAAATAATCCTAGCTATTTTTGTTTAAGGACATTTGATAAGGACAATTTATTTGCAAAATGGTAAAAAGTAGGATATGTTGTTTATACATCAGTCTACATCTTTGATAAGAGACCAATTCTTTTTAGAAATTCCAATATTTTTTTTGGTTCAGTTTTTGCAAATAATTTCTTCATGTTCTTTGTGTTATAGAATTTTCTACAGATATGTACGAGATTTGTACATTCTATTAGTATATGTTTTACAGTATATTGTTTTCCACAGGAACATTTAGGAGTAGGTTCTTGTTTTAGTATGAAAGAGTGAGTCAGTCTTGTGTGTCCAATGCGTAGTCGGGCATTGGTGGTTTGTTCTTTTCTTGTTTTAAGATTCAGTTGCCTTTCCTTTAGAATTGGCGCTATTTGGTAGAGTTTATTATTGGTATTTCTGTCCCATAGTTTTTGCCATTTTAGTGTTATTGTTGTCTTGATTTTATGTTTTAGGTCAGTGTATGGGATTTTGATGTTTTGGTCGGGTGTCATGTTAAGAGCAGCTTTGGCTAAGGAATCAGCTTTCTCATTTCCCTGGATTCCAGTATGGCTTGGGATCCAGCAAAATATCACCTTTTTGCTATGTGTCAAGGTCTTCAGTTTGTTCAACAGTTTAACAATAAGAGGGTTATTCTGTTGTGTATTTTTTATGGATTGTAGGACAGAGATTGAGTCGGAATGAATAATGAATTTTTTTATGTTGCTGGCATCAACAATCTGAAGAGCCAAATTTATTGCACAGATTTCTGCAGTGAATATGGAAGCTTCATTTGGGAGACATTTTTCCACTGTTTTCTTACCAAGAACTACTCCACATCCAGTTCTATTGCTGTTTTTGGAACCATCAGTGTAAATGTGCGAGTAATTTGGGTACTTTTCATGAATATTGTAGAGTTTTTCTTGATAAGTTAATGGGTGTGTTTTATTTTTAGGGAGTTTGTTGAGATCAAGGTTGACCACATGTTCTTTAAGTTGCCAGGGAGGTGAGCTTAGTTTAACGGTTTCGTGGATGTTTGTAATCGAGATGTTGTTGTCTTCCACTGTATGTTTCATTCGGAGACCAAAAGGTTTTATGGCCTTTTCTTTTTGATCAAATATGGCTTGGTATTTGGAATTAAAAATGCAATTATAGGCTGGATTGGTGGGTTGAGATTTGATTTTAGTGTAGTATTGCAGACCTAATTTTGTGAATCTAAGTTTTAGTGGTGGTTCGTACGATTGAAAATAAAGGCTCTCCACAGGGGATGTTCTAAATGCCCCCGAGACGAGTCTCAATCCTTCATGATGGATTGTATTGAGAGTTCTTAGATAAGATTTTCTGGCTGCTCCATATATGTAGCAGCCATAATTCAGTTTTGATCGGATTAATGTTCAATACAATTTAATGAGAGTTTGTTGATCTGCACCCCAGTCTTTGTGGGCTACAACTCGAAGTAGTTTTAGGGCTTTACTGCATTTTTCTTTTAGATATTGTATATGGGGGATGAAGTTCAGTTTTTTATCAAATACAACTCCCAGAAATTTATATTGTTTGACTACCGGAATTTCTGTTTTGTCTAATTTTAGTGTTGGGTTATTATGCATTTTCCTTAGTTGACAAAAATGCATGCATTGGGTTTTTGATTTTGAAATCTTGAAGCCGTTTGTGATAGCCCATCTATTTATTTTGTTGATGCCTTGTTGCAGCTGACGTTCTGCAGTACGTATGTATTTGGATGTGGAGGTTATACAGAAGTCATCAACATACAAATAGTTATCAACTCCAGGATTAAGATAGTTGGTAATGCTATTAATTTTGATGTTGAAGAGGGTTACTGACAGTATACTTCCCTGAGGAACACCCTCTTCTTTGTTTTGAATGTCCAACAGGGTTGAACCAATTCGGACTCGGAACTTCCTGTCTGAAAGAAATGATTTGATGAAGTTTGGTAGTCTGCCCTTCAATCCCATGTCACGCAGGTCTTTCATAATACCATACCTCCAAGTGGTCTCATAAGCCTTTTCCAAGTCAAAAAAAATGGCTACAAGGTGTTGCTTTTGGATGTATGCCTCCCTTATAGAGGTCTCCAACCTGACCACATGATCCATCGTAGATCTTTGATTTCTGAAGCCACATTGGGAGTTGGTAAACAGGTTGTTGGATTCTACATACCAAATTAGCCTTCTATTAATCATACGTTCCATAGTTTTGCACAGACAGATGGTTAGTGCTATTGGACAATAATGTGTAGGATAGAGATTGTTTTTCCCTGGTTTAGGAATGGGTATGATGGTAGCTAGTTTCCATGATTCTGGGATAGTGCTATTTTTCCAAATTAAATTGAATATATATAGTAGGTATTCTAATGATTTTGGTGGTAGTTGCTTGAGAAATTCATAATGAATTTCATCTGGTCTGACTGCAGTGTTGTGAGAAGCTTGTATGGGTTCTTTTAATTCTTGTAATGTGAAGAATCCATTGTAATTTTCTGTACTGTCTGAATTAAAATTGAGCTTCTGTTTTTCGATTTTATTTTTATAGTTTAGAAATTCTGTATTAGTATTGTCAGAGGAGGAATTTAGTGAGAAAGTCTCAGCCAGTGTATTTGCGATGTCTTTAATGTGTGTTACCTCATCATTATTTTTAATGAGGTGTTTAATGGTGGTAGAATTGTTTTTGCCCACAATTTTGCAGATAATTTTCCACACTGTAGCAGTTTTAGTGGAGGAGTTTATTTTGCTTATGTAATTTTGCCAACTATTCTTTTTGGCCAACTTAATTGTTTTCCGGGCCTTTGCTCGGAGCAATTTAAAGGAGTTGAGGTTAATGGTGGAAGGTTCTTTGTTGAATTTACGGAGAGCATTACGCAGTCGGATTGCTATTTTACATTTGTCATTATACCAAGGAGTGTTGCGCCTGTTTGATGGAGAAGTTTTTGGAATGGTTTCGTTTGCTATTGTGATTAATGTTTCTGAAAAGTGTTTAATTGGGTCTGAACATCTTGAATCTTGAACCAGTCTTGTATTGCATAATGTATTGAATTGTTGCCAGTCAGCTTTATTTATTTTCCAACTGGGAGGTCTGTTATTATCAGTGGAAGGTTTTGTAATATTTATTATGATTGGGAAATGGTCACTGCCACAAGAATCATCATGAACCTTCCACGTATAATCCATGTAGCTAGAAGGATCAGATAGAGTGATGTCAATAGCTGAATAGGAGCCGGTAGATGGATTGAGATGGGTTGGAGATTTGTCGTTTAAGATGCAGAGATTATTATTGATTATGTTTTCCAAGTTTTTACCCTTTTGATTAGTTTTAAGACACCCCAATATGGTATTATGACTGTTAAGGTCACCTAATAATAAGTGGGGTTTAGGGATTTGGTCAATTAGCTTATTGAGTTTTATTTCATTGGATCATGAGGTGGAATGTAGATGGAGCAGATACTGACTGTTTTGTGCAATGTTGTTTTGACAGCAGTGACTTGAAAATCACTGTCAATGGTTATTTGATGTTGGGGTATGTCTTTCCTAACTAGGATTGACACACCTCCAGAAGCTCTGTGTCCGTCTTTGTGTAAATGATTATATGAATTGTAATTTTTTATTTTTAAGTAGTTATTGTCCTTGAGGAATGTTTCTTGAAGGCATACCACTTTGGGATTATATTTCTTGAGGAGTATGAGAAGTTCTTTAGCTTTAATTCCTCTGCAATTCCACTGTAACATTGAATTATTTTGCAGGTCCTTCATGTCAAGTTGGAATTATTGCTTTTTTTTTTTTTCGACTTGTTTTTACTGTTTGGCTCTTCTGTATCCATCTTTTCTATCATGCTAAACCTATTTTTGGTCTCAATCTTCGATGTTGATGGGTCTGAAGATTGGCTTAGTGGATTCAATGACTTTAAACGTTCCCATGAAGTCAGGGTATGATCTCTCTTTGATTGTGGGGAACGTTCTACTTTATCATTGTTAGGTTCAGGGTTTGATATGTTATTTTTCCCCAAGTTATCAGTTTTTAAAGTTGGAGGACGGATTGGTGATCATTGCAGGTTTTGTTTTTTGGGAGGAGTGGTTTGTGTCTGGGATGTCTTTTTCGTTATTTTTTTATCATCTCTAATTTTATCATCAGATGTATTAATCTTAGCTGGAACTTCCAATCGAGATGTTTGAATACTATTGGTGTGTTCCTTTTTAAGATCTTCCTGGAATTTTGTCCACTCACTTGGATCCAAATTTATTAGTTTATTTATCAGGGTTCTATATTTACTATCTTCATTATTAGTTTCAGCCCTCCGTGTAACAGAGGCGTAGCTGGTCTCACCCATATAGGACCCTACAATTTTCCTGGCTTCCAGAAAGGACACATTTTTCTTATGTTTAACCTCCAGGATTTCTCTTTCTTTTCTGTAAATGTCACAAGATCTTGCGTATGCCGGATGGTCTTGTTGGCAATTTGGACATCTAAGAGGTTTCAAACATTCATCTTCTTTATGGTTTGTCTCTTTTTCCCCGCATTTGGCATGTCTGTCATCCTCTACAAGTGTCCCTGTGGTGTCCAAATTTCTGACATTTGAAACACCTCAAGGGAGCTGGGACGTACTGCTCAACTCTCTCCAGACAATAGCCTATTTTGAGCACTTTAGGTATTTGTGGTTGATTAAATGTCAAGATGTAAGTGTTTGTCTCGATTTTTTCACCATTCTTTCTTATACTAACCCTTCTTATATTAGTTACTCCCTGTTTTCCCAGGGCAGCTGTCATTTCGTCTTCTGTGGCTAAAGCCAGCTCTCGACTTCTAATGACGCCTTTGGAAACATTGAGACTTTCATGTGGGTAGCTTTTGTACTTGGTATTATAAAAATTTTTCATTTTTAAGATGTTTTCAGCTTGTCTTTGGCTATCCACCTCAACAAGCAAGTTCCTATTTCTTAATTTTTTGACATTTTTCGGGGTCGCCCGTGCCAAAATAATTTTCTCAATCAAAAATGGGGAGAATTTAGCAAGACAGACCTCCTCCAGGGATTCAATGACAATAAATCTGGGGTAGTCTGATGCTTCACACTCAGAGTCTGATTTGGATAGGTTCCATTTTGTTTTTTTAAAAAGATGCCATGTCTGGATTTTTATATGCATTGGTCCTGTGCTCCACCACCCACCACGGAGTCCAACTTGAGAAGGGAATGAACCAAGGGGGTAACCGATTCGCCTTGGCTGAAACGAGGATACACAACCAGTATACTCATATTGGGAGCGAAGTTCTGAGCCTCTGCCAAACTCTGGTTTAGTGCCGAAAAATTCAACAGCGGTCAAAAAGTCTTTTGCTCTCAACACAATTGACCCTCAGCCCCCGCCTTCTAGCACATATATGATAAAGGGTTGGGAAATGTTCCACTAAAGTAGATTCAATAGTACAGTCAGGAGAAAAATAAATATATATGTGCTAGGGCATGACGGGACGAGCCAATTGATCAGATCGGGCCCAATCTGACCGCCCATCAGACCAAGTAAGGGCCAAAATGGTGTGTTGCAAGCCATTGACCGCTCTGTTGCCGGATCAATGGCTGCTCAACCACCAGGATTCCGTCCTAGCGCCTTACGGGTCGCCACCCATGGCCAACAGGTGGCCTCGTTTGGTCTTACCCCTCTACAGAGGTGCAGTCGGCGTATTCTACAGCCCCAGCCGACAGGGCCGACTTTCTTTAGGTTATGCAACAAGTAAAAACAGAAAACAAGAAGTGCATACAATATGAATGCCTTTGATTTTATTTCCCTTTCATAAAAAAGGCAATCAAAATTAACTTCGTTGTCATTGTTGAATGGTTAAGCAAAGAGATTTTGTTTTTATTTGATATTAGGTTGGTGCAAAAATAATGACGTAATAATGTTGTTTTTTGACATTAAAAAATACGTCAAAAAACGACATTATTATGTCATTATTTTTGCACCAACCTAATAATATTGTAGCAAAAATTTAATTCCCAAGCTATTGGGAAGAGTATGTGTGTGTGTATAGATAGATAGATAGATATGTATGATAAAATATAGTTTTAGGGTATGCTATATTTATGGGTTAAAGTGCTTAATATCAGGGATAGAGCATATGTAAATATAAAAGTAGATTTTGAAGACAACACCCAGGGGCTACCATCTGTTTCATGCTAAACATAATTGTCAGGCCTGACAAACGCATTTAGCATGAAACAGACTGTCACCTCTGTGTCTTAAAGAAATTTTTAACAGTATGACATATTTATATGTAAAATATATAAGATATGATCTACAATTTTATATATCAGACTAAGAGTGGGTAATTGAATGACAAAATGGAAATGACTCCAATGCTGCACAATTTCAGCCCTTATTAGTCTGAAGTCCTTTCTCAGGATGAAATGTAAAAATGACAAATTCATTCTTTCAACAATTGTGAAAATATAAACAATTCTCGTCTTGTCATAATTATGTCTCAATTAAGCAAAAAAATTAGGTAAGTAATTTTTATTTACCTGTTTAGTGTAAAATTTCTTGAAGTCCTTGTTTTATCTATTCTGTCAAAAAGAAAAATTTATCAATGTCCTGTTGTTATTTTTTTTATTATTATTTGATAATTTTAAATGCTTTGGTTGGGTGCTGATGATCATATCTCAACTCCCACCTGCAACTTAGACACGCAATACTTTCCTAAACACATGAGCAGTTTCAAGTAGTACTGACACCTGTGCACTCCCAAGACATCTGCAAGATAAAAAAAATTATGGTACCAACCACAGAAGGGACAGCTAGGTATATTTCTTGGATTTACCCAACCAGATCTTGGTAACTCAGTATTTCTGCCTGCTTCACAATTTTTTTTTACCCAACATTTTATTTATTTTGTATTTTATTTCTTATTATTATTATTAATAATAATGATAAATAAATAAATAAAAATTTGAAAAAGTAGTTATTAGCTGAAATTTTTACCTCAAGCCTGTTGTTACCTGGGGTAAAAGATGGCTTGTTAATTTTAATGCCTCCAAAACTAAACTTCTCTATATACATCATCTGAGAGAGCCTTCTCTGCTTTCCATCAACATGGCTGATGCTAATCTCATGGAAAATGATTTGTTACACTTTCTCAGCTGACATGAAGTGGAAAGACTATATTGAATCAATTGTTATGTCAGATGCTAAGAAAGTCAGTTCATTGTGTGATATGTCCCCAAAAGGGATATATTTGATTGAAGTAGCTAAGTGGTTTTGGCTACTGTAACCAAGTAGTACACAGTAGCAGTAATCGACTGGTACTTGTCATAGTCGCAGGTAATAGGTGTAGACCAATACGATAGCCAATGGCGTAGTCCAGTGGGCGTCATCATAGACTTAAACTCCGTTGTACCTACACATCCATCTGTATTTATGACGGACACCAGCCAATCATATTCCAGTGAGGGGAACTCAGGTGTATGCATATTCCATTATATCACTGTTCAAAACAATTTTTCTCTCTAGATTCTATCTTACAAGTCTACCATTCATCCATGCTTAGAATATTGCTGACACATATGGCCTGGTGCCCCTCCTATTTACCTTGAGCTCCTTGGTAAGATCCAAAGAAGAATCAGCAATATTATTGGTCCTGATCTGGTTACTCAGCTTCAGTCACTTTCCCACTGTTATAAGGTTACTTCTCTCTGCATTTTCTATACATACTTTCATGGTAATTTTTCAGATGAGCTATGGTATCTAGACTTTTTTTTTTTTTAATTTAAGCACAGTACTAGAGTGACATCAAGATCTCATCAATTGACAGAGCTGGCTAGATATAGCCATAACTTCTTTGCTAATAGCTTCTTTTCTCACACTTCTTGCTTGTTGAACTCCCTTCTGGTTCAAAGCTTCCCAGCCAACTTTAATCTGCAAAATTTAAATGTAATGTCAATTGCTATCTACTGCCCCCACCCCCCAATTACTCTTTCCTCTTCCTGCTCATTATGAATGTTTCTGTTTCTAATTTTTCCACACCCTGTAACCCCTTGTGTTTTAGTGCTTTGCATGGGGTGATATAGATTTTTTAAAAATCTAGATAGGAATAAACTATTATGGTCAAGGGTATGTCATGTTGATTTAATTATTTCCAAATAAATAGAAAATATATGCTTGCCTCTTTTCATTCTATATTTTTTTTAAAGATTACAATTGCTAATGGCATATACTTCTCCATTTTCCATAAGAAATGTCCTAAAAAGAAAATAACATTCCTGGTCTCATATTCAAAGTATAGGTATCTAGTAGTCTAATGTTGATCCAGATGCCATAGAATGTATGTACTTGCCCCTTTCCTAATCCTATAACACTGTAATATTAAATGCAAATAGTGGAGTTGAGACCTTACATGCCCTCAAATAGGAGAGGGTGGTGAAAAGTTCTCTGATTGACCCACTTCCCCAAATCTTACCAAACATTACATTTTTTCCTTCCTTTTCAATCTCTTGATTTGACAGTGATCTTTTCAGCACCCCCTGGTCAGTTCTGTTTACTGCTTCCTTTTGATTTCTCAACAAAAATAGTCGAGATTGTAGCTTGAGATTAGAGAGAAAAAAATTACCTTGGAATCAGTGGTAATAGCTGAAAAAGCTGACAAGTGAATCCAGATTGCTAGATAAAAAATGAGAGGGGTTGGGTATAATAACAACAAATTTACATTCCTCTGTTTGATAGCAAAAAAATGTGCTACCTCGTTTCAGAGGGGAATAATCAGGAAATGATGGTCATCAACAGAAGTCATAGCGAAATATAAGCTTCATTTTAAAAAGAAAAGAAATTCCCCCACCCCCGAGTCATTTTTTTATCATAAAAAAACTTATACAAAAATATTTACCTCAGAGATATGCTTCATAGACTCAAAGTGTACATTTGCACCAACATCTCACAGAAAAATTTGTCTTAGCCACCTCTTTGGGAGTAGTGGTAAAGGTAGTTTTGGTTGTTTTGTTTAATAGCATATCAACACCTCTATGGGTTATTTAATGCTGAAATCTAAATATTTTATACGCAATTTTATTTTATTTGTTTTAGATAATAATTTTTTAGTGATACACGCATGGTAAACCTTCCTCCAGTAGAATGAACTCTTCCTCCTCTCATAAATACAAACTGCGAGAGTTGGATACGAGAAGAGTGAGAAGTGAAGTGGAGTAGTAGATGCAGTGCTAATCTACTTATTACTAACACTATTGTTTTGTATACATCTTCAATATACTTTTTCAACCTACCTTCGTCTTCCGTGTCTTTCTTTCTGGCCCCTAAACAGGCCACAACAA
Source organism: Acanthosepion lycidas (assembly GCA_963932145.1). Taxonomy (NCBI): domain Eukaryota; kingdom Metazoa; phylum Mollusca; class Cephalopoda; order Sepiida; family Sepiidae; genus Acanthosepion; species Acanthosepion lycidas. The sequence continues at coordinate 50,539,315 of OZ010613.1, read as the reverse complement.
CAAGTCTTACTAATTAACCCATAGCTGGGGGAAGAAGAGGTGGATTCATACCTTTCCCAAGGGTATTTGTGTGTATGTGAATATAACAAACCCAAATAGAATTGGAATTCGGCTCTCCAAATAACAATTCCTAGCCATTATGTCTTACACCGTCCATATATCCAAGGTAGAGGTAGTCTGTATCCCCACAAATAGAGTAATTACAATATGATAAAATCATCTAAATATTGTGTCTGAGCATTAATGTCTGAAGTAAAAAGAAAGTGAAGTCGAAGACAAAAGGAAAGAAACACGGTCGCTCATCTCAGTTTCTTGCTTGCCCTAGCTGTCCTTAGAAACACCGCTAAGAATGCCTTTCTCCTTACTGCTGGTATCAGTCTCGTTTGTTTTTTAATCCCATTGCAAAGTACTCAATCTGGATGTTTAGATTAAACTCACATATGCATATGCAAATCATGTCACGTTCCCAACATGGCTTGTCTATTGTGTCTCAAGATTGTGCCCAGTGAACCCTGCCATTCCTGCAAGTTATCATATTTTGTTGGTGTAAAAATCCGCGCACTCTCCTGCTCGCCTATCCAGTTTAAGTTTTGCGTAAGCAGAGAATGCCCCATCAGAAAAAGCCTCCTTCAGCTGGGCTTCAATCAGGTCAGTGTTCATCTACTTAACATCATCCATCTCCAAATAGAGTTGGAGCACATCTCCCTCCTTCTGGAGTCTTGCCCCCACCTGCACCTTCTTGAGCCATGCCACCACATCTCCATGGAAAGGCTTTATTATGTGACTGCTGAGTTTCACCATTGCCATTTTGAGGAAGTCAGTAAATAGGTAGCAATTCTGAAATAGCTTGAAGTAAAAAGAAAGTGGAATCAAAGACAAAAGGAAAAGAAACATAGTCGCTCATCTCAATTTCTTTCTCACCCTGGCTCTCCTTAGAAACACTATTAAGAACACATTTCTCCCAACCCTCAGTATCATTTCCTTTGTTGTTTAATCCCTCACAACATACTCGATATGGATGTTTGGATTAAATTCACATATGTATATGCAAATTGAGTCACTCTCTGAATATCCTGGCTTGTCTATTGTGTGTTCACTCTACTTGGATAAATCAACGTCAGCTGGATAATGCAAGGCTCAGGTTCAAATCACACCAAAATTAATTTGGCTTACAGCTACAAACAATGCATGTTGCCATGCAAATTCTTTTCACGGCAGGCAACTGACATCTTCTCTCAGCAACTCCTTCATTACATTCCCTCTGATGTCCTCATCACAAAAAAAATGCAGCTGAGCATGTGCCTCTTTATCCGGGTGCTCCTTTGGAGCAGGGGAGTTCTAGCTTCTTCCTGGGATGAATTATATCCAAGACCGTCATCAGGCATTTTGTCAACATTTTCTGAGCTACTGGTGTCAGAGGTATTGTCTAGTGATACGGACCTTAGCTTTTCCAATGGTTCACTTTCTTCTGAGGTGCAACTGGTGTTCCTGAATGGCACACACATTCTTGAACAAGGGCACAAGTTTTTTACATGATGAAAAGTTCCATAAACAAGCAATGAGTGGAGACTATTGATTCCGGTCACCTGGCCCATCCTGGATGTATTTGTACATCTGCTGTTTGGGATTCTGACCCATACAGTATCCCCCAACCAGAACTGTCCCTGGACATCTTGCAGTGCAGGGGCAGTCACTGGATCAATATGCTGTATCCAGATATTGTAGGTGTGTATGGTGTTGGCCAGAGCTGTGGAATTTGAAACGCTGTCCTTTGACATGGCGATATAGCAGTAGATCACATCTGGTATGGGCATCATTTCGTAGCCACAATGGTTTTTACACTTCTGTGGTTTTTCTCAACTATACCATTACCAGTTCATAGGCACACCAGAATCAAAGATGTATATCCCAGTCACACAGGAACTGCCAAAAGTGTTGACTGATAAATTTGGTACTGTTGTCAGTCAGGATCGCAGCTGGTGGGTCACACTCATAAAATATGGACTCTAGCTGGCGTATGACACTTGCCAGGTCCTGCTGACTCAAGAGCGCCAAATGGCAAATCACAAGGGACCAAAATCAATAAGTGGCCGCTGTCATGATGTGTGATGTCCACTGTTCCAAATGTCCTGCACATCAAGCCTCACTTTTCGCCAGTGTACAGGTGCAGGATCAATTTACTGGCATGCCTCACACATCTTCACTGCTATTCGTATGTCTGCTTTTGAAACAGTTGGGTCTCTCTATTTGGCAAAATATAATGTGATTATCCCAGGGTGCCTGATCCATTGATGGATATGTACTATTTACTGAATGCTCAGCTGATTTGCAGAAGCAGCGCATGTATGGTGGGTGGGCTCAACTTCTGTTTTTACTCTGCTCAACCACTGCTGAGGTACTTTTAGTTGGTCAGCTTAGTTGTCATGACTTGACTACTGCTACATCTACTGATAGCCCATACTCATTAATCAGGTTTACAAGCATGTTGAGCCATCTTCATAGCAGCATTTCACTGGGAACCTTGGGGGTTAGTTGTGCCTTCCCTATTAGGGCATTTAAGATCCATCAGTGAACACAGGCTGAATCTGTCATGAGATGCAGTGCCTTCTCCTATCACTGGAGCACCATGTTAACTCTTCAGCGCTGTGTCGAGCACCACCAGGTTAATGTGTTGCATGTTATTCACTGTCACCATGCAGAGCCAACTGCAAATGTTAAAATGACCAACAAGTTTTCCACACACTGAAACAGGTAGGGACTCTGGAGTGTCTCCTCCTCGTGCTCAGCATACTCTGCTGCCATCATTTTGAATGTGAAGCTCAAGCACTTGTGCACCATCTTGAAGTCGCTTGGGAGTCTTGCAAGTCAGTCCAAATTTTGCCAGGTGTTCCTTCACCTGGTCAGTGGATGCTAGACATTCATTGACAAAGACATTGTCAATGTATGACAACATAGCTTGTTGTATTGCTTTATACTGGGACATCACTGAGCTCATAAAAGATTGCATTATCATCAGTGCAATGTTCAAACCAAATCCAAGTCATGTGAGGCAATACCTCTGCCCCTGTAACATTATTGTCTGATGGAGCCACAGAGATTTGTATATGTGTACCTGAAGGTATGCCCTACTCAGGTCCAATATGGCAGCATCAGATCCCTCACACCACCATTCCTGCAACTGTGCACATACATTTTGCATTTGCCGTAGTGTTGACGAAGCCATTGAGCTCCCTGAAGTCCATGATGGGTAGCACTTTGCTCTTGTTTGCTTGGACTACCACCATTAATAGAATTAAGGCCTTAGCTTGACCAAGTTCCTTTTCAGGTTATAGTACCAGCCAACCATTTTCCAGTCATAATTCCAGCTCCTTTTCATAGTTGGTCCAAATATGCCTGAATAGAGGTTACTCCAGGACTCAATTTTTTAGTGGCTCCGGTGTTTGACCACATGCCCATTTCCATGAGACAGTCCACTCCTTCTTCTGCTGGTCAAATACAGTGCTAAAGTTCAGTTCATCAATCTTGATCGCAGCACACCTGACTAATTTCTCCATAAAGAAACAAACCTCACCTGATTCAGTTAAGTGCACTACACCCAGCTTCTTGATAGCATCAAAACCTACCAGCTTTCTTCCAACAACTATGACCTCCAGGTCCAAAAGGCACATGCAGCCCACTGCAAGCTCAACTTCCATGACACCTTAGATTCTTCTTATCTGTGGTTAATAATTCAATGTTCTGGCATAACCACCAGTGGCATTTCAGTTTACTCATCAGTGTCTTGGAACAGCCAGTTTCGACTTGGTCCATGCATTGTAAGTACACAGATAATAGGACGCATTTTTTTTTTTTTTTTTTTTTTTACTTGCTTCAGGAGGAGACTGGGACTGACATCTTTTGCTCTGAGCCGTTTTCCTGGCATTCTGATGCAAAATGGCTAATCTTATTACACCTGAAACATTTCATCTCTTAGTGCAATCTCTGGATACTCATCCCATTGGGCCATTTTGTTGCACAGTCTCTGGCCATGTGGTTCTGGCCTCTGCAACTGTAATAGGCCATGCCTGTTTGGGGATTTGCTCGATGCATAACTCTGACCTCACTTCAAGGTAGCTGTGTGGCTGCAACGGTATCTTTGGCTATTTCTTTGTCAGCATCCTCAACTGTGTCAGCAAATCTCCCATGGTCAACTTTTCGATGGCTGGTGCATGTTGCAATTCCATTGAGATATCACTGTCATGAATGCCAGCTTCATCACTGTCTCAAGATTGCGTCCAGTGAACTCTGCCATACCTGCAAGTTATCGTATTTTGTTGGTGTAAAAATCCACTCACTCACCTGCCCACCTAACTAGTTTCAGCTTTGCATAAGCAGGGAACGCCCCATCAGAAAACGCCTCCTTCAACTGGGCTTCATTCAGGTCAATGTTCATCTGCTGAACCTTGTCCATCTCCAAATAGAGTTGGAGCACATCCCCCTCCAAATATATATTTGTAATTGGAAGTCAGTTCTCTGATTTCTAATTCCAAGCAGTTATCCATTACAATACATAGCCAAGCTTACAGCACCTGGTATTCCCAAGCAATCACCCATCTAGATACTGACTAGTTTTGACATTGCTTAACTTCAGTGATTTCAGAGCCTCTATGACTCTAATGAGTTAGGAGACTTGTGTTATCATGGATATAATACTGCCTATAATGGGAAAATGAAAACTGGAAATATTTTCTATTTCCAAGTACCCCTATTAACTCCAGCCTTTCAGGAGTAAAGATTATCACTACAAGATAATTAAAAAGTTTATTTAATTTTTCATTAATTCATGACCTCTTACAATTCACTATTCAACTACATAAAAAAAAAATTAGCTGAAAGAAATTACAGAATTCAGTGCTTAAATAATGGCATTTCACTTTTAAATATCAATGTTACCATAGTGATTTTCATCCCTTTATAAACCTGTAGATGACCTTCACTGTTCTTGCAGCATCAAATCCCCCACCACTCCTAAAGAGCTGGCTAAGATAAATTCTTCTGTGAGAGATGGAGGAGCAAATGTACACATTTTGTCCATGAAGCATCCTGATGGTAACCTCCAGGAAAGTGATTCATTGCACCTTCTCAAGCTAATGTTTTCCACTAATGTTAAGTGGAAAAATTATATTGAATCAACTACTGGGTCAGTTCACTGTGTCATGCTAGACAATTTTTCCCGCCAGAACCTATCTTACATATTTATAAGTCTACCATTCATCTATGCTTTGAATATTGCTGCGACATCTGGTCTGGTACTCCTGCTGTGTATTGAGAGATTCTTGATAAAATACAAAGAAAAATCTGCAATGTTATCAGTCCTGACCTGGCATCTCAGCTCCAGTCAATTTCCTACCACTGTAATGTAGCTTCTCTGTGCCTTTTCTATAAATACTTTCATGGTAATTGTTCTGATGAACTTTCCTCTATGGTACCTACACTTTATGAATTTAAGCACAATACTAGATTGGTAGCAAGGTCTCATCAAGTTGAAAAGACTAGATGTAACTAAGTTCTATGTTAGAAGTTTCTTCTATCACACTTCTTGCTTGTGGAACTCTTTTGGCTTCTAGCTTCCAATCAATTTTGATCTTCAAAAATTTAAATGCAATGTTAATCATCATCTTCTGTCTTAAATCCTGTTTTTCATTGTTCTTAATATTTTTTCTCATATACTGTCACACTCAGTAATCTTTACATCTTAGTGGCTTTATTGCCTTGCTTGCAGTGAAATGATTAAGAAAATGTCTCTTAAGTTAATATTTTAAGTTTTCTTGTAGAGCATATCTTCAATGTGTCATGTCCCTTTAGGACATAGGTGATCAAGGCTCTCCACAATTTCTTGTCCTTCATAGCTTTTAATAAATTTTGTCTTTTTGTTATTTCTCTTAAACCTTATTCTGCCACCCATTTATGCCAGCTCACTAAGATATGCATTGTTTACCTCTGCCCCTTAATCTGTCATGTGAGTATCAGATTTTCCAAGCCTCATTATTTACCCTAGAAATTTCAACTATCTCTTCCTGATATTAAGTATAAGTATACTTGTATACTTTTTGTTGCCATTGTCTCTAGCACTTTGTCATTGCTCGCTCACATGTTTAGTCCATGGTATCCTCAGCATCCTTCTGTAGAACCACATTTCTGTTAATTTGAGTCTCTTCATCTCTGAGGTGACTGTCCAGCATTCACTGCCATATAGGAAGTTTGATATCACATAGCAGTTCAGTACTTTTTTTCTTTGTTCCTAATAAAGTTTCTCTGTTCCTTAATACTCTGCTTAGTTTTTGGAATGCATCTTTTGCTATCCAAATGCATCTTTGGATTTCAGTGTTGCACTTTCCATCTACTGCTATTGTCCTACCTATGATATTATGGGTTAACTGCATAATCATATAGGTAACTATGTTATGGATTAAAAGACAAAGTAATTTAAGGTAAAAATGTATTGAAAGTGCACTAATTTCTGAGTCTTCCATGCTAAGTTTCCTTTCAGGATCATACAGCATATTACCTTTCTTAACAAAACAACTGCTCTTGCAAGATGAGATATGGAAAAATAATAGTGATAAAAACAAGTGTGAGAAAGCTGAATTAAGCTGGCTCATTTGTGCATCTTGAGCCATTGAATGGTAGAAATTTAAAATTTAAATTTAAACTTACATAGTCCTTGAATCTTCAACATTTCTCTTGATGTATAACACTAGCCTATAACATGAAAGTGTTAAAAATAAAAATAGCCAATTTTAGGGCACAGAAAATAAAAATGTTGTCCAAAATCATTGACTGGCTCTAGATGTCAAGATACAATACTAGTGTTATATGAATATTACATCAAAATTGTTGCCCTTGCCAGACGAATTATTATTCTCTTAACCTCATTATATATAATTATCCTAATAAACTAATTATTATTCTCCTTTCCACTCAGGTTTTCACACATTTTACTGACCTGTGAAAAATTCTTTGTGAATGTCTGAACAAAGCCAATAACTTCTGTACGTTGCGAAATGATTTTGCATCTCAAAAGCATAATATCTGTTGTGAGAAAAGTTTACCAATTATAATTTGGAGGCAAAATGCTGGCTGATAATTGTTGGACTGCAAACAGAGATGATCTTTCTGCAGTTTTCAAAAGATAAACTATAAAATCAACATCTGGTTGCTGAATAACTATGCATGTATATACTTCTTAAGAGAGTTTCCCCACTTATATTTTATACAATGAACATATATATTGCCATCTTGATGTGTTTGTATATAAGGTATTTAAAAAAAATAATAATTTTAATTTAAGTTTAAAATTTCAGCATCTCCTTCTGCAATCACATCGATAATATAAACATCACTTTAATCCAATGAAGTCCTAAAAGACAAAATGCTTCACATGGAAAATTTTTTCAACTTTGTCATACATTTTCCTAAAATTGTTCTGATATAAAAATTTATATATCTTTTTCCCATTCACAGATGTGTGTGTATGTCAATTACTTTTTTCATTAGCATCAGCTAATTTTAGCTAAGTCTGATGATTTTAAACAAATATTTAAGTTTGGGCCTGATTTCCTATTTATTTTCTGCTTAAAATATAACCTTAATGAGAAGTTAGAAATGTTCAGTTTTTCTCACATATTGTAATTGTGGGTGGACCCCATTATGTCTCTTAACAACTATATTTTTTAGATCCAGTCTTCCACTGACTAGTATTTCTGATATCATGAGTTTATACAACATTTTCTGATATTATGGGTTATATTAACAGTTTCTATTAAAATAATTAATAACGGCTTTCTATAGCAAAATAATAATTACTATTAATTCTTAAATATGTTTTTAGTATTTTCTTTGTTACTCAACATGTAATTATTAGAGTGAATAAAAGTTTTGATGTATTTTTTAATTGTATCTGTGATGTGTGTTGTGTTGTAATGAATATTGGCTTGGAGCAAGAACTCAGAGCTAAGTTTGAATTCCAGTCAATTCACTTACACACAAATACACTTGGAAAAGGTATGAATCCACCTTTTCTCCCCATAACTATGGGTTGAATAATAGGACAGACTGGGTTCTTTAGCCTTGGTTCACAACCAGTCTACTGCAGAAAGAAATGGCAACATATTGTGGGAAAAATATGCCTTGTCAGTCATGTATCAAAAGATACATGATTTCTGAAGCGTGTATCACATATAGTACTTAACTGACTGATGCTGCAGGTTTTACTGAGTGATAATATTAAAAACTAATTGCAGTGCTAAAATAATAACTTAATTGGACCAGGTCATCGAAAATGCAAGATTTTTAACCTCTTCAAAAAATTACCTGTGTATAAGTGCAACCTTCTATTTTTTTGTGTCATGAAACTGATCATAAAAACCCATACTATGTTTGAGTATATTAGGTATTTAAAAAAAAAAAAAAAAAAAAAAAAAAGAATTTTAATTTAAGTTTAAAATTTCAACATCTCCTCCTGCAATAAGATCGATAATATAAACATCACTTTAATCCAATGAAGTCCTAAAAGACAAAAATCCTTCACATGAAAAATTTTTTCAACTTTGTCATAAATTTTCCAAAAATTGTTCTGATATATAAAAATTTATATATCTTTTTCCCATTCACACATGTGTGTGTATGTGTGTATGTCAATTACACTTTTTTCATTAGCATCAGGTAATTTTAGCTAAGTCTGATGATTTTAAGCAAATTTTAAAGTTTGGGCCTGATTTCCTATTTATTTTCTGCTTAAAATATAACGTTAATTAGAGGTTAGAAATGTTCAGTTTTTTCTTACATATTGAAAAGTGGGGTAATATTTCTCCCATATTAAGAAGTGGGGTAATATTAAGTTGGTGGGGTGATAATCACAGTTGTAATGTCTTCCTTTGGAGGATATTTTAAGATGAAGCTACACGCAAATTTTTAGATTTTCAGTTCTCTTTGCAATTATTCTTCTGTAAAAACAACAACAAAAAAAAACAAGTCTAATTTTTACTTTTTATGTGAAATAATAAATTAAAATTTCAAAATACAAAACTTTATTACAAAACCTATTTTAAAATTTAAGAAAGATTAAAATTTAAGAAAGATGAAAATTTGCTTCAAAATAAAAAGTTTTTTGAAAAAAAGTCAATCTTCACTTCATGCTTTTAAAATATATTTAATTTTGGGACTAATCTTATTGTCATTCTTATAAACATCATGGTAATAAAATAAAAAGAAATCTATATTGAAGTAGAAACCGTGGAGACCCATGATCACCTGTATCCAGAAATGACATAGCATTAAAAAAAAAAAAAAAAAAAAAAAAAAAAAAAATCAACGTGTAGACACTATAATTCCCAAAAAGTAATGGCAATGAATAATAAAGAAAAGAATTCTGTGGAGAGCCATGATCACCTATATCATAAAAGAACATGGCATAAAAAAATTCAATGTGAAGCCTCTACACTATAATTCACAAAAAGTAATGGCAATGAATGATAAAGAAATCTGTGAAAAGCCATGATCACTTATGTCCTGAGCATGACTTAAAAAATACACACACACACGAGAAAGAGTTTTGACATTTATTTCACTTTTATTATCCCTATCTAGTAAAGTTTAATCATTTTGAAGTACCAAATTTTGCAATTTTTGTCTAAAGATTTTTTAAAATTTACATCAGCTAATGATCTACTGTAGAAAGAAATGGCAACCTACTGCAGGAAAAAAATATCTGCCTTGTCAGTCATGTATCGAAAGACACATGATTGCCTAAGTGTGTATCACGCATGGCACATAACTGACTGGGTTATCTAGTCAATCTCACATATCATATTACTGATTGGCTACTTATATAGGCTCTATGCCTTAACTATACTAATTAGGCTATCATTTATATATCACTACAGTAATATTAACTGAGCTTGGTTATGCTTTAAAAAGTTCGAGCTTTGTTTCAAGTATAAACCTAATAAGAGTTAGAAATGTCAGTTATTAATACTTAATAAAATTGCATTAAAAGAAACCTGAGTAGTAGTTTGGGTCAAATCAGAGGTGTGTCATGACCATAAGCTTCATACTTAAAAAAAAAAACAACAAAGAAAATAAAGAAAAACAATGTAAAACATTCGCATTACAGAATCAACATACAAGAACAAACTCAAACTAATAGACTTTAAACAGTAAAATTATGACCAACATGTTTCACAGATATTTCAAAATGACCATCACCAACCAACACATTCATAAAGAAGCTTAAGCACTTGAATTAAGAGCAAAATATTTTTTTTTTTTTTTTCATTTAATTCCCACCATACAAGGCAATAATACCACTAAGAAGCAAGGGGCTACTGGGAGTGAAAGAGAATGAAAAGACTTTAATGAACTGGAAATCCAATCCTAAAAAGGAGACAAGGGATAAATCTCTACTCCTGGACAAAAGACCAGGGAGGAGTGCGAACCGGGCAATGGATGAACCTGTCTACTCCTAAGGAGGAAAAAATAAATAAAAAATAACTAGTAAATAAAATTTCAGAGTTTAGGCAAAAGATATTAAAAATATGCAGTTGAAGTAGATTTAGAAGAATCCGGAAACCCAATCCTAAACAGGAAACAAGAGATAAACCTTTATTTTTGTTCAGAGGACTGAAGAGGAGTGTGAACTGGATGATAGCTAAACCTATCTACTCCTCTTGAGGTAATAAATGAATAAATAAAATTTCTTACCTTTTGTTTGAATTTTTAGATGAAGAATTAGTATTATACACAGATTTAATCAGACTAGCATTCTCATCTTGGGTGTTATTGTCACAACATTTCAGAATAAGAAAATTCTATACCCATAGATTGAATAAAGAGTTTGGTTTGAAACACCAAAAAATGTTACTGGCTATGACAGAGCCCTGAATAATGCCAGAGGGTATCATGTCTGAAATATTGTAATAGTAACAACTAGTTTGCATAAATCAGCGTATAATAAAAGACATACCTATTGAATGAAATCCAAGTGTAGAGAATCTATTACAGAAATAGTTTTCTAATGACATGTCCTCAGGATAACCAGCCACAAGTTTGAATTCAATGTCCTCAATGAAAGAGTCTGACAGGTGTGCACCTGAGAGTAATGAATATGGATTCTTCAAGGTTTTCAGTGCCTTTGGAAATTTCTGAATAATATTCCCCATATTTTTTTCGACAGTTTGTGTTTTTCAGTCCAGTGGTAATCTAGTTTGGCATCATACTCTAACTTCACATTCAGGCACGTCTATTGACATTAAACAACATTTGTTTGATAAGATATGATAACAAAATGCCACATTCTGACTTTCCCACTGTAACAGTTACATACAGTGATAGGTCAGCTTCAGGTTACCTTGTCCATTTGTAGTAACGAAAGAGAATGCAAAATACTACCCCACTTCCTAGAAAAGAATTTGTGTTCTCTGTGCTATTTGTCGAAAAAGAAAAATCAGACTCAAACTTTAGTAGACCTCGAAATATGGTAATTGTTTGTGCTTCCCCTACCAATCACAACTGGTCACAACATTTCTTACCCCCAATAAAAGAACTCTACTTTGAACAGAGATAGTTGGATGGTGGTGGATATGAATTTTTTTTTTTTTTTTACCTCTTGATTTACACCCCATGCATTTTCTAAAGTGAGACACACAAGACTAATTCATGACCTTTGGAATTATGACCCCAGACTTATGATTACTGGATCAAAACCTCTCAATTGCTATTTTCCCCACAAGATTTACAACTTTGGTAAGGTAATCAGTTTTATTAGATTAGCAGAACTATTTTATGCATAGTATTTACAGCCTGTGTCATGGTTTCTAACTCCTGCGTTTTATGTATAGAATGATCTTTCTTCACTATTTACATTATTTGGACTATTGTCCTCATCTTTGTCGCCATATTTATTACAACGTTTTGACTGTTGTATGCTCAAAAACACATAGCACAGTGGATAAAGGTGTTAGTTAGATCCAGTGACAGGACCCAACGAGTGTGAGTTCAATACCCGGTTAAAGCAGTGGAGAACTTGGAGAGGGGAATTAATGGGAGATAACTGATAACTGACATCCATTAAACATGGTACATGGAACTAGAACAGTCTACCCCAGTGAGCGAAATAAAGGGTTCAGTTCGACATTCCAACCACCTGAAGAAGGCTGGAGAGTACAACAGCCGAAATGTTGTAATAAATATGGCGACAAAGATGAGGACAATAGTCCGAATAATGTAAATAGTGTACATAATACCTCATCTCAGAAATATAGACATATGCAACATTTCCCATGCAAGGCTTAACAAAATTTACAGATAACTGAGACTAATCTCTCTTACACTCAAACAAAAATGATTAAAGTTTACCAGCCACTGCCACCAAGCAAACAGGGAAATCATGGGGATCTGGGAGCAGCAATAGAGTGTGAAAAGGGGTTGTCAATGACATTGCAACCAAATATAGGGAGGTTGAAGGATGATGATTATAATAGAATGATCAGAACTGATCCTTTTTATCAGCTTGACCATGAAAATAAGTAATAAATTTCTCAGCTGATATAAAAATCCTTGAGATTAAATTGTTTATGAGACCTAGCCACTGATTGCTGTGGTTTCTTATCAGAATAATTCCAGATCATGAATTCACTCCCCTTAGTTTTGTTAATTCAAATCAATTATAAGGTAATTTGCATTTGGCTGGGCCAATGACTTTCTTGATTCAAATGTAAGACAGCACTGCTGAAATCCCAGCACAGTAAGATTATCAAGGACACAAACAGATGGAGAGGTAAGTGTAGCACTAGGTGGAACTGTACTCCAGGGAAACGGTATCTTGGATGTTGCACTAGACACAGTAGCTTGTCTATCAGCCATAGAGGGACCTGATGCATTACCAACTGCTGGGGAGTTGAACAGAGTCATTGACAAGTTACCCATGAGAAAGGCATCAGGACTGAATGGTATTTCACCAGAGGCCATCAAGTGCACAAAGGGTGTTCTACTTGACTACATGGTGAGTCTACTCTGCTAATCCTGGGAAGAGGGATCTGTACTGCAGGATATCAGAAACTGCAACAGTCATGCTCTATAAGAATAAGGGGGAGAAAAGCAATTGCAACAATTACAGAGGAATTTGTCTGCTGAACATCATCGGAAAGTTCTTGGCTGTGTGATCATCAGTAGATTACAGAAGCTTGTTGAAAAGGTATATTCCAAATCCCAGTGTGGTTTTCAGGTCAGAGGATTCCATGATTAACATGATCTTCTCCCTTCGACAACTACAGAAGAAATGCCAAGAACAGAGACAACCACTGCACATTGCCTTCATCAACCTCACAAAAGCATTTGATCTTGTGAGCAGAGATGGCTTATTCAAGATACATGACAGGATCAGTTGAGACTCCTCAAGTCCAGTTGTTTCATGCAGATATGAAAGACATCATACAATTTGGCAACTCTTATTCCGAGTGTTGTGAAGTAAAGAATACTTTATATAATACTTACCCAGCCTATATGCACTTCTTCAGTAACATTGGCTCGGACATGTACACTGTATGCTGGATGGGAGATTTCTGAAGGTTCTTCTGTACAGGAAACTGGCATATCAGCTTCAGTCACTTTCCCATAATTGTAATATAGCATCCCTGTACTTTTCTATAAATATTTTTATGGTAATTGTTCTGATGAACTTTCCTCTATGGTACATCGACATTACAAATTTAAATACAGTATTAGATTGGCAGCAAGGTCTCATCATTTATAGCTGAAGTAGTTAGAAATACAACTGTAAATTCTATGCTAACAGTTTCTTCTCTTGCACTTCTCACTTGTGGAACTTTCTTCTGACCTCTTGCTTTCCAATCAACTTTAATCTCCAAAAATTTAAGTACAATATCAATCATTATCTTCTGTCTTCTTAATTCATGTTCTTTTATTCTCCTCTCCCCTTCTTAATGTTTTTTTTCTCATTCTCTTTTTGTTCATCCTTGATTTTTGCTCTGATGAGAGCCTGATGAACCAGTTTAGCTGTTTTTAATTGTTATATTTCTATATTATTATGGTAACATATATGATTTGTCACTCTTCTTTTTTCTTATAAATTACTTTTTAATTCTGTGTTTGTTAGTCATGGTATCATTATTAGTTGAAGATGAGGTATTGTCACAAGCATTAATTTTTTTTTACTAGTATTTCTTTTGACTTAATTTTGGTTGCTTTTTCATTGCATTTCCTCTGACCATCATACTAGTTTGTTAATGATGAACATATATTTTATTTATTTATTATAAGCATCGTCACAACTTATCAATTATTGCCAGCTTCTCTCATTCTATTCAACTTGGAATTACCGAGTAAGGTAAGTAACTCATTTACTTCCAAACTCGATTTACTTCCCTTACAAAATTGTTTGTTATAATTTTCGAATAAATAATTATTTTTATATATATATATATATATATATGTATGGAGGTGTGTGTGTGTGAGTGTCAGCATTCTTAGTAATTTAACTTATCTTAAAAATTGTATATAGTTAATATTATTATCTTTATTTTTAATCATCATTTTTTCACATTTTAATTTCTTAATTATTTTAAATTATTAATTATTTTTTAAAATTATATTTTAATTATAGATTTTACTTTTTTATATATACTTTTAAATTCTTTTATATTTTTAATAATGTCTTCAATTTTTTCAAATGTTTTTATTTTTTCCAATTTTATTAGTATAAACTATCTAATTAAGATTTATTGTCAATCTCATATTATTTGCTGCATAGTTTGGTAATTTTTAAACGGAAAATATTTTGTTATATAACTAATATTACTTAGTTTCTTTTCTTTTTAACTTTTTATTCTGGCCATACTTTAATTTCCCTTTGATTTTATTTCTTAATAAAAAACAATTTCAAGAAAATTTAAAACTTATAAAAAAATTTTTTTAATTTTTAAAATATATATGTGTAAAAAGTAAAATCAATAAATAAAATATAAAAATAATAATTAAAAAAAATCTAAAAAATTTAAAAATAAATAATTAAAATAATAAAAAATATACAAATAAAAAGAAAAACGAATTGAAGAAAAAATTATGAAGATAAAAATAATGATGATAAAAATTTTAAAAAGTTAGGGAAAAAAATTTTACATATATAATTTTAAAGAAAAATAAATTACGAATTGTACACAGGAAAAATACAAAAAAAACCTTTAAAAAATTAAAAAGGTTAAAGGGATAAAACCAAATAAAATAAAAGGGAGTTAGTGAAGTAGTGGATAGTTATCAAATAGGATTGAAATGGAGGATATAAGGTGTAGAAATAAGTATATTAAAAGGTATAATGTTAAATGAGTAAAGATTAAATAAGATCAATTTTATATTTGATAAGTTTATACCTACTCCTGTGATGACATTTAGACACTGACTCATTCCTTTGGTTTAGTAGTATGCTTTGATTATTGAATTTTATTATTCTAATCATCTTCTGGATATTTTACAGAAGTGTTGGGGGGGGGGCATATAATTTTCTTTTTTTATTTCTCTGCTTACAACCCATATTAGATACTTTAGTGTTACTTATGAGATTTAAGTAGGATAGTTTATTAAAGCCACTTTTGTGGAGAGCATTTTCATACAATTCTTTATTTTTATTAAAGATTTTTCTATTACACTCATTTTTGTTCCCAATAGCAATGGTTACAGAAGAAAATTATTTGAGACTAAGTTTCTGGGGTTTAAGATTGAGATTGCTTCTAACCTCAGAATAGTAGATTATGATGATGTCATTCTTAACCTTAATAATAATACCTTTAAACCTTACCATAAAGAACATGAAACCCCCAACTAGATTAATGTTGATTGTAACCACGCCTATGTCATTGTGAAACAAATACCCATTACTATCAGCTCCAGAATTAGTAAACTTTTTACCTGGTTCATCAGACCACACTTCCACCCTTGGAATTAATATATATATATATATATATATATATATATATATATATATATATGTCGGATTCTATATCCATATATTTGCTTACATATATATATATATATATATATATTTATATTCTAAAGAAGTAATAGATTTTTATTGATTATTCTGACAGATTTTATCACTTTAAATGTTATTTTTTGGGATACTTGCATTTGAGTAACTGTACAATTTTATTTATTAAACAGTATATTTATTTATTTTCAACTACCGGCCTGATTATTTTATAAATTTTATTAAAGAAAATATGCACTCTCTGCCAAGATTCAAACCTGCATCACCCCACCCAGGTAGAAGGAACCATTGTTAGATCTTATGTGCTCTGACTGCCTGAACTACAAAGAACTTTTACCAATCAATCAGCGAATAATTTTAATAAGATTTCTGGAATATTCAAACTGGTAGATGAAAATAAATAAATAAACTGTTTAATAAATAAATGGATCATCTATTAAAATACAAGTATCCACTAAAAATAACTTTTAAAGTTATATATATATATATATATATATATATATATATATATGTGTGTGTGTGTGTATGTTTTATAAAATGACTGTATTTTGAAAAATTAAATCATTTTATAAAACCTACATACAACAAACTATTTCATATTTAACAGTTAAAATATTTAATCCTTAAAAATGGCGAAATGTGTAGCCAAAAGCACTCAGATAAAAAGAACATTTGGACAGTTTTTATATAATTTATCAGCCGAAAAGAAAAAAATTATTAGATCACATGAGAAATTGTATAAAACTAAATAAAAGCACCTTGTTTGTTGTATTCAATGAAATATATATATATATATATATATATATATATATATATATATATATATATATATATATATATATATATGCCGTAAGAATCTTTGCCGTTAACAAAATTTTTTTTTTTTTTAAAATCCAGACGACATGCATTTAACAGATGTCAGATTTCATTGAAGAATACATCCCTACCCCTACCAAAACTCATACATCAAAATACAGACATAATGAATACGCAAACATCCCTCGTCTGGTTAAAATGAATTTCTGTTTCCTTGGAAACATAAATTATGATTTTTGCTGACTTTAAAAAGTTACTCCAAAATTCGCTTGAGGATGAAATGGAACTAATGTCTTTAATTTAATTACAAAATTAAATTTGGACCTTCCATTTTTGAAACTTGGTTAGAACTGTGTAGCGGAAAAAACCATATTTATTTTAAGTAATTTATATTATTAATGCTCTATAAATTCACATTGAGCACTATTTTGTAAAAATAAAAATATCTATAAGAACACCGGATCATTCATTCATACATACATTCATTCATTCATACACACTTTATTATAGGATATTACATTAGAAAATACATAAAAACACTTATATCCGATGCATATCATCGTATTTCATCAGGCAGTAGTAAATGAGGATTATATGATATTTGTATATATTATACGAGAGATATATATATATATATATATATATATATATATATATATATGCGTGTACGTGTATTATCTTATTACTAAGCTATTTTTAGTAAGTATTAGGTTGGTGCAAAAATAATGACGGTTTTCTACATTAAAAATACATCAAAAACCGTCATTATTTTTGCACCAACCTAATACATGTGTTTGAACTAGCAAAGATAAAACCACTTCTTCACTTTCTACATGGATGTCCATAGTATCACATATCTGAAAAAATTAAGAGACCCCCTTTTCATTTTTTATAACTACACCCATTTTTATTTTTTGAAACGAAAAACATCTTATTTTAACAAAAATTATTCAATTACCCTCCTCCACCTTTAATTTTTTGATATTGAAAGACACACCTGTCATGTGGTACCACCCCTGTTTATCTGTTTTTTTATTTTTTGGAAATAGAGGGGCAAGTGTATGCATTTTGTTTGTCTGAGTGTGTCAGATTCAGCAGATTGTAAGAACACAAAAATACATGATGCAAAATATCAAAATTGAGAATCGGAGAGTTGAGTTCAAATTCCAGTAAGATCCATTACATTCACTTACTTGGGAAAGTTAGGAATCCTCTTCTTTTCCCCCCAGATATGGGTAAATAGCAGGACAGACTGGGTACTATAGCCTTGGGTGGCAACTGGTCTAGGAGAAGGAAAATCTCTGAATTTGAAACCGGCTTGGAGAGTGTTGGGCTCTGTCTAGCTATCTTGCCTAACAAACACCATTTCTACCATATCTTATCATTTCCTTTTTTTTTCTACCTACATTTATACATATTACAAATTAAACTATGTTAAAATTGTTCAACTTTTTAACAAGAAAACTCTTGACCTGTCTCTAATTTTCATTTAGACACATTGTATTTATAGTAAAATTTTTCTAGTTAAATTGTTCACCTATATTGCATATGATCCATTACTGTGTATAATTAGGCTACAATAAAATTTGATGTTAAAAATTGCCACAAAGCATTGTTGATTTAAGATGAAATGATCTATTATAACATGTCTGTAATTTGTATTTAGATACGTTGTATTTATTTTCAATTTTTCTAGTTGAATTATTCACCTAAATTGCATATGATCCAATATTCTACATGGTAATCCACAGGAATCACTTTTTCAGGCTATACCAGTGTGACAGTGCTGATAACAGACACCTAATCATGGCTGCACATAAATGCAAATATGTCCTCAAAAGAGCTAAGTCTTTGTTTGCTGATAGAATGAGGTATCGTCTTGAATCTAACAACTTTGCCTCTCATGACTACTGGTGTCTCGTTAACAGTGTATTAAATAAGAGCAAGTTTAATATTCCCCCTCTCTTCAATCAATTTGTGGTGTTAACATCTGCTGATAAATATTTCACCCATAAATCTTCTTTAAACTCTATTCATGACTAATCTGGAGAATCCTTGCCTGACTTTCAGCAGAACTGAGTCTCTGTTGAGCGAGATGCATAACCCCTTCCATGTTTCTGCTGTCATTTCTAATCTGGATCACCATAAAGCATGTGAGCCTGATGGTATCCCTTTAATAGTCCTTAAGAAATATGCTCACGATCTGGCTCATGTTCTCTTTAAATTGTGTAATAAGTACCTGTAATGAGTTGTTCGGTCAACTTGACACTCCCAAAGCGAATGGAGGTGGGCAGGCGCGGAAACTGTGATTGGTAGCTGGCTTGTTGGTGTTTTGCATAGGCGAATTACCAAGCTCTATGTAAAGGGCTGGAATGAGAAGGTGGGCAGTCCGTCTCAGAAGTGGAGACTGTGCCCATCGCTATGACAGTAGGAGAGAGATGAAATTTGTTATTTTGATGCCTGGCTTAGTGCAAGCTGAAGATGAAATCAGTAAGGTATTATGCAATACAATAAAGGAACTACCTGTAATGCTGCTAGAGATAAGACGAGAAGCAGAAAGAGACAAATTTATTCAGAATACCAAGAAAAAAATAGATGAGAAGGTGAGGAATTTAGCAGACAGTTTCTCAATCTGTGACAACATATTATTGTATAACGAAAGAGTAGTAATACCAAAGTCGCTATGAAGATGGCTCTTGAAACATTTTCACTTAGGACATCCCGGAAAAAAACGGATGAGATCACTTATGAAATGTTTTGTCTATTGGCCGAACATGGACGATGATATTACGCAAATGGTGGAAAGTTGCAACGGTTGTGCTGCTGCAGCGAAGGCACCACCCTCTATACAAAAGCCATGGCCTAAAGTCAACAGACTGTGGTCCAGAATTCACGTGGATTATGCAGGACTCATTGAAGGTTACTATTTAATAACAGTAGATAGTTTCAGTAAATGGCCAGAGGTTGCCAGATTTAAACACCCGACGACAGAAAATACCATAAACTGTTTACACAAACTATTCACGAGATTTGGCATCGCGGATTGTTTGGTAAGCGATAACGGCACACAATTTACCTCCAGCGACTTCAAAGAATTTTGTGAGACATATCAAGTAAAGCATATCAAGATAGCTCCATAGTACCCGAGGTCGAACGGACAAGCTGAAAGATTCGTTGACACACTAAAAAGAGCTTTAAAAAAAGCCAAGGGTGTACCGATGATAGAAACGATACAGCAGTTCCTCCACGTGTACAGAATAACACCTAACGTGAACACGCCATCAGGTCTTTCACCAGTGGAATTGATGTTTGCTCGAAGAATAAGGTCTGTGTTTGACAAATTATTGCCAAACAAGAACAAAAACCAGTATACACCTATTGTACCCAAGAGATCATTTAAAGCTGGAGAACGGGTTTACTTTAGGATGTTTAGAAACAATATGGCTTACTGGGAGCCTGGCACAATAATTAACAGATTAGGAAATATGATGTATACAGTACAAGGCGAGAAGTTTTCACATAGAAGACATATTGACCAATTACAAAAAAGACGGGTTGAGGAGCCAAGCTCATCACCCACAGAAAACAATGATTCAATGGATGCAATCTTCGAAGCGTTTGAGATCCAAAGACCACAGAAAGATACAGAAATGAGGTCAAACAGGAAGAGAAAATTCACTGAACCTCTGATTATCAACCATAAGAGAAAAAAATACTAACTCCCCACAAAAGGGATTTAAGGAGGGGGGTGTTAAGGGGTCCACCCCTTTTTCATACAAGTGGACTCGACCAGTGTGTACTTGTACTGCTGCCGATGAATACCAGAGGGAGATACACTGATACAGTGAACAGTGAGAGAGTAAGAGTGTGAGGTAACCGCTTTGTAGGAGTCACAGTTGCAAGCATGTAGACTCAGAAGGAAGTCATACTTCGATACTGAATTTCCCAGACTGTATATATATTATTATTGCTACTAACCGTATTACCAATTGTATTATTACGTCAATACATTTATTTGCTATATTTGATTCCTGCATTTGTCATTCATTTGAGATCAGATTTCATCTCGGAATCCACAACACTCATGTTCTCTTTAAATTGTATAATAAGTACCTTGCTGCCTCTCACTTTCCTGCTTGTTGGAAATCCTTATATGTTGTTCCAGTCTTTAAGAACTCAAGTGAACCATTTGACCCTTCCAAATATTAGCCTATTAATCTTCTACCTCTTTTTGATAAACTACTAGAGGCCCTAATCAGCACTGAATTGGTTAATCATCTCACTACGCACGGCCTTTTTCCAAACAAACAATATGGCTTTTGTTTCTCTAGGTCAGCTGCCAATGTATTAGCAATTACTGCAGAAAGAGTCTATCAAGCTTTAGATAAGAATGTTGAAGCTTGGGCTGTTTCTTTGGTTATCTCAAAAGCATTTGACAAGATTTGGCATACTGATCTTCCTCACAACTTGAAAAGTTATGGTGTCTCCAGATGAATTTTTGAATTGATTCATATCTAATTGTGAAATGAAAGTTGTCCTGAATGGCCACTCTTCTAGATCTTTTCATACAAATGCATGTGTCCCCAGGGCTATATCCTTGCTCCTACTTTATTCTTATTTTTCATCAATGACCTTCCTGATGGAATTAGCTTTCAACTTTCTATATATGTTGATGACAACCATTTACTCTTGTCTCAGTAGTAAGACTGATCAGATTGATAGTCAAATTAGTGGCTGATCTCAAAAAAACAGTCCATTGTTAACCGGGAGAAAGGATGGTTTGCTAATCATTGAAATGACCCCTTTCTGCCTTCCATCAGCATGACTGATGCTAACTTTGGGGAGAGTGACTCATTGCACCTTCTTGGGCGAGCATTCTCAACTGACATGAAGTGTAAAGACAACTGAATCTGTTGCTAGGTCTGTTGCCAAGAAAGTTGGTTCACTGTTTTGTTCTAGACAATTTTTTCTCTCCTGAATCTATCTTACATATCTACAAGTCTGCCATTCATCCATACCTCGAATATTGCTTCCACATATTGTCCAGTGATCCTGCTTTATATCCAAAGATAATATCCAAAAGACTTGTTGTCAACGTCAATCTGCTGTTTTTTTTTGGCCCTTAGATGTGCGAAAAAAAGTCTCAAAGGGATGATTGCTTAACTTTATCATGTGATACACTGGGCTGGTTTCTCTAGTGGCTACTTCCCTTCTTCTGCTTCTTGGCTGTCTGTTTATATCCCTTAAGCCAGGGATCCAGACTACTGGTGTGAAACTTGGTTTTGGCTGAAATAATATCATTTTGTGTTAATTTTTTGTCCAAAATTCATTTATTTTTTGGTGTGCCTTTCTTTTCCATTTTTTTTTTTTTTTTGTGGTGAAAGTTATGCTTGGAGCCTCTTATTTTTGTAGATTTCTAGTAACAATGGCTAGACTTTGGTCCAGAAAACTTCCGCCATTTTGCAGTCGTGTTCAGTTTTTTCTGAAAAGAGATATGGGTTTTAAAGAAAAGCAAATGCCTTATTTTAATTTGAATTCTTCATTTTTTTTGTTTCATCTGAGCTCATTACAGGTCTTCTTTTCGAACCATTTCAATCTTTCAATGTAAGTTCTTTTGTTGTTCAATAAAGGACTGATGATTATAAAGTGTTGTTCTAAAAGAAAGTAAAACTTACCTTGTTGTTAAGGAAAAATCGTTTTTCATGAACTGTTGTTTTTTTAAAAGAAAACAGATTTGTATTGAAAAGAATTGTTGATTTGCCATGATAGATTCAGGAACAAAAGAGAAATTTTGTGCAAGGCCAATTTAGTACAATTTGTATAGTATGAAATATTTTTTGTCATTTTAATATTTGTTTCTTTACAAATTTCACTTTGAGTAAGAGTTTTATCTTTTTTGTTAACACCTCAAGAAGTAGCTGTATAAAGGACAAGAGATTTGAATACCTTTTCGTATTTTTTTCAAGAGATTTGAATACCTTTTGTATTCTGTTTTTCTTTTTACAGAAAAAAACAAACAAAAAAAACATACCCAAGCACTGACAGGGGGAACTGCCACCTTCTAGTGATATACAAACTTAGAGTGAGACTGAAGAAATTGAAGAGGGTCAAGGCAGCACCTGAGTTGCAATATGATACATTTCTGAATGTCAAAGAGAAATATATGAACAATGTTAAAAGTAGATACAATGGAAAAAAATAAGAAGGGAATCTCTAAGTGGGACATGTTAAGAGAAGCTTTAGTAACATCAGAAATCAAGATCATCCCAAAGGAAAATAGACAAAGGAAAAAAGAATGGACAGCAGATAAAATTCTTGACATGATGAAAAGGAGACAAAAACACTGCCACGGTAAGATACAGAACAGGACTCTACACAAAGAAATTAGGAACAAATGCAGGCAAGCTAAAGAGGAATGGCTCAATGAAAAATGTACAGAAATAGAAAGAATAAGTATCACAGATAAAGCAGATATGCATAAAAAATAAGAGAACAGGTAAAAGACATGTTCATCAAAAGGATGCATAAAATTCAAAGACAGGACACTGATATTAGAGAAAGAAGAAATACTTCTGAGGTGAAAAAATACATCGGAGAACTCTTTCATGATGAAACAGAACAATGGACTATACACAGAAATAATGTAGGACCAGAAATATTGAAATCTGAAGTGGAATCAGCAATGACCAAATTGAATAGAAACAAAGCAGCAAACCAAATAGTCATAAAAGAGATGCTAGTAGCCTTAGACAATTTTGAATTTACAGACATAAATGAAATCTACAACAGTGGCAATATACTGGAAGACCTCAGTAGATCTATATTCATAGCACAGCCTAAGAAACCAGGTGCAAATGAATGTGAACTCCATCTGATAATCAGCCTAATGATCCATGTAAGAAAAATTATCATCTGAATCTTGATGAATAGAGTGCACAGCAGAATCAGACCAGAAATAGAGCAAGAACAGTGTGGGTTTGTTAAAGACACTGGAACCAGGAATGCGATATTTATCCTCAGAATGACACCAGAAATGCAAAAGGGTGTATAACTATGTTTTATATGTTATGCAAAAGTGTCTTATAAATTATGTCACAAAGAACTTCTGGAATTGCTAGGTAACCTGGACATATTTGGGGAGGATATTTAAATAATCAAGAACCTATACTGGCAGCAAACTGTCTGCATATAGATAGAAAATGAGTTCACCTAATATACAAAAATAAAATGGATATGTCTTCTCACTAGACCTTTTCAACCTATACAGCAAGGCTATTCCGAGAGAATTATAAAAGTTTTACCAGGATTCATTATTAGCGGCCACAACCTTAACAACCTAGGATATGCAGATGACACAGTGTTGATAGCAGACACAGAAAGGAAACTACAAGAACTCCTATGGAAGGTAGTGAAGGAAAGTGAAAAGAAAGGACTAGACATAAATTTCAAGACTGAATGCATGTTTGTTAGCAAAAGAAACTGCCCAACATGCCAATTACATATTGAAGATACTGAAATCAAACAGGTGTAACAAGTTAGATTTCTGGGAAGTGTATTAACAGAGTACAGTAAGTGCAACACTGAAATCCAAAATACACTGGGATAGTCAAAGATAGCTGTCAAAAGCTGAGCAAAGTATTAAGAAACAGAAATATATTGTTAGAAACAAAGAAAAGAGGACCAAACTGTTATGTCATATCAGTTCTCCAATATAACAGAGAATGCTGGACAATGGCAACAAAAAGGACACTTATATTTAACATCAGGAAGAGAGAGTTGAGGTTTCTAGGACACATAATGAGGAAGGAGGGTTTTAAAAATTTGATACTCACAAAACAGATTGATGTTAAGAGAGACTGAGGAAAGCAATGCATAACCTGTCTGGTGAGCTTGAGTGAATGGGCAGTGGAGTAGGCTATGGGAGAGATTGCAAAAAGACAAAAGTTATTAAGAGCAACAATCTGGAAAGAGAAGTACTATTTTCTTTTCAATTAATTCACCCCAAACAAGGCTGAAATGTCACCAGTGCACATGGGGTTACAGGGAGTGAAAGTGAGAGAAAAGACAGAGAATAAGGAGGATTGAGGAGAGGACAAAAGATGAACAGGATTCAAGGAGATGGCGATTGACATTGCATTTAAATTTTTGAAGATTGTAATTATCAGGGAAGCAAGTAAATGGAAGGAGTTCTACAGGTGAGAAGTGTGAGAAAGATTATTGGAGTAAAAGTGGTAGTTGCATTTAGCTATTTAGTAAATGGGTAGAAACTAGAAGCCCATCTAGTAGCACACCTAAATTCATGTAGTTGGTGCACCAGGGAAAAAAAGCTTGTCAGAGCAGTTGCCATGAAAATATTTTTAGAAAAAACAGAGAAGTCACATCACACCAGTGAGAAAGAGAGCAAAATCAAGATGCCAAGGAGTAATTACATTACAAATCCTTCTTTGGATTTTGTCAAGAACCTCAAAATGAATAGCACCAGACCAGACATGGCAGCAGTATCCAATGCATGGGTGAATGGCAGATTTGTAAATGTGCAAGATGGACTCTGATGAGAAACATACAACTTTCCTTGCAGTAGATGCTGTTATTGATTCTATGTAGTTGCTCCACTTCAAGTCAGTTGAAAATGTGAGGTGAAGAAGGCATATTGTATTGATCATCAGGAGTCTAGCATCAGCCATGTTGATGGCAAGCAGAAAAATTTATCTGTGGTAGTTAATTGAGACTGCCTGGAGAGACTGACCAATAGACCTTGAACTAAATTAATTTGAAACTCTCCGATTGAGCCAGTGATAATATCATAGTAGAAGATATAAGCACTGTGGTTTAAGAGAAGGTACAGTCAGATTCTATAGTCTTTTTTGTTTATCTTGATTTCATGTCTGGTAAGAAAATTTACTGTTTCACTCTTTGTTTGTGGATTCTTAACACTTATAGGATATAAACTCCTATATTTTACAGCCAATAAGTGAAGCACAATCAAATAAGAGACACCTACAAATAAATCTTACTAACTTCAGTACATACAAAACTTTTTTACAATTCTGTAAAAACAGGGTTCCAAAATAAATGTTTTCTGGAAACTGATTGGATAATACAAATCACGTGATGTACTTTCTACGATGTCCACGTGGTTGAACTCCAAATGACCTAGAAATGTGTTGGGGCTCGGGTTACTCAGTACATTTCAGTGCAAAACTCAGATAGTAATTTGGAGCTGACGCATAGTGATAAAAATGGCTCGCCAGCAATAGACAAGGAACAGAGAGCGAGCGAAAGAATAGTCAGTGACTAGATCTGTAACTGAACAGTTAGTAACTAGATCTGCGAAAAGAAACAGTGAGCAAACAAGGCCCAGCTTCAACACACATTACCATGACCTACATGTCAGTCTACAATGACTTTTCTATATACAAAGATGCATGTCTTGTCTCCTCTCCCTTTGTTCACCATGTTAAAATTACTGCTGTAAATCAGTAGTCACACACATTTCATTAGCATGTGCTTCATACACACATATTGGCATACATATAATTTTGAACTTTGCAGACTGACTTGCAACAAAATCACTTTGAACTTTATAGACTGACTTGCAACAAAAACATTTTGAACAATTGAACTATTGGTCTCTTCATAGCCACAACAAAGACAATTGAATTCTAATATGTAAATACATATATCTGCATGTATAAATGTTATTGTCATATTTAGCTTGGTCTTTTACTGAAAAAATCATTTCCTTGCATTGTTTTTTTTTTCCATTGTATTTGTGGACATGACACTCAGATTTTATTTTTCCACCTAAAATGCAGATAGACTGACCCCACACACTCTAAAATAGAATTATTTCACACCTGTCACAGAACCCTTAGGCACTACTTAAATGGACTGGTCCACTTGTAAAAAATAAGGAAACATATGGTTCGGTGTCTCTGCTATTTACCTTGAGCTCATTCATAAAATCCAAAGAAGAATCAACTATATTATTGGTCCAGATCTGTTGTTTCAACTTCAGTCACTTTCCCACCACCATAAGGTTGCCTCTTTGTATGCTTTCTATAAATACTTTCATGGTAATTGTTTGAATAAGCTCTTTGCTATGGTACCCAGACTTTTTTTTAAAATTTAAGCACAGTACTAGACTGGTGTTGAGATCTCATCAATTTACAGTTGAGCTGGTTAGATATAGCCATAAATTCTAACAGTTTTTCTCATACTTCTCACTTGTGGAACTCCCTTCCAGCTCCATGCTTTCCCACCAACATTAATTTGAAAAAATTTAAATGCAATGTCAATCATTATCTATTGTCCTTCTGATCACTCTTTCCTCTTCTCGTTCTGAGTCAAGGTGAACCTGGAAACAACAGCAATTAAAAAATTAATCCATGCTCCTCACATCTCCAATATCCTGATCAGAGGCCTTGCTACTGGATGTAATTAATTTAAGATAAATAATAATTATCTTCTATTGTTTGTACATATGCTTCTGATAACATCCCCACCAAAAAAAAAAAAAAAAAAATATACAGAATTTTAAAAAAATGATGTCAGTGACGTAAGCAAATTTTCAAACTTGACTTTTGTAAATAACAATAAAGTTCAATAACTCTGTGAGAAGTAAGGGATTGATTTTACACTGTATCAACATTATGAAAACTAAAAAGATCTGCCGTTTAAAAATATTTTTTGAATCTGACGAGTGTAGTGGCTTGAGGAAGTTCAAATGAACACTTTTCTACAAAAAAAATATTCTTTTTTTTTTTTTTTTTTTTACAAGTGGACCAGTATGAAATTTCACAAACCATTTTTGACACTTTCGATTATTTACTGTAACTTATCCATAAACTACAAAAAGCTTTCTCCCAGAACAAAATGTAACATGTCGAAAATCTTACTTATTTTTAACATCTCCCATATCAGAATCAATAAGAAAAAAAAATATGTATACTGTTGTGGGTTGTAGCCGAGTGAAAATTGTATCAGAAGGTAATTTATGTAAGACGAAGATTATGCATGCTTATTATGCATTATCCCACAACATGTAGATCAAATAAAGAATATAAGGACAATTTGCATTGCAAGAAATTACTAAAAACACAGTGGTTAGAGATCCAACAATAAAGAGATTTTTATATATACTATAGATATACATGCAAGGATAACAGAATGTTTGTTGATTGTGGCAACTGAGACAAGGTTATGAAGAATGTTCATGCAGAAATTTGGTCAATAAAAGTTAATGGTTTTGATTTGTTAGTGAAATTAAAATAATTTGGTTTCTGCAAGGAAAAGTCTCAAATGTGTTCGTTCAAATATTAGTTTGTATGTCTGTGTTACTTGTTAGTTAGAATTTAAGTTGTGAAGAGTTGTTTGCCTTTAACTGGCTAAATTGATGAATTACTGTTTGTGTAGTGAAAACATTCACTTTTCAAGTCAATTGTAATTTGATTAACACACAGACAATGGTTGATTGAGTGCTGTGTTGAGTTTGTTGAGAATTTTGAAGTGATGTTGAGAGTGAATTGGCACGCGTGGAGTTTGGGAGAATCTCATGAACCTCGATGACCGACTGACTTGAATTGAGTCATGTGGTTGTTTATAGACTTTGGTGTTTAAAAATCAGCTCCAGGGAACTTCGGTGGGAAAAAGGATCTGTTTCGATTTTGCTACAGTTTAATGTTTCTTAACCAATAGAAGATTGAATTTTCAGTAATTTACTGAAACGAAGTGGTGATTGGTTAAGGCTTTTTTCAGGGAAGAATACATCTTTCCGAAAGGGGTGGAAGGCTAATGTGGAAGATTCCACAATACCACTAACATCATTATGAAATTAATTAAAAGTTAGTAAATAATTAAAAAAAAAAAAAAAAGCCAGCAAAAAATACTAACTAAAACTACTATCTACTGACAAAAAAACAGAATAAGCTTTCTGTCCAGTCCCTCCCAATAGAAAAAAAATGTCCACCGATATGAAAACTTGCACCCTAACACCCCCACTTTTTTTTTTTTTTTAAATTAAGTTAAAAAAAAAAAAAAACAACTAAAAACTCATCTCCGAATTCTGTTTAACAACAAAACTGGATTTTTTTTTAATTTTTTTTTTTTTTTAAATTACCTAAAAAATAATTTTTTTTTATTATTATCTCCCTTGCTTCAACTCTTTTTAGCCGACATTAGTGAGTAGATATGAATTTCGGGCAATTCTATTTGTAATAATTTTTGTGTATATATTTTTTTGTATTTCTCAGACATCGGAGTCTTTGAAAAATATAATTTAAAATATTACGAAAGGTGAGTGTAATGCTGCTTTGAATTAGCTAAAGCCATTATTTTAATTTCTACGCCGACAAATCAGATCAAGGGGAAAAAAACGAAAACATAGGGAAAAAAAGAAAGCATAAACATTTCTTTGTAATTTAAAATAAATCAATCGCTCTTAAAATCGTGTTCTCAATTTTATTTATAATTTTAAGTCCAATAATTGAAAATTTACAGCGAAGTAATTAAAATGGGAACGATATCATAAGAAGCCTTTTTTTTTCCCGCTGCAGAAATTACGAATTAACACAATTTTTACTCAATGTATCCATAAGTTTGGTCATGTTGGAAAGCAATATTGGATTTAAATTTTAGAAGATTTAATTTTACTACGTTTTGAGGGTAATAGTTCGAAAAATGAAACAAAAAAATGAAAGAAAAGAAACTTTTTGTTTAACTATTGTAAATTAGTGATTTTAAAAGTGAAAAATGTGTTACTGTTATTTTATGTTGAAATTTAAAAATAAACATATTTTTTTTTTTTTTTTTTTGTTATTCACAAGTTTTCTCTTCCCGAGAAAATCGCTAATTTTATGATTAACGGAACTTTTAATATTGAAATGTTGTTAAGCAAATTTCGGGTGCAATTACAATATTGTTATTATTAAACTTTTTGTAACTTTTGCACTCTCTCAAAACATCATTACTTTACAGTAAAAGTTACATTTTTCATTTACGACATTCAAATTTTATTTAACGTCTGGGAACTTTTGGCGTCAAGAAAGGTGTTTTCAATTTACAAGGCCAAAATGATAAAGAAAACTGTTTTTTATGTCTCTGAATTTTTGATTCCACATAAACTTTGCAAATTAGCAGGTTATTTGCAGTTTAAGCCCCGCACACTTTAAACTGCAAATTATCACGATTGTTGGTCTATGCGTTGCTTTTTGACTTGCATCTTGCCACACAGCTTTCAAGCGATTTAGCAGTTGTAATGTGCCATACGTGATACACGCTTGGGCGATCATGTATCTCTCGATACATGACTGACGAGGCAGATTTTTTCCAGCAGTTGCCATTTCTATCTGCAGTAGACCTGTTACCATACAAGGTCTGTCCTGCTATTTTTACCCATAGCTAGTGGGAGAAGAAGATTCATATCTTTCCCAAATAAGTGAATGTAATGGATTCAACTAGAATTCGATTCCTCAGTCCGAGCCACTATCCATTACTCCACTATCCCATCTAGTGTTTCGGTAAAAAGTCCTAAAATAAAAATAGTGGTGTGCTTTTTGTGCTTGGTGTGGAACCAAAATATAATAGCACCTGGTACTACTTCTAGTCCACTCTGGAAAAAATAAAAAATAGGGTAAAAACTTATTCCTTAAGGTCCAAATTAGAAAATATTGATTTTTTTAAATTGTTGAGAAAAAGTAGTTCTCTATATTAAGGCTGGTGCAAAAAGGGCTTCATGCTCCCCTCCACGACTCTACATCACAATTTTCATAACGTAGTCTTCATATAAAATACAAATTTTATTGTAACCTAATAAATATGTACAATATTATATGCAATATGTGAACTAGAATTCAACTAGAAAAATTGAAAATAAACACAAACCTAACTAACTAAACAAAAAGACGTCATAAAATTAGAGATCGTTCCATAAAATAACTAACCTTTAACAACAATGTTTTGCAGCAATTTTTAGCATCAATGAATAATTTTAAGTTTTTTAACAAAAATAAAAAATAGTGAATTTTGTTTAGTGTTTCTTTGAGACTTAGAGCAAAAGTAAAACATTTTCATAGAATTGAACAAAAAAAGACAAAAGTAACTAATGTCAAAATTTGCAAAGTTTTCATCCTTTTAATACCCAGTTGTGCTTAGTTTACTTTAAATGTAGGTAGAAAAAAAAAAAAAAAAAAAAAAAGGCAAATGTTGATAAGATAGCGAGTGTTACAAAGCACTCCACTCGGGGAGTAGTATGTGCCTGCCCTACCGTTTCTGAATTATAATGAAAAATTGATCTCTGACTTTTACAAAGTTATTTAGAGACTTAGCTCCTCTTTACAAAGGTCAAGTTTTAAAGTGTGGTAACATTATTGATATCTGCATATAATTTTTTTTTAAGTTCATGAATTTCTTAACATTTTTAAAAAATTTTTTTGTGTCTGATTTTAGTGTATGTGTGGGGTGGAACATATACGCAAACATTTCAGGTTAATAATTATTTATCTTAAATGAAGAATAAACGGATACAGAATTTTATTAATTTTTGTTCTTTAATTGAAAATATAATATTTGTTCTTTATTTAAAAATCTTTTTGCTATCCTCCCTTCACCCAAAAACAGTCTATCTTCGGACACAAAACTGCTAAATCCAATAACTTTGTAAAAGTTATTTTAAGCTGTATTGATATTATGAACAGGACACCCATCTAAAATGATAAAATAATTGAAATATTCTTTCTGACTGATGTCGCACTTTGAGGAAGTTTTAATCCTTAGCATTCTGTAGGTGACTATTTTTGCCAAGCAAAGCAGTTGGGGGTGCTCAATCAGATGTTGAAAGTGATGGGCGGTACTAAATCAGATGTTAAATTTTAAAAATTTGTGATTATAAATTTTACCAGATCCTCTTACAATATGATTATCTTTTAAATCAAGAAAATATGACTGTAACCCCCGCCTTTTTTTCTCTCCCCACTTATTTTAAATACACATTTTTTAATGTTCATTTGAATTTTTTTCTGGAATGAGACCTATAGACCTTTTCTACATATAAGACTACTTGTCCAGTTTGGACTCTCCCTGGTCTTTTTGGTCTTGTTCCCTGTTTAGGGTTGGGTTTCCAGTCTCTTCTCAAATTTTTTTCATTCTCTTCTATTCCCAGTAACACCTTGTATCTTAGTGGCATTATTGCCTTGCTTGGGGTGAATTAATTAAAAAAAAAAACAAGTTTTAGAAGCTAAAGTTTTGGGTAATGGTTGGGAAGAAAGTTTTATTTATTTTGAAAATTAATGGCCATAATGATTTTAATGCAGTTCAGCTCAATAACATTGTTGTATATTGAGGCCAAGAAATATATTTATTTTGATTTTTTTTTTTTTTTTTATTAATGAAAAGTGAGGGGGTTTGTTGACCATGTTCACCATAGTTTATGAATATAGAATACAGCGCAGTACGTAATCTGTTTAATGAAACAGCATTAAAGGTTTATACTATCAAGTCAGATATTTTACTGAATGTGGCTATATCACCAATACCACCAGTAGCTGTTCCGTAATTTTTCAGTCTTTGATATCAAAGGCTGGCAGTGCATATTCAGGAAAAAACATGGCTGCCTTTATACATGTCGCATTGAATATTTTGAGCCTTCTGATTGGTTAACCCTTCTATTGGTGAACTATAAAATGAGTCATCTCATTTTGGCTGGCTGACTAGTATACCAGGGTACCCAAAAATTCCAACAGAGGTTGCCCTTCTAGTTCTCCTTATAGCACTGTAGATATAAAAACATATGACAATCTCATATTCAGAGAACTATTTTTAACTGGAAAGACCTATGTACATTTCACAGTTTTCCTATTTGAATTTTCTGGTGAATCTTAGTTCTTCGGTTAATGATTGAATAAGCTCAATGGTGAGTTCTATGACAATAAATTATCTGCCGAAATTCCCCTATCACATAGTTAAATACTTGAGCTTAACAATATTTTCCATTTCATTGAAGCAGACATTAAACACTTCTATCTTCTCTGCTTTCTTTGTTTCATTTTCTCACTGAAACCAAGTAGTGCTTTTTCCCTCTTTCCACACAATCAAAACAGAATAGTTCATTATTTATAAGGCATTGGCAGAGTGAGACAAGCACAATTATAATAGGATTTATTCAAATGTAAAAAAGAAAAATTAACAACGCAACTTACCTAGCCAGTTTCAGTAAATGGATGATGGAGAAAGAGTTACTTACACAAGTCATGTTCACCTATATCTTGAAGAAAAGGAAAGATTAGTGGGCATCAAGAAATACCTTGATAATGTTTATTTTAATGTTGCTTTTAAGTTTTCAGATTTTTTCCTTTTGCAGGCAAATAAAATCAAAATTGTGTGAGAAAACGGGGGAAAAAAATAATGCCTTCTTGTGAACCTGAAACAAACGCCTTCTCTTCCGAATGAAAACTTTACGACAGCAAATGAGCAAAACAGCACCCAAGACTGCTGAACGACTTTTGTCGCCCAAGAAAAGACACCAAACGACTCGCACATCTTCTTGTAGTCATTGGTTGAGTACATTATGGTACTCCAAGGTGTGCCTGGTGACAACACACACACGCAGTTCGAGGACGCTTCCGCGCATGCTCGTTACATTACAGAAAAAACAAATAAGTTTCTGGTTTTGGGGCCTGTTGAGGCCACAGTATGCTTAGTGCCATTTTGTTATATGACCATAAATTGGGGCATTCAGCAAAGATTGAACTTACAAGACATTGGTCAGCATAATTAGCTTGTTAACCACTATTTTACAGTTCTGTGCTCTAGAGCTAACTTTTGTCTGGTACAAAACCATAAGATTATGTAAGAATTTTAATCATTGTATAGTAATTTTGACCATCACTGGGTTGCCCTACAACTGTAGTTTTTATTAGATGAGGAATAAAGGTGTTGTAAGCTTGGATGTGTGGCCGGTGTAATGGATTGGAATTGTAAACTGGAGAGCCAATTCCAGTTGGGTTTGTTATATTCACTTATGTGCAAATACCCTTGGGAAAGGTATAAATCCACTTCTTCCCAAGCTAAGGCTTAATTCATAAGACTTGTGTATCACTAATTCATCATCTCAAAAAAAAAAAAAAAAAAATTAAAATTTCTTACGATGTAAAAAAATATTTACTGGCTTTAAATAAACTGCAAAGGGTTGATAAACCATAGAAAATGAATGAATCAATTAATCATTTTCTTAGGATGGTTGCCATCTATAGCTAGAGTACCCAGTTTATATTGCTATTTAACCTATAAATGGAGAGAGAAGAGATGGATTCATGCCTTTCCCAAAATGTTTGTGTGAAAGTGAATGCAACAGACTAGACTGGAATTTGAACTTAGTTCTCCTATTCCACTTTCCATGACAATGTCTATCACACTAACTGCATATCCTCATATTTGATATGTGCAGAAAATGGAACCAGCTAGCTAAGTTCAAATTTCAACAAAAACAGCTTGCATCCACTTCATATTAATGCCTTTGGGAAATGGAGAAATTCATCTGTTCTCCCTTCCAGCTCTGGGCTAAAAAGCAAGAGATTCAATTTTTGAACCTTGGTTGGCAACCAGTCTAAGAGAAAGACAACTCTAAATTAAAAACTGTAGAGAAAGCACTAGGTAACAATGTTAGTGTTTTTCCCAAGAATATACAGTTTACAGATATTAAAGGAAGCTGTGAAGAGCCATGATTGCTGTTTAGAATAATCCTAAATATTATGTCCCTTCTATTTTAGATGTTTTTCATGGCTTCTTGTCATCAATTAGTCAAATTGGGAGCAGTGCATATTCAAATTAATCATTTAATTCTTTGGAAGGAGTTCCATTCCAGTCCCACTCTTCACAGCATCACTGCCTTGGCAATTGTAATTCCTTTCTCTTGCCTCACAATTTCTTGCATTCCATATTATGCTAAAGTATACGCTAACAACTCCACTCTGTAAAAACGTACTTGTTACAGAACCCACTACAGCAACACCTTCACTGTAGAGTAAAGGGCTGTGGCTCTTTACAGTGAAGTCAGAACGAAAGAGAGGGAGAGAAATCCTTTTTATTTTTTCAATAACAGATTATTAAAAAAAATAAAATAAAAAAAATAAAGACATTTAGATATACCTATTTTTTTTCTTAGCATATATTGATGGTTGATGTTACATATGAAAGAAACTACCTTTGCATATCTCTATTGTTTTGACTTGTGTAAATGGAGAATACAATATATAAATTCTATAGAATTATTGTAGAATTGGTTTTGTATTTATATGTATTCATATATATTTGAATTTATCATACATATCTATATCTACTGTTTATCCATTCTTAGAATATTGCTGCCACATCTGATTCACTGTCCTTGCTATTTATCTTGAGCTACTTCATAAAATTCAAGGAAGAATCAGCAATATTATTGGTCATGATCTGGCGTCTCAGCTTCAGTCAATTTCCCACCACCATAAGGTTGTCTCCCTGTGTGTATTCTATAAATACTTTTATGGTAATTGTTTGGATGGGCTCTTTGCTATGGTACCTAGACATTTTTAATTTAAGCGCAGTATTAGACTGGTGTTGAGATCACATCAATTTATAGTTGATCTGGCTAGATGTAACCATAAATTCTATGCTAACAGTTTATTTTCTCACACTTCTCACTCCGTGCTTTCCAACCAACTTTAATCTGCAAAAATTTAAATGCAATGTTAATTGGTATCCAGTGTTCTTCTGATTACTCTTTTCTCTTCCTACTCATTAGTAATATTTTTGTTCCTAATTCTTCCACACCCAGGAACTCTCTGGTGTCTTAGTGGCTTTACTGCCTTGCTTAAGGCGAAAATGATTAAGATGAAAAAAAAAAAAAAAAAAAAATGTCTATATATCTCAGTGAGCGAGACAAAAGATTGTTACTTACCACTTCAAACCCAGTGTTGCCGTATTTCCTATAAAAGTGGAATGGTTACTGCATTTGCTTCCTTTTTTTTGTGGAAGAGCATAAAAGCTGGTGAACTGGAAGTTGTTCATGTAAGTAAATAAAACGATGTAAAAAAACATTCTATGCAACATGTCCTTCAAAAAGACTTGTCAACTGTTATTTCTGGAAATAACAGTTGACAAGTGTTTATTTACAGCAACCCTCTTGAGACGACAGAATGTGCCTACAGCATGCAAAGGGAGAGAAATCTAGAGCAACAATTTTCACCTCCAGCATACTAAAGGTTAATAAAACAACATTTTTATTGATGGAATCTTACATATGTAGAAGGAGAGAATGAAAATATGATTCCCTAAATACAAACATTATTTTAGTCTGAAGAAGTCCTTTTCAAAGATGGAATACCAAAACAAAACTGCTCTCATTTAATCACTATAGAAAACCATTTCTGTTTGTCATCAGTATGACTAATGCTAACCTCAAGAGAGCAACTATTTATGCCTTGGGTTCA
The DNA here is from genome assembly GCA_963932145.1 of Acanthosepion lycidas. NCBI lineage: Eukaryota > Metazoa > Mollusca > Cephalopoda > Sepiida > Sepiidae > Acanthosepion > Acanthosepion lycidas. Next base: position 50,503,000 of record OZ010613.1, on the reverse strand, counting down.
CATCTTCCACTGACAAGAAGTAAAGTCATTATATTGAATCAATTGCTAGGTCTACTGCTAGGAAAGTTGGCTCACTGTGTCATGCCAGACAATTTTTCTCATCAGAATCCATCTTGCATATTTATAAATCTACCATTCATTTGTGCATCAAATACTGCTGTTATATCTAGTCTATTTCTACTATATATTTTGAGATTCTTGGTAAAACTTAAAGAAGGGCCTGTAATGTAATCTATTCTGACCTGGTATCTTGACTTCAGTTACCTTTCCACCAATATGACGGCCTTTTCTACAAATATTTTCAAGGCAACTGTTCTGATGAGCTTTTTGTCCTTAGTGCCTCAAATGCATGAATTTAAACATGCAACTATATTGGCAATTAAGTCTCACCAATTTACTGTTAAACTAACAAGATGCAACCATCTCTTCAATTCTAACAGATTCTATTCTCGCACATGGAACTCCCTTCTGATTTCTTTCTTCAAAAATTTAAATGCAATATCTATCACCATCTTCTGTTTTCCTGAATCCTGTTCCTTTATTGTCCTTTTCCTCATTTTTCCTCACTAAAGTCTTCTCATTCTCTTTCACTCAATGTTACCCTGTGTCCTAGTGGCATTATTGCCTTGCTTGGGGTGAAATGATTTTAAAAAATTGTGTTACATACGATTTTTTTTCATTTTGTCATTCCATTACCTATGTGATACAACGTGGGCTATTTTCAATGCCTTTATTTGATTACTCTTAACATCAACTGGTCTACTTGGCTGTGAAGGAGTTTTCAGCATTAAATTTATAGCATTAAATTTGCTAATCATTTTTGACACATTTGATATTCTTCAATAACTTCTCCATATACTGCAGAAATCCATTTTATTTGTGTGCATCATACTTTTACCTTTCTCAAAATAATGAAAAAGCATATATTGAAACTTATTTATTTTGTCTTTAAACAAAAATTATCAATTTTGACAATTTAAAAACTATACATTGTTACATTACAATTAAAAAGCAATTTTTTAATAGACACTCCTAATGCTATATAACAAAGACAATTTTCCATTTTTTAAGTCTAAGTATTGTATTATATATTTTTAATAAAATTTGTTTTTTTTGTAATTATTGATACAGATATTTACTAAATTGAACTGACTAAAGGAAATTAATTTCAAAATATCTCTTTTTCAGATTTATACAGGTATATGGAAAACATTGTGAAAATACAGTTACAGAACTCTGAAGATAAAAATGATTGATTGAATTTTAAATCCTAAAAACATGGAAACAACTAAAAAGAAAACTTTTAAAAAATTATATAAAACTTGTAATTCCAAAATTTCCCGCAATTCTGATCAGAATATTAAATATGGGAAAAAAGTTTTCAAATGTATGGTGTGCATGAAAGAGTTTGCTAAAGATTCTAATTTAATTCAACACACCAGACTACACACTGGAGAAAAGCCATTCCATTGTGAAATGTGTACAGCAGAATTTTCCCAAAATGTACATTTAAAAACACATATGCGTACTCACACTGGAGAAAAGCCCTTTTGCTGTGAAATCTGTGGGGAAAAATTTTCAGTAAATTCAAGTTTGAAAAGACATATACGAATCCATACTGGTGAAAAACCATTTAACTGTGATATTTGTGGCACAAGATTTTCAGAAAATTCCAGTTTGAAAAAACACACAAGAATTCATACTGGAGAAAAACCTTTCACATGTGATATTTGCTGGTCTAAATTTTCTTTAGTTGCTCATTTAAGAACACATATGAGAACTCATACTGGAGAGAAACCTTTTTCCTGTGAAATTTGTCAGTCAAGATTTGCTCATTCTACTAGTCTGAAATTACATATACGAACACACACAGGAGAAAAACCCTTCCATTGTGAAATTTGTGGATCAAACTTTTCACAAAATTCAAGCTTAAAAACACATATCCGAACACATACTGGAGAGAAACCCTTCAACTGTGATATGTGTGGATCAAAATTTTCACATAGTTCAAGCTTTAAAGAGCATATTCAAATACATGCTGAAGAAAAACCCTTCTTGTGTGAGATTTGTGGAATTAAATTTGCCTATATTGCATGTCTAAAAGCACATATTCGAATGCACACTGGACAGAAGCCTTTCCAGTGTAGAGTTTGTGGTGTAAAATTTTGTCAAAATTTTAGTTTGAAAAAGCACATGCAAGCTCATGTTAAAGAAAAATCTCTTTTTCTGTAATATTTGCTTTAGTGTTAAGAATCAATAACCTTAGTTATGTTTTATTATTTATTATTATGAATTATTATTATATATTATTTTCTCAGAATCCATTATAAAACAATAGTATAAATAAAAATCTTATGCTTTCTTAAAATAACATTGCAAAAGGTATTAAGGTCATCATGTAATATATTTTTTAAATGATGTTCACCCTGTATAAGGCCAAAGAGCCACTCACGATAGAGGTACCACTCCAAGCAAGGTGATAATGACACCATGATGCAAGGGGCCACCACAAGTGAGAAAAAAAAGGAGCTGGAAACCCAATCCTAAACTGGGAAAAAGGGATAAACTTTTACTCCTATTCAAAAGACTGGCAAGGAGTGTGAACCTGATGATAGATAAGCCTATCTACTCTTCTTGAGGAAAAAGCAAAAAGGAAATAGTTAAAAGTTTTAGGTGAAAATGTTAGAATTATAGAATTGAAGTAGATTTTAGAAGGGACTAGAAACCTAATCCTAAACAGGAAACAAAAAATAAACCTCTACTCCTCTGAATTTAGGGTTACAAAAAATAAATTAAATTTTTTAATTACAATTTAATCAACACAGGTTACTGACTGTAATAGAAACCTCCCTCAAACAATTCAGAATTTTAATAATACCATTTTTTTTTATAAGAAATATTTTGAGTTGAATGAAAATAATGTGGAAAAGTGTACCAACATACAATTTTTCTCATTAAACAAGAATAGTCCTTTGGGCATGAGAGCTCAATTGAGGATGACATTCCTATCTTTGATCAGCCTCCCTAAGCCTAAATATATTTTGCTCTGGGATGAATGTAGGCTGTGAGATGTCATTTATAAATTTTTATATTTAAACTAATAGGAGGGAGAAGTTTATGCTTCATCAAAAAGTATTTGCCACTAGGAAAGTTGGATCACTATGCAATCTATACTGCATCTTTTTAAGCTTACCATTTGCCTGTGCATTGAATATTGCCACATCTGGTCTGGTAATGTGTATGTGTCTAGAAATTCTTGACAAAATCCAAAAAGAGTCTTTTCTTTCCTATAAATAAAGCAACTAAGATGCAGGAGGTTACTGAGTGTTAGAGATGAGAAAAAAAAGCACTGTGAAGGTGAGAGAACAATAAACAAACAAGAATTAAAAAGACAAAATAACAATTTACATTGCATTTAACTTTTTGAAGATCAAAGTTCACTGGGAAGAAGAAGCCAGAAAAGATTTCCAGAAGCTACATGTCTGATAGAAGAAAAAAGTTAGGATAGAGCTTACAGTTACATCTAACCATTTCAATGAGGTTTGCATCTGAATCTGTAATGTTACTGGTCTTGACCTGGCATCTCAGCTTTAGTTACTTTCCTACCACTGTAACTTGTGCCTTTCCTTATATGTTTATTACATTTTTGTCATAACAGGAATACTGTTTTTAGCTGGTCGAACACGAGGAGTTATTTATGTAGGACACAGAACAAAAATGAAGTCTTCCAAACTGCTTTATTATCCACAATGCAATAGGTGGTGTACACCAAATAAGTGTGTACCTTGCATATTAGAGCCACTACATTTTACATATATAATTTTCATGGCTATTATTCTGATGAACTTTCCTCCTCTTTGGTAACTAGATTTGAGGTTACATCATATGATCTTACTGTTGAAATTGGTAGAGTTCACCTTAAGTTTGATTCTCATAGTTTCTTCTCTTGCATTTCTCACCTGTAGCACTCTCTTCCAGCTTCTTGCTTTCCTGTCAACTAAAATCTTCAAAACTTCAAATGCAATGTCAATTGTCACCTTCTGTCTCCTTGATACCTGTTCTTTTATTGTCCTATTTCTGCAATAATGTTTTCTCAGTTTATTTCACTCTTAGTAACCCTCTGCATCTTAGTGACTTTATCACCTTATTGGGGTAAAACAATTAAAAATATGAAGAAGTACTAGATATAATAGTATTGAAATTTGTTAGCATTATCAGTTATCAACTCATCCTACATGTTCATCACAACTAATTTTAATAAGCCACAGTAAGAAGATGAAAGATATACTTTAAGAGAAAACACAATGACGTTATATATTTATCAGTCATGCAATCTGATATCCCCATTTTTAGTTATGAAATATTCCAATATAACAGGAAGTAACACTCAATCCCAACAAGTGAGCATCTTATAAATAAGTAGGGGAAATAATCCTCCTAATATCTACTATTTCTTTTGTGTTAACTTTGTTTAGATGTATTCATTTTAATAGTTTAAAAAGCATTTTGTTTTACATCCAACAATAAATTGTAAAGATAATATCATATATTTCCAGAATGAGCCAACTAATCAGTAAAGTATCAAAGAACAACATTCCCAGTGTCAAGCCAGCCAAAGGGGAGAACATGAAAAGATAAGAAAAAGACAGACACCTACATAATCAAAAATCTATAGTGCTCAATACCTCTAGAAATCAAAGACAAATTTTTGTCAAAAATAGACAGACATTGCTCAGAGACTCCAATCCAAATTGTAACAGTTTCATGTTATGGTAATCAACATAGCATAAAATTCAGAGTGATGGTTTGTATCAGTGTGAGTTTGGTGTTTTTGTACATGTACACACACAAACATACATACATTATATATATATATATATATATATATATATATATATATATATATATATATATATATATATATATATATATATATATATATATACCTACCTTCCACATACAGGCCGGTTTCACTGTATCACATCTCATCAGTGTGGCCAGATATCTGATTGCTTCAAACCAGGATCGAAACCCTACCGATTTGGCATCATTCAGAGTTTCTACCCCCGAGCTATCAGCGCACAGCAGAGGGAAAGGGAAATTCTAGTGTATTATTTTTATGAATATTATATATATATACATATATATATGTGTGTGTGTGTGTGTGTATTCTTAATAGTCTTAGAGATAGGTGTGACTTATGTTTAGAAGAAAAGATTAAAATAATAGCTAACTATTGAATCAAATGAATGAATTAGTGTTAAAATGTTAACATAAAAACAAATTCAAATTTCCATATAGGTTTTAACTTACCATATTTCCATAATATTCACTCTAACTCTTCAAATGTCGACATTATAACTAATTCTAGTCGTCTATATTTTTTCCCCCACTCTATAAACTATATTAATTATAATCTATAAACGTTCTCCTACTTTAATATCTTCCCAACTGTCTTTCCCTTAATCCCTTACAGCCTTTTATCTATATATTTTAAATTTACTTTTAGACCCCTTTTTATTCCTCTTCTAATTTTAAATGAATATTTCATTCTTCATATAACCCCAAATTAATGTCATAAGGTTAATATTTGGGTTTAATTTTATAAAACTTCTTTTTAATCAGATACCTTCCACTCTCCACTGCCCCCATGGCTCATGCATTTCGTCTGACTGAAACATTGAAATAGATAAATTCTGTATTAGTTTTTTTTGACAGGTTTTTTTTTTTTTTTTTTTTTTTTAGCTTTCACAGTTAAATTCTATTTCCTACCCTTCTTTCACTGTATAGACACAAATTCAGTCCACGCTGGGGTTGATAAGACAGACAACTGATATCTTCATCTAGCAAAATAGGTTATTCCTCATACGAGATGATTTTGGATTTATTGTTTATTAATTATTTGGCTCTGAATTAATAAATACATTAAGCTCTTTTTGTGGATCAGTTTTAATATTTTATATTTCTAGGATCTACTTGGATTATATACCAACAGATTTGTTATATATATGTATATGTATATGTATGGGTCATTCCATGTCAATTCACCAGGGCATTACACCTACTGACACCGAATTACTTGAAATTTGACACAAATGTTCCCCTCCATGAGTTAGGAAAGTGTGCCAAATTATTTTGTGCTACACTTTACCGTTTCAATTTTAAGGCGGAGTGTATAATTTTCCTATTTTGCTATTAAGGCCACTCAATGTCACCGAATGTCAGTGTTTTTTAAAAATTAAAGAAAAATACTTCCATACTTCAATATTTCTGAAATTTGGTATGTAAGACAAATAAGAAGTGTAGAATCCAAATATTTAACTATTTCAAGCCTACACTTGATAGAAAGTTTTATTTTACTCACCCAAATACATGACCCCAAAATCAACTTTTCACCTATGTAGCTTACGGTCAGTCTATCAAAAATATGTCCTCTTCAATTTTCATAATATTTTTTGCCTAACATCTACAATGCCTGCTCAAGTTCACCAAAAAATATTTTGAGGGTTTTAAGTCTATTTTAGAAGATATGAACCTGCCAAGTTTAGAGTTTTTTTCCTATGTATGTGCAGGATTTCCAAGAAAGATTATAATTAAAGACAATCATCCTAATGCTCCATGACCTCTAAAATGTTGATATTGTGCTAATTAACTTCTTAAACTATTCAATAAGATTGTTTTTATGAATTTAAAAAAAAAAATAATTTAAATATATTTTGCTGATATTACTTTTTGTACAGATAGATTGTCTTTAAAAAGTGGTAAACATTGCCTCCCTCATGTATGAGTGCATAGAAAATTTGTAAATGGCACTTAACAAATGAAGTTAAAAGAAATTCTTTCTGTTTGTGTTTTTTAATTTTATTTTGGTAAATTATTTTCATGAAACAAAAAAAACATTTGATTTTTTTCATTCTCAAAAAAGTTATATGATAAATGTGAATCTTTAAAACAATATTTGTAGTTGGCACTTAACATATTTATATAGTTGAAGGAAAAAAAATCCAAGTAATTAGAAAAATACCACCTTTCTTCTTGCATACTAGATGGTAAGTGACAGATGTTTCAGGACCAGAGTGCATAGTGTAGTTTGAATGTAATCTTTTAAAGACTTTTATATTCATTTTTATTATGACTTTCTTCTGATTAAAACAAAATCAAATATTTTTGTTTCATGAAAATAATTTTGAAAAATTATTTAAAAAATAAAAATGAAAATTTTAAAAAAAGTAATGAAAGCATTTCCTTCAACTATATAAATATGTTAAGTGCCAACTACAAATATGTTTTAAAGATTCACATATATATATATATATATATATATACACACACACACACACAAGGGGATGTGAATTTTTTTATTTAACAGATTTTAGAAAAGAATTTTATAATGCATACAATATTTGTATCCCATAGCATAATGTTGCAATATGCAAAAAAAAAAAAAAAAAAAAAAAAAAAAATCAGAATAATTTGTTATATTAATGAAATTAAAAAATTTGGAGATAGAAAAAGTATTTGTACAACATTATAATACCTATTTAATACTTTAGTAAATTCCTTACTCAATTCAACAGCAGTCTTTTATTAACTTGAATTTTTAATAAACTCCACAAATTCTCTATTGGATTCAAGTCTGGGAACTGTGATGACCAATCAAGTGTCTCGACATTGTTTACAATAAGCCTTTTTTTGTAGATTTAGCTGTATGTTTAGGGTAATTATCTTGTTACAAAACCCATATATTTGGGAGTCCAAGCTTTACTAGTGACCCAAACAAATTACAATCCAAAGCATCTTGGTATCTTTTTGAATTCATTCTACCATCTATTATCTCTAAATTACTTGTACCAATAGCAGAAAAACATTCCCAAGCCATGATAATGCCACAACTAAATTTCACCATTGGGATCGTGTTCTTTGCTGCAAAGGCTGTGCTGTCTTTTCTCCAAACAGGAGTCCTTGCATTACACCCAAAGAGTTCAATTTTTGCTTCATCTGTCCATAAAACACTTTCCCAAAATGATTCATGTTTATTGTTATGTTCATGAACAAATTTTAACTGGGCATCCCTATGTTTCTTCAATAGTAGTAGAGTTTTTCTGGAAAATACAGTCTTAGTCGACTTCTATGAAGTTCGCTTCATAACAATAATACCTGATGCTTTTAATTCTTCCTGTATGTCTCTCCGAGTAGTCATTGAATTTTCTTGAATTTTGTGTTGAATTCTTCTCATTGATTTGGGAGAAATCTTGCATGGTGTAGCAGATCTTGATTGGTTTTCAACAGTTTTCACCTTTTTATACTTTGAAATAATGGAACTAATAGTAGTAAATTGAATAGTCAGGATATCTGCTATTTTCCTATAGCTATTGCCTTCTTGCCAATGTTTGATGATCAATTCTTTTTCCAAATTTGATAGTTCCTTGCCTTTCCCTATGATGATAATTATTGTGTATGATTTGTGTGCGGAGATACACTTATATAAGAAATGGATTGTGAAATGTTCTATATTGTTTCAGTAATAAAATAATTGGAAGAATCTAGCAAAATCTTACAAAGAATTATGTAAATAAAAGGTAATTTAAGCCTTATGATATTAAAAACATTTTGTACGAATACTTTTTTTGGCTTGGAAATTTTATAAATAACACATCATTTATGTAAGTGAGTAATATTCACATATTGAAATTAAGTATTCACTTTTGTCTTGCCAGACTCTGGATTATGGCAATTTCTATCCTCCACATGTTTCAACTAATCTTTCAACCACTTGATGGAAATTAAATTTAAAAGCCTTGATAAATCAATGACATGCTTGCTCTTGTATATAAACATGTCCAACAAAATAAATCCTACATTTGCCTTGATAAAGTCTCTCAGATGTGTCAGCAAATAGTTTTTCCTTTTTCTTTTTATTCGTTTTGTTCCTTTACAGATACACTATATGAAATTAATTTACATATATGATATGTCCCGAAAAGGGATATATTTGTTCGAAGTAGCAAAGTGGTTGTTCGCTACTGCAACCGGGTAGGACAATCTAGCAGGTCGTAATGGATGGGTCCTCGGCGTAGCCAATAGGCGTCCCTCTGTACCTCCACATCAGTCTGTATTTATGGCTGACACCAGTCAATCATATTACTGTGAGGGGAACCCAGGTGTATGCATATTCATTACATCAGTATAAAAATGCCAAACAAGCTTCACAGACTGTAAAAAATCTTTATAAACAATACTTGGAAGTTCAGTTATAATAAGCAGATATTTTTTAATTCATTTTAAATAAAGTGATTGGGAATGATTTTGAAAGCAATGATTTCAGGCATTATTTTTTTATCATTTCACCTTAATTAAGGCAGTAAAGCTAAGATGCATGGAGTTACCGAGTCAGAGACAATGAGAAAAACATTAAGGAGCGAGAACAATAAAAGATCAGGAATTAAGAATTCCACAAGTGAGAAGTGCGAGTGAAGAAACTGTTAGTATAGAACTTATAAACATTTCAACTGTAAAATGAAAGCTTGCCCCCAATCTAGTAATGTACCAAAATTCATAGTGTCTAGGTACTAAAGAAGGAAGCTCACCAGAACAATTACCATGAAAATATTTGTAGAAAAAACACAGAAACTATGTAACAGCAGTGAGAAAGTGACTGAAGCTATATGATTATGTAGGAAAGTGAGAAAATAGGACACTACTTAAATAGATTGGTCCACATGAAAAATTTCCAGGGAATAATTTTCATAGATTCAGATCTTGGAAATGTATTTATATGACTGATGTCTGAATATTTTGATTTTTACTTTAAAAATGTGGTACGACTTTAAAAATGTCTACATCTCTGATCAATCATGACCAAAACTCTTTTTGTAAAAGAAATGGAAAAATGTTCCAAACAATTCCTTGTTTAAAATATTTCTTGAAATAAAATACAAATATCCATTTGTTCCATTTTTAAAAGAAATCTTTTAGTAAAATGAAAAAATATTCTGTTTTCATACACAGATATCAATGATGTAAGCAGTTTCAAACTTGACATTTGTAAACAAAAATCTAAGTTATAATACTGTAAAACATCAATGAACAATTTTACTCTGTATCAATATTATAAACAGGATTCTTCTTCTAAAAAGGTTAAATTAATATTTTTCATTTCTAATAACAACTGCAGCTTTAGGTCTAAAGAATGCTAATCTACAAAAATTATTTAAAAAAAAATCTTTTTCCCTATTTTTTCATGGGTTGATCAGTCTACTTAAGTAGTACCCAAAAGTTATTTAAAATGTTAATACATGAACTATGAGGAAAATTACAATTTCTTTTCATATGACTAGTGTTTTGTGGAAACCATTTGGATTTGTTGAGGTTCCTCAGCTGTAAAATATCTCAAAAGTTTTCTCCTATTAAAATATTTCAATGTTTCTTTGAATGCCATTTTTTTTTTCATAAAATGGTATATAATCAATGAATCATAGATAACAGTGTACCCATCCTGTCAAAAGTTTTAATAGTGTGATGCAATGAAACAAAAGTCTTGAGACAATGTATTAAGATTCAATAAAGCAGAGAGAAAGAATTCACAATTAAAATAGAAGCCAATGAACCATTTAATTGATCTGTTCCTTTTTTTTTTTTAAGACATTCAACAGTATCAATGATCAATTGATTACTCCTGGTATTATATAAATTTCTTTGTTCTCAATATCTTTTTATGTTAAAAATTTGATGTGTTTAATCTAACAGTGAAATAGAAATATCTCTTGGAAGAAAAAGATTAGCACCAAAATGACAACGACGACAACGATAAATCCTATTTCAATACTAAGTTGAATCAAGATGATCACTTAATAGACAAATAAAAGCTGTCTGAGTGTCCTGCATGAAAGACTGCAATCTAAGAAACATTGGAGTAAAGGAAAAGATTAATTATATGGTTCATTTTGCTCTATAAACTAATTTTGTCTAAACACAGATAAATATCTTATATGTGCAGGTTATTAAAAACGACTATGTAATCACTCATAAATGTACTAACTCAAAAGACAATCTTCATAAAATGGTATATAATCAATGAATCATAGATAACATAGTGTACCCATCTTGTCAAAAGTTTTAATAGTGTGATGCAATGAAACAAAAGGTCTTGTAACAATGTATTGAGATTCAATAAAACTGAGATAAAGATTTCACACCAAAAATGGAGGCCAATGAACTGTTTAATTAATCCATTCCCTTTATATTTGTAGGCATTTAGTGGAATCTAAGATTCATTGACTACTCCTGGTATTATATGAATCATTTTTTGATCATTACCCTTTCATGTTAAAAATGTTGTGTTTAATATAACAGTGAAATGGAAATATCTCTGGGAAGAAAAAGATTAGCACCAGAATGACAAAGCCTATTTCAAGACCAAGTTGATTACTGAAGGATATTTTTTAATTTATTCACAATGTGAATGTCTTTATTTCTTATTTAAATCCTTGTTGAATATAAAAATAAAAAATAAAATGTCCACATTTTTAAATTGGATTGTTTATTTTTTATTTCTACAAAAAAAATTCAATTGAAAAAAAAAACTATTTTTAAATACATGTAGTTTTAGCAAATGATAGAAAATTTGACACCAATCTGAAGGTGTATTGGAATAGTGAAATATGCCTTCCAAAAACTAAACACTGTATTAACAATCAGAAAAATTTCATTAGAAATAATACATTTCTGAATTGCTATGTAATATCACTTTTCCTATATGGTAGAGATTTCTGGACATTGTCATCATAGTGAAAAATCTCATCACAGATGAAGAGGAGATTTGAAGAAAGAGAGATGTAGTTCTACAGAAGGATGCTAAGAATAACATGTAGTGAATGCTGGATAATCACTCCATGGGTGAGGAAGAATCTAGATGCGGCAGAAATGTGGTTCTATAGAAGAATACTGAAAATTACATGGAACAAGTGAGCAAAAAGGAAGTCTTGAAGAAAATGGCAACAGAAAGAACATATACTCAGAATCAGGAAAAAACAGCGGAAATTCCTTGGACAACCTCCTGATACCTTTACACACATAGCCTTTAACATTGCCAGACACTACCAAAACAACAATGGCCACAGAATTAAATGCCAATCCCCCAAAAGCCATGTTGACTGCATACAACACTATGAATGTAAAAATTTGCTTCTCCCTAACTACAGGCAATTTTCAATGTCAAACAGATCATGTCACAATATACTAAATACACATGTGGTGGAGATGCTTCCCCTTGACGTTGCAAAAGAGGTGGTCAATTTACTGCAATATATGCTAGAGGAGAAGCCATATGACATATTAAAGAATGCCATCATCAGGCACACAAATAGATCAAAAATAAAGCATCTACATGATTTATTTAACAATTTAAGTCTTAGCAAACTCATCACAGCTACTCCAAAAAATGAAAGCTCTTCAAAAAATAAACTCCATATGCAACACATTCTAAAGAATGACCTGCTAAAAATGTGTACTCTACAACATCAGACAATACACCAATGGATGGAAATTCTAACAGAATGTCGTAGAGCTGTTAACAATTCAGCTCCAAAATATAATGAAAAAAAAAAAAAACAAAGTAGCCAGAATTTCACTCATTACTGAGCAGATTACAGGAAGTGGTAAGTCTCTACATAGAAGCAAGAGCCAGTCAAACTTTTCCCAGGACAGCTGTTATTATCACTACAAATTCAGGAATGAGGCTTGAAAATCTATAAGCTGCATGTGCTATAGGAGAAATACCAGCACCACGCAGAAACACGAAAATGTAGCAATTAAAGATGACATTAGCTGTTGGGAGGCAACACAAAAGTCGCCCATTCTACATCCAGGATAGCAATACCGAATATCTATTCTTAGTTAATACCGGTACACAAATCAACATTATTCAACCTGACCCTAAATAGAAACATCCCATGAACATATACTCTTTAGGCATCAAATGGGTCTAAAATCCATAACATTAAATTTGGGATTGCGGTGTTCTTTATCCAGAATCTTTTACACATTCTCAAGTAAAATAGGGTGCAGATTTTTATCCCATTTCCAGCTTTATGTGGATATGACCATGAACTTCCACACTGATGACAATACAAAGTTAGCAACAAAAAGAATCAATTCTCTGTACATGTCAATAGGAATTAGTTCTGCTACACCAACAGGTACTGACTTAGAGAAATTCCCTACTATTATCAATTCTTTCAAAAACATGGATGACATTTATCACTTCACAAAACCTTTATATAAAAACAGCTCAACCTTCAACTCATGCATCACCAATGCAGATTTTGTTGGGACAAATATAAAATAGCAAAGGACAAGTTTCAGTTTATGCTACAACTACACATCATATGTTCTTCACAAAGCTGATATTATTTTCCATTTTAAACCAGATACTGGAGCTTGGCGACCTTGTGGGGATTTCTGTACTCTTAATGCAAAAACAGTTCTGAATAGATATCCAATCACTCACATACATGATTTCACCATGGGTTTACAAAAAACCAAAGTATGCACAAAACTGGATTTGGTTAAAGTAGTAGCAGAAGAAGACATAGAAAAGATAGTGATTACTACAACTTTTGGACTATGAATTCACAAGAATGTCAAGCAGGTTATGTAGTGCTGTACAAACTTTTCAGAGGCAGATAGATGAAGTCCTAAGAGGATTAGCTTTTGCCATTGCTACCTATGATCTCAAAGTACATTATGAACATCTGCCTATATTTCTGAGATGAGGTATTGTAATTATTTACATTGTTCAGACTGTTGTCCTCATCTTTATTGTCATATTCACGACATTTCAGCCGTTGTACACTTTGGCCTTTGAGAGTTGAGTTAAAGAGATAAATAAGACATCTGGAAGAGGCATGGCATGTGGAACTAGAATACTATCCCAGTAGACGAAATAAAAGGTTTAGTTTGAAATTCAAATCACGTGACGAAGGCTGGAGCGTACAATAGACGAAACGTCGTGAATATAGCAATACAGATGAGGACAACAGTCCGAACAATGTTAATAATGTAAGTAAATAACATTATAAACATTTAAGACAAGTGTTGAAAAGACTTGCACATTTTGGTCAAAAAATTAATATAGACAAATGCGACTTTGCTGTTTCAAAACTAGCTTTATTGTGTTACGTTATTGACACCAGAAAATGTAACAATCTAGCAATTCCATCAACCAACATCGTTGCGGCATCTCCAAAAATTCATCCGTTTAACTATTACCGAAGATTTATCCCAAGTTGTGCCCATGTTTTGACAACACTAACTTTGACAACCAACGCTTCTTCCAGTTCTATCGGATCAGGAAATCAAGAGCAAAACTGCGTACACAAACAGATTTCCTTTTTCTCTGTAAAATTAAATATCACCCAACAGGAATATAGCACTTTTTCAGGAAACTACTCGAAATTCAATTGTCTATAAGACATTTTAAACATTTGCTCAGAGGTCAAAATTTCAAAGACCATAGACACCTTACGCATGTTTTTTCTGACAAATATATGCCTGGAGGTACCAGCTAACTGGACTATATATCGCAGTTTACGTCGGACATCCATTACATTAAAGGTTCAGACAATATTGTAGCAGATACTCTCTCGCACTCTACAATACACGCTGTAAATTCTTAAACTCTCAACTTCGACCTAATCATAGATAAACAACAAAAATGACATTAGACAAAGTAAAAGAAGAAACTTCTTCACAGCTCAAAACAACTGTTGTATGATGTGAGTACAGGTTTCTTAAGATTATACGTTCCACCTTCACTGAGGTATTTGATTTTTTAACATAATTCACAACTTCTCATATCCAGGACGTTGAACTACAGTCAAACTAATTAACAGTTATTTTGTCTGGCCTAACAGTCAAACAAACATAGAAAAGTGAATTCAGACATGTTGAAACTGTCAAAAAAGCAAAGTTATCAGACATACGAAAACTGATAAATTTGCTGGACCAGATTGCTGGGTCACAAACCTACATATCGATATAGTTGGACCATTACCAGAAGCAAATGGTCACTCCTACATATTGACTATTATCGATATATTTACAGGATGGCCTGTAGTTATACTTCTGAAGAACATATCTTCAAACTCTATTACTAAAAGTATTTTACAAGAAAGGATAGCTGTTTTTGGTTGTAATCACAACAGACTGAGGGGCGCAATTCCAATCAAGACAACAATTTTACAAAATTACTAGGGAGCAAACATAAGAACCACAGTGTATAATCCTAGTTTGGTTATGAGATTTCATAGGCAACTTAAAACAGCCTTTATGGCAAACACAACTGATATCTAGTTAGAAAACTTGCTTTTAGTTTTACTTTCCATATGAAATGTGATTAAGATTTATGATGCACACCATCCAAAATGGTTTTCAGCACATCAGTAACACTAAACAGACAATTCTGTGAGAAAACCAGCCATGTTCTTTGCAGATGTCTTTAAACAAAGAATGAGTGATTTAATTTTTAAACTAACGTGATTACAATTAAGAAACCTCTACACACCTAAAGACCTTCACAACTGTAAATATATATTATCCTATAATAGTGGGGTGAAAAGACTTTGCAGTTTCAAAACTACCTTTATTGGGTCACGTTATTGACGCCAGAAAAAGTGACAGCAATGCAACACTTCCCTCAACCAACATCGTTGCGGCAACTCAGAAAATTCATCAGTTTAATTAACTATTACTGAAGATTTATTCCAGGTTGCACCCATGTTTTGATGCCACTAACAAATCTGCTTCAAAAGTAAAAACAAAAATGCAAAAATAACCCTTGAAAGTGACGTCTTAACTGCTTTTCAGAATGCGAAAAAGCTTTAATGGATTTCACAAACTTTCATAAATTAGTGAAGACGAGAACTCAACACTAACTTTTCAAATAGTGGACAGAGAACAAAATATTTTATCATCATTAAAAATGGTAAACAAGATGCTCCATCCATGTATAGAATAAAACCGGCAAACTTGGATTGATCTGCAAAAAACAGTACAATGGAACAAACATCTTCAACTAGCACAAGTGCAACAACCAGTTTTAGGAAACCAAAACACATACAAAAATGTCGCAAAGATATCCAACAGAAAAGCCACTTGGCATACCAAAGTTAAAATATATTACACAGTGATAAAATATTTTTCAATATTCATCACCAAGTGGAATATAGGAAATACACATTATTTCAAACGCAATTACATACCCACATAGATATATTAAACAGGCCCAAACTTTATTTTCTACCCAATAACTGATAATATATACAAACATACCAAAAAGATTCCACAACACACACACTGTTTAAATTAAAGTGTCTGTTCATTAGAAGTTAACATCACCATGTGAAATATTTGATCAATGAGAGAAAACTAAAATCCTATTTTTCTTGAGACTAATTGCGGGGAAATTTTCTTATAAAACCCCACAGATTTTGACTTCTAGGAACAGATATATTGTTTCTAAGCCGTTCAAACACAAGACGTGATTACAGAGATCTCTGCCCAAATACATACACATGGCGCATGCTGAAAAAAAACAAAAAAAAAAAACAAAAACATGTTGGCACTTCAAACAAATTGTCTCCAACAACAAGAACAGTCAGTGAATCTTCGCTGACGGTCAAAGTCTTTCCGCAACCTTAGCTTTTTACTGTGAACCAACTACTAAAAGTCTTTTCTAAATCACAGCCTTTTTCTTTGAACCAACAACCCAAAGACTCAAGTAAAGATTTTTTACTTTGTTTTTACTCTTGAATTGCTGATGGAAAGTGGAAAAGGTTATCTCAGATAATTAATAACGAGCGTTTTCGTTTTGCAGGCACTAAAATTAACAAGCCATTCCTTGCCTCAGTTAACAAAAGAATCTATTTGACCGATAAGACTTACTATTAAGATAGGAATAAATAGTTGTATCTTCAGCATAGATGATAGTTAAGAACTGATGCTATCAGGAAGGTCATTGATGAAAATTAGGAACAACATAGGTCCATGGTTAGAGCCCTGGGGGGGGGACACCTGCATCAAGGCAAAACGATCTAGAAGAGTTGTCATTCAAGATAATTTTTATTTTGCGATTTGATAAAAAATACTAAATCAGTTTAAAAATTCGACCAGTAATACCATAACCTTTCAAATTGTGAAGAAAACCAGTATGTCAAACACTGTCAAATGCCTTTGAGATATCCAAAGCAATAACCCGAACATCATTCTTATTTAAAGCTGGATAGGCTCTTTCAGCAGTAACTGTTAATACATCAGCAGTTTACCTAGAGAAGTGAAACCCATATTGCTTATCTGAAAGAAAACCATGCATGCTGAGATGATTAGCCAATTCGATTAGAGCCTCTAGTACATTGCAAAGAAAGAGGTAGAACACTAATAGCCAACAGTTAGAAGGATCAGATAGTTCGTTTGTGTTCTTAAAGACAGAAACTCCTGAAGAGGATGTCCAACAAGCAGTAAAGCAAGAAGCAGCAAGATTCTTATTGTACAGTTTAGAGAGGACAGGAGCCAGTTCAGGGGCACATTTCTTAAGGACTGTTACATGGATATCATCAAGTCCATATGCTTTGAGAGATGATAGCAGAAATCATAGATGGATTTATATGCATATCAATCAATAGGGACTTGTGTTCACTATGAAATAATATTACATACTCCCTTCAAATTCGAGTTAGATGAGTAAAAAGATGGAAAGAAATTCGCGAGTGTGTGAAATTATCTTTGAACCAATAAACTCTTTGATTTCACAGAGAGTGGCTGGTGAGGTGAAAAAAAAAAAAAAAAAAAAAAAAAATTGAAAATAAATTCGCGAGCCTATGTAAAATTTTCTTTGGACCAATGAAAACTGTTTTCACAGGAATTAGCCGTTGATCCTAGAAAAAGACAGAAAAGAAAAATAGTGAGCCTACGTGAAATCATTTTTGATATAAAATAGGAGAAAAATTCAATCAACAAGAGAAGAGTGTCTGAAGTCATGTGAAAAGTTACATTTCCTTTCATGCGTCAAGCGTTCAGATCTTCGCTTTGGCTTTAACGAGGCACTTGACACTTCAAAGAACCTTATTTCAACAATCTAAGAAAGCTAAGTATTTCAAACTCTCTTCATCTGCTTTTGAATGTATGAGACCGTATAAACCTTATGTGAAAAACGAACTCTCTTACCTTTGTTTTGAGCATTTTTGAATATTATTTTGTGCCAGAAGATTTAATCTGTTGAATGAACATTTTTCTCTTCATGACAACTTCTTGAAATTACGGACTTTAAAAATATCTGATTTATTTTCCTGAAACCAGCTACTAACACAACTTCAAGGACACATGGCACAGTTGATAAAGGCATTAGTTAGATCAAGTGACAGGACCCAAAGAGTGAGAGTTCAATACCCGGTTAAGGCAGTGAATAACTTTGTGAGGGGTATTAACAGGAGATAACTGATAACTGACATCCATTAAACATGGCACGTGGAACTAGAACAGTCTACCCCAGTGAGCGAAATAAAGGGTTCAGTTTGACATTCCAACCACCTGAAGAAGGCCGGAGTGTACAACGGCCGAAACATTGTAATAAATATGGCGACAAAGATGAGGACAATAGTCCGAAATTTGTAAATAAATTCCTTGTCTTTTATTAAAATTACTTGTGTTTCCTCGTCATTATCTGCCTCCATTAATTTTTTTGGTGTGGGTAAACCAACAGTTCATTTTAACCCCGAAGTACCACGCTACTGTAGACTCAGTTCTAAGTGGGAAGTCAAGCAAAGATGAATCAAGACTATAATTTGAAAATAATTTGAAAGATTTTGCTTTATTGGTACAGTAGAAGATATTAACATCTCAAATTGAGTGAAGAGAGGAGGGATAAAAGACTTACACCATTGTAAATGCTGCTTGTATACTATGTTGAAGAGATTAATGTGGCTGCGTGTTGAAGAGCATTTAACATTTATACATTATTGAATCAAGGAAAAACAATGAGAAAACAATTTTTGTTTCAACGATAAAATATATATTAAAATCAACAAATACAAAACAATTTTGTAATGTGTGAATATTAAGGAAAAGAAAGTAGTTTCCCTTTATCTGTTAGCTTGAATAAGAAAATGTAATTAAGGATGTTTCTTGAATAGAATGTTCAAAGTTCTATGTTGAAATAGAATGTTGCATTCAGAAAAAACATACAGTTAATTCAGTTGTGTGTTATTTGTGTAACTAACAGTGTTGGTTTGTAACTTGGCTTGTTCACAGAAAACGGATGGTAAAATGTAATTCAAGTTCTGTGTCCGTGTGTGCGTAGTGAGTAGAAGCAATAGTCTGTGTATATGCGTGTGAGTTGCTGAATTCTACTGTCTATTTTTGGAATAAAACACTGCTTATATCACTATTGGTTGGCTCCAGGAAACAAAGGCGGGAGAATTGAACGAACACAGAAAATATATGATTGGGTGAAAAATTAACCAATCAGTGATTTTCTAACAAAAGCATGTTTGTGAAATTCACGGCAGAAAAAATTCAGTGTGGCGACTGAGATTAGTAAATTGTCCTGTGGTAAACAGTATTTATTATTTAACCAATCACAGTTGAGAAAACTGTAGGCATGGCAAACGTAGTAGTAATCACTACACCATTACAAAACTGCTAGTAGTGATGAGAGTCAAACATATAGGCTATATAGTGCCTCATTCTATCAGCAAACAAAAACTTAGCCTCTTTGAAGACGTGTTTACAATCATTACAAGCACACATGAATAGGTGTCGGTTGTGATCGGAACGAACATGCAGGAACACCTGGAAGAACTGTTTCCAATGGGTTATAGCGGCCAAACGGGCTGGTGTGAGAAGATTATGGTTTCATCTAGTTATTTCTGAGAAGGAATTACACAAAAAGCCTTGTGCTCTCAGAATGATCAGCAGTGCTATTTCTACTTGAAGAAACACCACAAATGTGATTTTGCATCTTCAATATGGTTGCTCATTTCTGCCGAGTATGTACATCTGCCCAGGCCCATTGTAGAGTAAACAGAAGTGAACAGTATCAGATCAAAAAATAAATACACTGCACAAGGGCTCCGTGCAGCCTTCTGGGTTTCAAACATACTTCAAATTTTAAATCTAATAAAAATAAATAGCCAATAAGATCAGCTCCTGCCAATAAACACGGGCTTCTGGAGTGTACATGAGGCCATAAAAACCAAACATTCATTCAACTCAGTGGCAGAAGGACTGATAGCAGTAAAGAGACACAAGTCAACCTCGTTGTCTTTCTCACCAAAGCAACAGCGAATTCCCTTTGATATTATCTCTCAACTCCACTTTCTCTCTCTCACTGAAAGACAATGTTCATTTCCTTACAGTAAAAAAGAACTTCCTTTCATTTCATAAGTAATTACAGTTAAATTAAAATGTATCTTACATTTAAATAAATATTATCATTTTATTTGAGCACGCGACAATCTTTTCTCTCAATTTTTTTTATTCAACAAACAGTGACCCTTGGAATCTTTCCCCAACACCATTTCTTCAACGCCCACAAAGCGAACCTGTGGTTTATATTATAACTATGCTGAGAAAACCTTAGTTACAGTTCCAGTATAAGTCCCGCCAGTGCCACATACAATTATGAATTCAGAATTGTCTTTCTTCTACACTGGTTGCAACCAAGGCTAGAGGATACACACTGCCCTGCTATTTAACCCATAGATGATAGAGAGATTGATGGATTCATGTTTCCAAAGAGTATCTATGCAAGCGTCTAACGATCTCCACCGTGATTCGAACTCGGTTCGAGTCTCTAATCATGCAGATGTTTAGTTTAGAATCGAACGAGTTTTCTTGAATATCCATTCAAGAGGAACTTTCTCCGTACAACACCGTCTCTACACATTTTACACCCAAATTTATCCTCTGGATCCTACAGTATCGATGAGATATGTCTTGCTTGTCAAGAAAAGTGAGTACATATTTGATTTTTTTTTTAAGTCCGTATTTACTTTGTGAACTAGGAAACATGGAAATATTTAGTTTGCACAATAAAAAGTTTAATTATTTTCTAGAACTAATAATTATAAACTCACTAGATTTTGGTATTTTTTATTTTGTAAATTATTTTGCAAACAAAACATTCCAAATTAGTTGAAATTTTTTTAAGGTACCGTCGATTTTAACGTTCGAAACAAAATTCGCGTGCCAAATATTGAATTACCTCCCTTAAGTATCTTTACCTGGCCTCATACACGGGGAACATTTTTTTTAAACATAAAAAGTGTAAAAACTGAAATTAATTCAGTTTAGGACCAAGAAGTCACAGAATTTTTTAAATGAAGATAAAAACTCAGACATACTTTTTTATTTATTTATTTATTTTTTTGGCATATGAAAAAAAAAAAAAAAATAATAATAAAAGTTAAAAGAAAGCATCCGAAATGCAATAAGTCTTTTTTTATGAAATTCGCAGTGACATTTAAAATATTAATAAGTAAAAATAAAATGCTGTATTGTAGTTAAGTATAAGATAAAATTTATCATAAATAAATTCACATGAAGCAAGAAAAAAAAATTATGGCAATATAATTCTTGGCTCGTACTATTTGTTTGGTAGGTAAAAAAAAATATTCAGTTTGATTGAAGGTTATTTTTTTTTATTTTATTTGTTTTACTTTTTGCACTTTATAAAAATGATTTTGGGGGGCGGTGGGAAACTCTTAATTTTTTTAATTTTTTTTTTTAGAAAATAAAAGTTTTGAAGCGAGCGAAATGATTTATGCGCAAAAAACTGTCAAACAAAAAATGGGCCCGACATTATCACAGAGAAAGTTCATTTTTTTTTTAAACCTAAACTGAACCCTGACTTTGTGTCCGTCTTTATTTCGTTTGACAAAAATATCAAAATCATAGTTTTCATTTTATTTTTTTTTAATTTAACCTTTTAAATCATGATTAGCTTTAAATTACCTGCATTTTTTTTGGAAAAAAATTCTTAAAGCAGTAAAGCAAAATTCAGGAGGGACTAACTAACCGAATTTGCTGTCACAAATTCGGTTAGTTCCCTTCGTTAACCATCAAAGAGCTCGTTAATTGCTACACCTTAACATTTTTTAAAGCATCAAATAGTTCCATAAAGAAGACCTCAATGGTTTTGGCAGCATTCATTGATACGTAGGAATATAAATTTTTACTCTTCTCCTTCAGTTAACATTTCATCTAGTGAACCGTCAGTTTTAAAGTGAACACAAAGTAAGGGTCCAGTTTAGCAGTATATTTATAAAAAAAAACTTTATGTTGGATGTCAGTGTTGGATAGTATCCCGTTTATTATGATATGTACATAAATCGAACTCCCATTTTGGAGCTATTTCGCTCCCTTTAAGTTTAACTTTCACTTTCTCAAAAATAAACAGATTCCCATAGAAAAGCCATTTCCATAAAAGTCCAAAACAAACTGCGACCTCAAAAGTTCAACAGCATAAAAATAAATCAAAAATATTTTACACAAAATTTTAAAATTATGAATAGTTTAAAAAAAAAAAAAAAAAAAAAAAAGATAGTTTCTTTTTCAGTTTGTTCACCAAGTTTTCACATTATTGTGAAATAGTAGATCTGCCCGGAAAGAGGAAATGTTTAAGGACCTGGACGCAAATTTACTGTGGATGATCTTTTAACGTACTGTATAAGACTTTCATTTTAGTCAATTGCTTTCTCTTTTAATTAAAGTAGTAGTATGTTTTTTTAAATCAGAATTATGGTAAAACTCAAGGTGAGCAACTTTCTCCCATTTCCAAGCAGTCCTAATTAATTAACCAGACTCAAGGTTGCTTAACTTAGTGATCAGCTGAGAACGGGTATTTCAATGTGATATGGCTGTGGTGTGCTGTAGAAATTGCAGAAGTGAGAGTTGAATTTGTTAAATTAATTTACTTACTAGCAAATACCCTTGGGAAAAGTATGAATCCACCCCCAGCTGTCGATAAATAGCAGGACAGACTAGGTCCAATAGCCTTATTTTGCAATCAGTCTAAAAAAAAGAAAATTCTGAATTCAAACCAGCCTGGAAAGTGTTAGCAAAGGGCAGATGAGCTTTTAGTGTCCTACTTCAATTTATAAATATTTTATTTGTGATCTAACTAATTCCATGGGTTAAAAAAAAATTCCAATACATTTCCTATGTAACAGCCTTGTGATTGACAAAAATCTGTGCAAAAAGTGGATCACAGTTAAAATCCTACCTTACTATTTCTCTGACTCCTCATTGGTCAATTAATCCTAATGTTTTCCACTACGTCCACATGGTTATTAATTTACTGCCAAAAATCTACGCGTTTTGAGCCTACCATGTGACCACGTTGGTTATAAATACATTCTTCACTCTCTTTTTGCTTCTCTTGCCTACCAACCATGTAGTCCAGCAGAGAAATTATGTTTCTCCCTCTGTGGAGAACGCTATGAAACACTATGACTTGCGCACACACATACATATGAACATTGCACATCTCTGAATTAATCTTATTCACTCCTTACACAAAAACTTATTCAACTTTTCAACTTTTGCCTCTTGTCAGTATTCACCAGCAAGAAATATTACTTCAAAATTTTCTGGATTTATAAGTTAATGACTCAACATATTCTCAGCTTTCCAGAATTCTTTTACTCATATTCAACTCTCTTCGGTGGACAACAATAAGTTAATTCAACTTTTCGATATTCAAGTGAAGATTACAACACCTACAACACCTTATCGAATAACATTCTTTCCATTGAAACTTACTATTATTTCATAAACTGAAATCTTTTCTGCGAATCCAGATAAAAAATATATCTTCCTTAAAGTCTTAACTAATTCAATTAACAGTTAAAGGGAAATAACTCCTGCTTAATTATTACAACTTTTACTTAATCTCCAACATCAACTGTAACACAAAATTTGAATGTAAAATATAATTTCATTTGAACTGATCAATTCCTTAATCCTTTAATTAACAGGAACAAAGAACAAACTTTCTATCTATCCTAGAAATATTCTCTTTCACATAAACATTTGTTATAAATGCTTTATTCTTGTTTTCTAAAAAAGAAATATTGTTGTTTATTACTTTTGTTGTTAATTACCTTGTGCCATAAAATTGGATAATTATTATTTCAAACATTAAAACAAAGACCCAAAGAAAAATTAACAAAATAAATGAAATATATACAGTAAACCCCTGAGTTAAGAGAGTTGGTTTGACTTATGCCATTTGCCTCATACATAAGGCAGCATGGGTCAGTTCCTGGTTGTACACCATATTGGATTGTAGTGCATTCAATCTCTTCCGTTTATGTTGCGTTTGTGGAAACTTATTACCTTTCATTATTGCTCCCAAGTATAGTGTAGCCTCTTCTGATGGCAGTGCTTTGAAGAAAAGGAAAGCAACACCAGAAGAGCAATCAGACATTGTTAAATGCTCTGAGAAGGGAGAAACACTGACGAACATTGGTTGGTTGGTTGGCTTAAGTTTTTTGTCTGTCACTTAAAAATGTACATATGGCTATATATATCAGGTTTCCCTGCAGGAGATAAAGACATTTCTTGTTAAATTAAGTTGGTGAATTCCTGATAAAAAAGAAAAAACAATCTCATGTTTGTTTTTCTTCTTCCTCATATTTGCTGCCACTTCTGACTACTGCAAGAGAGACAAGATCTTATGCTTTGTCTTCTCATCTGTTGAGACCCAATGACATCACTGGCAATAAATATGCAAGCAGCTTAAAACAATTCTATTATATGTATATTTATGTCCAAAATGTGGTTGTTTTAGTTGTAATTATATTAACAGGTCTAGAAATGTCCTAGATTATTACTTTACTATTGTGTTAACATACACTACAGTTCAAAAATTTGAAGCCACTCCCAGAATTAGCATGGGATGAACTTAGCAGAAGAATGAAACCTTTCCATCCAAAAAATGAAAAAGAGCTCTTAGAGTCATTGAAAAAAAAGAATGGAATTAGTTATCACACTTATACTTTGAGAAACTTTTGCAACTAATGCCAAAAATTTGTGCTGCAGTAATCAAGGCAGGATATTTTGATATTTTGAAAAGAGCAAAATATAATCATAAAATGCTTTCTTTTCATCATAATAAAATTTTTAATAAAAATCATGTCTCACTTTTTTTTTAGCCATGTATAATAATTTTCTCTTATTTAAAGTACAAAACAACTACTTTTGGGGTCAATTTAAAAAAATTGTCAGTGGTAGACTCAAACTTTTTGAACTGTTGTGTAGGTGAGTAACGTAAGCATTTATTCGTGAAAAATCATGGTATATTTTGACATATGCAAAAAATCACATTACAACGCATCATAGGAATGAAACTTTGTTGTAAGTCGAAGACTCCTCTTAATTGAATAAAATAATAAATATATGAATAAAATCAGGTCATGACTTTTAATAAGCTAAAGTATTAACACTAATGAATTGATATTGATAGACAAATATTAACTGTAAAAACAGTCTGTGGGAATACCTATTTTAGTTTCTGAAATTACCAATATAAAAGACATCTATTTTTTTTGAAAGCTTCCATATTAATAAAAAAGAATTTGATATCACTAAATGATAAGGCTTTAAACTGAATAAAAAATTTAATAGAGCCTCTCTGTAATATTATATAAACAGCTTCAATTAAAATTTACAATACATTTTTATATATACTTTGTCACTGTATATATAATGATTAGAATGAATGAAAATTTGTACATTTGCTTAATAGCTTTAAAGAAAATGGAAACAAAAAAGAAACTTATCCTTAGAATCAGAAAGAGAGAGTTGAAACTTCTGGGACACCTAATGAGGAAAGAGGGCTTGGAGAATCTGACACTGACATAGGTCAGGGTATGAAATTAACATAGAGACATGACATACAAATGGAGAATTTGATTATCATTAAAAAATAAAATGCAAATATTCTTTCAGTTTATATAGAAAGTAAAAATACTAAGCAATAAAAATAAATATAGTATTGGTTGGTGAGAACATCAGTTTTTAATTTTCATATAAATGGCATCAAGTGTCAACTGTTTATGCTTTCTTTGAGCAATAGGAATGTTTTTTGATTTGAGCTGTTAAAACTGCTACAATATTAAACTTCATCATAATGAGGTTACATTTACAGAAAAAAATGAGTAAACTGAGGTGTTAGTATTAGGTTGGTGCAAAAATAATTTCGTTTTCTCACATAGTAACATATGTTAGAAAACAAAATTATTTTTGCACCAACCTAATATAATATACAATTTAGGTCAAAATTTGAAGTCACCCTCTAGATTTAATGATCAGTAAGTTTAATGCCTTCTTTGGTTTAATTAACTCCTACTAAGCTAGGATGCTGAAACTATTTAACCCATTAGTGCATGGCATCCAATTTTTTGAGAAAGGGAGTTACCTAAAATTAAAAATCTGCCAACACTAAGTTTACCATAAGCCAGCACCATAGATTAGAGAAAAAAAAGAAAACTGTTGTAACCTAGGGACAGTCACTGAATAGAATGATCACACGAAGATTGGTAATGAATGATAATACTTAGGACAAGAACAACACATAAAATTCACCAGCTGCGTTTAGAAGTACTCGACTGCTACAAGTGAGTCAAGTGAATTCCACAATGAATCTCCAACTGCAGACCGCTACCAACTGCCCCATGCTGTCAGATGTGGCACAAGGCTGAATTTGACGTGAGGTTCCCAAGCCTGTAGGCTCAGTGAAAAATTCCCTGTAAACCGCGTATAAAATGGGGTTGGGTAAGTATTTCCTGAGACGAGACTCTGCCCTTCAGCATAGCCCCTTCTGGGGATGATATTCCGCCCGGAGGAAGAGGGATTAACCAGGCCAGCTGAAGGTGAATCACCAACTGCAGACCAACACATACAGTATTTATACGATTGGGGGCATACCCATTATCGTTCGTACATATGCTACGACAGAAACTTTATGCAGTAACGGATTAATTTTATTATTATTACTGAATATATGATAAAAGCCTTTAGGAAGAGAAAATTCCTCTGGCCCAAAGTGAGATCATAAATTACTTTTGAAAAAGGCCAGCAACTTTCAATTATTATGCAATTCTTTGAAATCCAGAGGATGACCAAAAACTTTTGGCCAAAAGTGTATGTATATCCAAACGGATATACTTTGTTTAGACCATGTCATCCAGTTCACACTCCTCCCTAATTTTTTGAACAGTAGTAAAAGTTTATCCCTTGTTTCTTGTTTAGGATTAGGTTTCCAGTTTCTCTTAAAGTTTTTTCATTTTCTTTCAATCCCAGTAGCCCCTTGAGTTTTAGTGTCATTATCACATTGGTTGGTTTTGTTTTGTTTTATGGCATATCAACCTCAGTAGGTCATTTAATGCCAACAAAATTTTTGAAATAGATTCATAGCAATAGTTTGGTAAAAAAGGTGTGTATGTATACATATATATTTGAACCATTTTTCAATTACTCATATTTTTGAGTACAACCAGACTTCTTTTAGGAAATTTACAATCTCGGATAGTTTTATTTTCGTAAAAAGGTTTTAAATTACTCACATGGTAATATTTTGTTCTATCAACCTCAATGGGTTATTTAATGCCGACAATTTTCATTGTTGGTAATAATTTTCCTTTGCTGGTAATTTTCTTTTCAAAAAATGTATAGCTGGTAATTTTTTTTTTTTTTTTTTTTTTTTTTTTACAAATTATTTCTGGTATTTTTACACTTTCATAGTGTTTTGACCCCCAGTTTGGGGGTTAACTATTTGCCCATAGATGGGACCCTAACAGGTGCTACCACCCTGGGTCAGGGTGGACCTGGGAACACCAGCAATTAAGAGGTGGTTCCATGCTCCTCAAAACCTGATCAGAAGCCTTGCTGTTGGATGTAGTTTATCGTCTTACCCAGGATGGTGATGTAGTTTATCATCATACCCAGGGGAGATCTTGCTTGGAGGTAGGGATGATTAAAAAACATTAATAATATATATTCTCTCTCTCTGAAATATATACCTGTGTATAGTAGTAGGGGTTTAACCCTTGTTTCCTGTTTGGGACTGGGTTTCCGGTTCCTTCTAAAGTCTTTTCATTCTCTTTCCCCTTGGTAGCATTATCACTTTGATTGGAGTGGTGCCTCTTACTCTGCATCCCTCTACCTCGAGTGGCTCTTAGGCCTTGTACAGGGTGAATATCATCATAAAAAGAAAAGATCTTTAGGTTTTTTTAAATCGTTATAGAGTCATAAATTTAACTTCCTTTATAAGAGTGGAAGGTCAGTTGAAATTATTGAATTCAATCAAATTAATGGTCCTGGTTATGACAATAAACTACATCCAGTAGTAAAGCCTCTAGTCAGGAGATCAGAAGTTTTCAGAGCATGGAGCCCCCTTTTAATTGCTGTTGTCCACAGGTATGGGTAAATAATGAACTCCTCAACCTAAAAAACAAGACTACAAAATATCAGCAATACTTTTCTATATAAAATTACCAACAATACCTATTTATAGTAAAATTACCAAAAATAGATTTTTAAAGCAAAATGACCAGCAATATATTCTATAGTAGAATGTTCAACAATACATTTTATGTGTAGTTGAAGGTATACAATTGTGTTTAAAAATATTTAGATTTCAGCATTAAATAACCCATAGAGGATAATATGCCATTAAACAAAATCAACCATCAACCTATCAAATTAAGTTCAATTTAATATTTTTCTGGGATTTACACAGGGAGTGAGGCAGGTAAAATTTAAAAAGAGTAATTCCAATAAACTGTGACTATGTAAGATTGACAATGACAAATTTCTAATTTATATTTGTCCATGCATTTATGAGATGTCTATAATTGTGTTACTTATTAAACCATACTATCATTATAATTTGGTAAGGCATGAAATTTTTTTTTTATTTTTCCTGCTGTTCAAATATTGTTAGGCATCCTGATATTACTCAGCCTAGCTTTTGTTTTATGCCAACTTCACTTTGACAGAAGACCTATATTGTTAGAGGTTTATCTATCTGAAATGGTGTAAAACTAAAAAGCAGTTCTTAATTTATTTGGTAAAATTTTTTAGACACTATGTTTGCTTATCTAACTGAGGTTCATTATCTTCTCAAATTATATATATATAATTTCACCACAGCCCTTTAAAAGGGCTGTGGTGAAATAATTTATTACATGAACCTTAAAGTGGTCTGTTTTTATTTAAATTATTTGCTCTGAATTTTATCCTCCTTAGGTTTACCCATACGGATTACCTAGTTTTTCATAAACTATATATATATATATATATATATATATATATATATATACACACACACACACACCTGTTGTAATCCTACATGTACTTTTAAAATTGAATCTATACTTGTCTGCAATCATCACAGAAATATCAGTTATAGAGAAATTCTCACATGCAGGCTTGGGAATACTAAAAAACAAAATAAAAATGGATAACTTGTTTGCTTTATGCTATTTTAACTTACAAAAAGGTTTCATCAGAATGTGCTGACATCTACCTTTCTAAGGAAGTTTTGGATTTTTATTAATTAATTAATCTGTCAGATTTTATTACTGAAACATTATTTTAGTGGATACATATATTTGAGTAGACACCATTTATTTATTAAGCATTATATATATATATATATATATATATATATATATATATATATATATATATTTTCATCTACTGGCCTGAATATTTGAGAAATCTTATTGAAGATATGCATTCTCCAGCAGGATTTGAACCTGGATCCCTCATAGCCCAGATAGTCTAAAGCACATCAAATCTAATGACAGTTTCTCCTGCCAAAAGGGACACAGAGATTGCATATTTTTCTTTAATAAGATTTCTTGAATATTCAGGCTGGTAGACAAAAATAAATATATATATTCTTTAATAAATAGATCATCTACTCAAATATGGGTATCCACTAAAAATACATTTAAGTAATGATATCTACCTTTATGTGTTTATTTAAAATTCTAGCAAGACATAAAATTAAGTGCAAAATAAATGATTGCCACTTATTTTACTCAAAAAATGTGCACCATATTCAAAGTTGTTAGTTTATGCTAATATTAACTGTGTTATTTAATCTTAAAAATTTGTCTTTTTCCTTTCAGGCTCCTGTGATAACATTTTCCTGAAAATCCTACAATCACAAAAGATGAACTCCTTAAAGAATAAAGATTATTTTGGTAATAAATGTAATGAAACTTGTTAGGAAAATTTTGATTCTGTTATATGATTGAAATCTTATGAAAGTGTGAAAAGTATGCAGGGAAAAATATTAGAAATCCATGTGGAATCTCCTACAGAACACAATATTATTGAGTGTGAAATATGCAATAAAACATTCAAGAAAAGATCTACATTAAAAATCCATTATAGAACTCATACTGGAGAGAAACCTTACTCTTGTGATGTGTGTGGAAAAGCTTTCTCACAAAATTCAAACCTTAAACGACACCTGCAAAAACACACAGGAAAAATATCCTTTCAATGTGAAATCTGTGGAAAAGCTTTTTCTTGCAAATTCACTTTACAAACCCACATCAGCACTCATACTGGACAAAAAGCTTTTGCATGTGAAGTATGCAAAAAAGCCTTTTCGAGATATTATCACTTAAGAATTCACATGAATATACACACAGGAACAAAGCTGTTTTGTTGTCAAGAGTGTGGTAAAACTTTCTATCAGATTTCAGCCTTACATTCCCACATGAGAGTTCATACAAGAGAGAAACGTTTTATTTGTGAAGTATGTGGTAAAGCATTTACTCAAAATATGAACTTACTGTATCACATGAGAACGCATGCTGAAGAAAAGCCTTTTTATTGTGGAGAGTGTGGAAAAACTTTCTGTCATCAGTCTACTTTTAAAATTCATATGAGAATACATACAGGAGAAAAACCTTTTAATTGTGAAGTTTGTGGGAAAGCCTTTACTCAAAGGAATGATTTAAAGTCACACATGATGACTCATACTGGAGAGAAACCTTTTTACTGTGATGCATGTGGAAAATCTTTCTCCCACAAATCAAGCTTAAAAACTCACTTAAGAATACATACTGGCGAAACGCCTTTTCATTGTAAAATTTGCAGAAAAGAATTTAAAACGTATGTTCAGTTAAAGATCCATCTTGTATCCCATACTGGAGAGAAACCTTTTCAGTGTGAAGTTTGCGGCAAAGCTTTCCCACAAAGCTGTGACCTGAAAGTTCACTTGAGAACTCATACTGGAGAGAAGCCATTTCAATGTGAAATGTGTGGAAAAGCTTTATCTGGTAGAACTGCCTTAAAGACACACATAAAAACTCATAATAAAGGCAGCAGAAATATTTCATTATAAAACTGAATTGAGTTATCAACTTATCACTTTTTGTTCATTCTGCTTTTTTTTCTTTTTTTTTTTTTAATATTTTCAGCTTTGTGCCAGCAACATCACCTCATTTAAAACCAGAAATTTGGCTTATTCCATTAATCCTTCAAATTAGTGTCCTTATTTTTATTACATTTTGGCCTTTCTTCTGTACCTGTTGCATCTATCAGTATCAGACTTTTTATGTATGCATACACAAAGGTCTGGTGAATTTAATGTTTGAACTGTCTTACAAGCTTTTGCTGCTAACATTTGTGTGACTACTGTACACATGACTACTTTGAAGGAGACAATAGAAACTATGGTATTTTGTGCTCAAATTCCCTGAGGTTTCAGATAGCACCTTGTGTGCATGTAGACATCAATAAAAACTAATTAAAAACAGTAATAAGAGCAACTGTCAATTTCATGCTGAATATATATAACACCTGCTGATAGATGCAAAATTATATAATTTATTGAGCAGAATTTCAAGATGAAAGAATTAAAGAATAAATCTGAATTTTGGCATTTACTTTAAAAACTAAATATATTTATTATTTACACTACTTATAATTGGACTTTTGTCTTTATCTTTTTATCATAAGGTTTCACCCCTTGTGTTCTCAAACCTTCCTCAGGTGTACATTGATCTGGGTAACCTACAGGGAATTCTGAACCCTTTATTTAATCTATGGAGGTAGACTGTTCTCGTTCCACTGCTCATATCTAGGGATATTGTCTAGTTTTTTTTTAGCACTATTCAGTTATATTGAATGTAAAATAAAGTAAATATGTCTTATATATAGATAAGATTAAATAATTGAAAATATAATATTTACAATGATTTTAAATAACAATAAAAAATATATGAAGTTTTTGTCCCTTAGACTTTAAAAAGAAAAAAAAAAAAAGGACTTTTTTATGTTGTAATTTTAGTTTGATATTTGCACAAAATCACTATTTCATATTAAAAAAAAATACGGCAAAGAATTTGGTAGCAATATGGCTGATTTTCCTCGACTGGAGTGGCTGTCTGAAACGGTGAGATGACAAAGGGTGAAGTTTAAGTGGCATTGAAGTGAGCAGTAGCAAGTCTCTGGGACTTGATGGCTTGACCTCCGAATTATACTTGAAGTTGTTGCACATGCTAGTTTCAATTCTGACAGCGGTGTTCAATAACTTGTTCTGGCAGGGGTCCATCTCCAATCAAATCTCCAGGGGTGTGATCACATTGTTGCAAAAAGGATAAACATGGTGGGTGGGATTTAAATGACTAAGGGCCCATTATTCTGCTAAGCACATAGTTAAAAATTTTCACCAAGATCCTGATAGAGCATTTGCAGTCAGTTGTGGAGATTCTATTGGGACTGGGGCAGACTTGTACTGTGAAGGGTCAAACAATTCAGAGCAACCTGATCTGCATGATCCTGGAGAGTATAAAAGAATACAATGAATTTATGCTGATCAGTTTGGCTCAGTCCAAGGCATTTGACAGGGTTGACCATCAGTATCTGGCTGCTCTCCTGTAGACTGCCAGATTCAATCCAGACTTCTGCAAGTGGATCATCCTCTTGTATTGATACCCCAGTGCTGTGGTACAAGTGAACAGGAAGTGGTCAAGTGCTTTTGCACTGTCATGGTCAGTTTGTCAGTGTTGTCTACTGTCATCCCTACTTTATGCTTTGGTGTTGGAGCCTCGCCTTCGTTGGCTGAGGAACAGGGTGTGCAGTCTGACCATGTGCAGAATCAATCTCTCTAGTGGAACTCAAGTCAGGGTTTCTGCATATGCTGATGACATTCATTTTCATGTCATGCTGCTTCTGCAACATTGAGGTGGTGCAGACGGCATTTGAGCAGTATAAGAAGGCCATGGAGGCCAAGATTAACTGCAACAATTCTTCCAGGAGCATTGGTCTGGACTTGGCTCGAAGGGCAGTTGTCCTTAAAGGGTAGGGTTGAGGCGTGCTCCATGTACATCTTTCCTCCCATCCTTTACTGGTTGTCACTACTCCCTCTCTGCCAGGACTGTGGAAAGGTGATCAAGTGCTTGCTGTACTTCCTCTTGTGGGGGGAAAAAGCAAACCACATGTCCATAGAGCTGTGTCATGGAGGCCTGGGATTGCCACACTTTGTGAGTCATCAACATTCCTAAGGTTGGTTTTCCTATGCTGCACATTGATTAAAGATTCACTCTGGGTGAGGAGTGTTAAAGACGCCTTCCTTAACCTTACCATCACTCCTTTGATTTCTAGGGTTGTGAGTTGTTGTAAACCTCAGAATCAGTTTGAATTCTTCACTGAATGCTACTCCTCAGTCCAGTAACCTTTCATGGCCTAGTGAGGCATTGTATCGGGAACTAGTGGAGGAGAGGGTCACTTCAGATCCACTCTGTTGGTAGTTTGGTTTGTTGGCAACAGAGCTGCATTCTTTTTAGTTGTGGGCCCCAGCTTCAAATTATCTCAGTAACCCCAAGTTTTCACTTACTTGATTGATCTGGAACTCACTATCACTCAATGATGTGGCTTTCAGAGCAGGCTGGGTTGATATGCCTGAGTGTCAGCAGGTTGGCGGCTTGTATGGATCCAGATCATCCACATAATGTGTCACCCTTTGGTCTGGGGTGAAACAGTGTTTCTGATGCTGCTAGCCCTGGTAAGGTTGGTAGTGTGGATAATGCAGATAGAGGGACTCTTACAATACAAATGTT
Source organism: Acanthosepion lycidas (assembly GCA_963932145.1). Lineage (NCBI taxonomy): Eukaryota > Metazoa > Mollusca > Cephalopoda > Sepiida > Sepiidae > Acanthosepion > Acanthosepion lycidas. Next base: position 50,468,858 of record OZ010613.1, on the reverse strand, counting down.
ATTCTCATTAGGATCTGGTTGGATTCTTTGGGCATGAGCTCAGAATGAAAATCAAAGTGTTTGTTACTGGCAGATTTCAGCGAAAGATGGGTGAAAGTTGCAAGCCTGGTTTGTGTGAACGGGGCCTTGATTTTCTTTTTTTACTCTCCTTTATACACACTGGGGCATTTTTTTGATTGACCCATCCTCTGGGTAAACTAGATTCTTTTATTTACCTAGTAAATGCAATTGTTGTTCCTGACCTGCACCCAGCAGTTTTTTTTTGTTATGACCCAGGTCAAGATTTTCAACCTCCTCAGTTTATTTTTTGTCTTTTTTTTTTTTTTTTTTAAAAATCATGACCCTATCAGCCTTTTTTCCTCCCATGCCATGAGCAAGTGAGCTGCTTAATTCTGCTTAGTGGGAAAATACATTGGCCACTCTTATTTTTCTGTGGGGTGGCCAGGTCCTACTAGCAAATATATATTTTTTTTCATTTTTGTTATTCAGTTCATCTCTCCCCACTCATTTCATGCTATATATTTTTTAAACATTTTTCTTAAAAAGAAAAGAAAAAAAAATTGTATATTATCAAATTTTCATGTCATGGGTATTTTAGTAGGATCACTGAATATGCGGTATTGTGGTATATGTTGGACTGAATGGTGACAAATGAGTTCTTATGGTGATAGAGTAAACTGTAATGAATGAATGTGTCATTAATCAGATTCGCTTGGTTTAGGATAGTCAGTGTTGACCAGCCTCACCCCTTCAGGCTTATGACAAAATTGTAATTATATGACAATAAATCATCATTATTTTATATAAAATAAACATTCAAATAAGTAGTTTAGAGATAAATAGTAATTTTGAATATTTATTTTGTTTACATTTTTAGCAGTGGAAAAATGTTTCTTTGTTTATATGGTCCTAAATATTTAGCTTTTCAGTTATTAAAAGTCATAGAAGAAGTAGCAGTTGTCAGTAGTGAAAATTTGCTTAGCATTTATAAAAATGTATTTTGCTAATAATTAATACTTGATTGGACCCTGACAAGCAAAGCATTACAAAAATTTAAGTCTGTCTTAGGTAAGTAGCATGAACATATATATGATTGATGATCTCTCCCCTCATCTTCAATCTATGGGGGTGAGGTTTGCCAATTCAATTCCTAGAACCGAACAGTCTGAATACTCCTACTTTTTCAGAAGAACTCAATACAAAGAACTGGTGTATAGCGTGCCATGAGATCCCCAGACAGCCATCCTCAGGTTCTGAATTCAGAGTTGTCCTAGACTGGTTGCCAACAAAGGATGAAGTCAATCTCTCCTACTACTTAACTCATTGCTGGGGAGGGAAGTGATGGATTCATACCTTTTCCAAGAGTATTTATTCATAAATCAATGAAATGAGTTCAACTCTGATTTCTCATTCCAAGCTGCTATCCATTACATGATCTGCACATCCACACACATTATATATATATATATATATATATATATATATATATATATATATATATATATATATATATATATACACACACACACACACACACACACACACACAACAGAGTTAAGCTGTAAATTATTCATACCCAACAAAATTTGTAATTTTTAAAAATATTTTCTTTAAAGGGATGCTTTTATTAACATAGAAAGTAAAGAAACAATAAGGTAAATAACAAATAGGAAAGATTTATCAATTTAACATGTTTCACTATAATTAAATTTTCATCAGAGAATGATATGGAGAAAAAGATTTTTCTCCATATCTCATTCTTTAATGAAGCTTTAATAAAAATGAGACATTTTAGATAAATATTTCCTAAATCCATATTTGATCATATGAAGAGATGTTGTTTTAGTATGGCCAAACCAGAATTCTGACCTAAACACACTTGAGAAATTATGGAGACAGCTGTAGATATAATGATGAGGAAGCACCTGTCCTTGTCCCCAGGATTAATAACCTGAAGACTGTAGTAAAAGAGTAATGGGTCAGAATCTCTGTTAAGCTTTGTTAGAATCTGGTTAAGAAATAAGAGAACAGGTAACAAAATGTTTTATCTAATGAAGCTTTTGCAATTTATTGTTAAAGTTTTTTTTTTTTTAAGGCAATTCACCCCAAGCAAGGCAGGCGTGCCACTAGCATGCAAGGGGTTATAGAGAAGGATGGGGAACAAGTTCAGGGTGTCAGATGTCGATTGACATACTTGAATATTTGAAGATTATAGTCATCAGGGAAGCAAACAAGGGGAAGGGATTTCCACAGGCAGGAAGTGTGGGAGAAGAAGCTGTTTGAGAAGAAGAGATGGTTACATTTAACTATTTTGACATTGAAAGGGTGGGACCGATATGCCAGCCTGGTAGCTCACTGAAATTCATGCAGTCTGGGAACCAGCAAAAGTAGCTCATTGGAACAGTTGCTGTTAAAATATTTGTAGAAAAGACAAAGGGAGGCCACAGCACTAAGCTCAGCATAGTTGCAGTATAAACCACAGGTTGGCTCCGAGTGTTGAGTAAACACAAATGTGCCTGAGCGAGCGTCTGAAATAGGGATTGGGTAGCCATAATAGACAAGAATTTTTAGTTTATGTTTATTATTTCTGCAAAAAAGTATAGATGTATTTTCAACAAGAATTTTTCTAAATTGCAAATGTGCACAGGCATACTGTTGTAAATGTTGAGATATGTTAGATGCATCATCCAAGTGAAAACTCGACCTTCTAGACAATGTAATTGTGGTGTGACCAACATATATATTATTTTTTCTGTTAGAGATACAATCTACCAAGGGACATTTACTTTCATATATAATGTTGGTTCTCTGCAACTTGTTAATTGGTGGGGAGGAGTCACTACAAATGATTGAATTGGATATATTGAATTTAGTGTAGTATAAAATTGATTTTTTTTTTTTGTTTAGTAAGTTCTGTGATTATATATATATATTCAGGGTTGAGTGGTTAGAACATTCGCTTTCTAACCATGAGATCCAAGTTTGAATCTCACCATGGTTAATTTGTCAGGAAAGTGACTTCTTGATGTTATCAGTATGGAGGAGGTGATTTCACTGTGTGACACCTTTGAAAGATACCTGATAACCATACCACAGTTTGACGCAATCCTTGTGAGTGAAATTGGGTAAACGGAACCCTTTGGGAGTCGTCAATGTTTGTGCTAGCACAATGTAACAAGCCATTGTAACAGGGTTTGAGAATGCTGGCCTTGTTCAGACTTTTGGTCATGCAAGATAACATGCTCTCTCCCAGAAACTGTAAATAAGGTTGGCTCAACAAAGCTGAAGTATAAACCACAAGAGAACTCTGTGGGTGTTGAGCAAACACAAATGTGCTTTAGTAGGTGTATGAAACAGGGATTATTTTTATATATATATATATATATATATATATATATATATATATATATATACACACACACACACACACAGACAGAGAGGTTGTCCTACTGAGTAAGACCTTCACCCAACATTAACCAAGAGCCTTTTAACAGTGTTGCAATTAAATATCACTTTTTGGTTCAGTTAGTGATTAACATTGTTTGCCACAAGTCTTTCATACTCAAGTTACATTTACATCAGCAGCATCCAGCAGTTGATCTGAAACAGTTCCAGAGCTTTGTCACTTGTATCAATAACATCATTAGTTATCAGTGAGTTAGTTTCCCCTTTAGGGCTACAGGCAGCCTGTGCATCACCAAATAAGATTATAGAATATTGCACAATGCCTGTGCATGAAATTTTTTTATATTGGGGAAAGAAACCCACACCTCTGAGCATCAAAAGCGATAATTTGAAAAAATGGTTTTATGATCAATTGCTGGTGAACTGCAACTATCAAAGAGTATTCCTTCTCAGTGAATACCTTAAAGAAAGGCTATGAGGTCCAACACACCCAATGGGTATTTGGCAAGTCAGTAGCATTTTTTTAGCCTGACAATAAAAAATTTGGCAAGTTCAAATTGGAATGCAAATTGTAATACAAGAGCATCCTCACTATTGTATATATTAGTTCTATTGTGATGTTGAAAAGTTCTCAACTATGATGTCCAATCTGATTTCACTTGTAATTTATGTGCGATGATGCCTTACTGCACAAGCTGTGATAACATCCAAGATTGGCTGCATGTGAATACACCTGCTCTCACCATGTTCCACAGATTCATTTTTGATCATGGCCATGATCAACAAAAAAATGACAAATGCTTTTTTAAGACGCTTGTTGGGCCAGGAAGTAGCAAAAAAAAAATACTTAATCAGCAAAGTTTTCTTTCTGCTATAAGAAATCAAATTTCTTTTATTTGACTTCTCACTAAGTTCCAGCCATGGAAAACACATCCCTAAACACTCACTGCCTAGATGTTTAACTGACTGCTCATTAAATAGTGGCTGGTGAACTCACCAGCCCTTTCTATCCCTAATGTTCTACCAACCAGAAAGAGGGACCACCCAGACAGGTTTTGGGTGGCCAGTTCTTTCAAAGGACCTCACTTTTATGGTTATCTAAAAACACTAAGAAAACTATGTTTGACTATTCAAAGGTAGTCTGGAGATAGAGTTTCTGAAAAATCCTGGTCATTAGATTGACTTAAAAAGGAAAAAAAAAAAAAAAAAAATTCTGTCTATACATCTACAGATGTGCAAGAAATTCTATTGCTACATAGACAACAAAGTATGCAGTGAGTGAACTTTCCTTTCATTACAAGTCATAGTACCATGCTACCAATGCAGTGGTGGGTAAGATTACTTTTAAAATATGTGGCTTAAAAATGTAGGACTAATGTTAGTTCTAATCTCCGTTGGGAATGATTGCAAAATACTTTACCGTTCCCAATTTATAGGCAAAAACATACAAATACATGCTCGGATTTCTTCCTAGCCACTAAGATCAGCTACTTGTTGGTGTCATCTGACTCGGTCCAGATCTACCAATTCGATAGGTTGACTTGTCAAACTCTCTGCCCAAAGGCAGAGATGAACTTAGACAAGGCTATCTTGAAGGGCAGAGTCATGACTGGGGTGATAGACAAACCCAACCCCATGTATGTGGGGTCTACAGGGAATTTTTGTCCAAGCTTATAGGCTTGGATTTGCCCCACATAAAATAATGGCATTGTACCACATCCTGCTTTGTGGGGAGGTGAGGTAAATAACCTCAGTCTTGGTCTGTCTTGCTTTGAAGTCAGAACATCACGTTAATCCATCTGAAATTTGCTCTTGTGTGTCTACCCCAATTCTTTGTGAATTTTTTGCCATATTACTGTTTCTTTGCATTACTGTTCATTTTCCTTGCATCTGTTTGCTTGCACTGTATTATTTTTACCCTGTTCTTTTCTTTTCCTTTTTTATTGTTTATGACAAAATTTGTCAATTGTTTGTTGGGCAGTTCTACCATTTATTTACAGTAGAATTTCTTTGCAACACACTGTTAAAATCCTCACAGTATTTCGTATTGTAAAGTTATCGCTAACATTTTTGTCAAGATTTACAAACTCTACATTTTATTCAATTTCACAAACCAATCATTTTTTTTATATTTTCATTAATTTTTTTTGGAAAAATTAATGAAAATTTTTTTTTTTGTACTAAGCTATGCACAGAGTAAAATTGACTATAATTTGTAGCCTCTTACATATTTGCACTTCTCCCCAGTTTCATTCGGTCAATGTATGGCTATTTTAGTGGGTGTGATGGATGGACTAATGGCAGTCACAGAATTTTATATATAGAAGATAGATTTATCCATGGCCAATCTACAAAAGAGATCATCAGTGGCAAGAAAATCAACAGTAAAATCATGGAAGTGATCATACTTGTATAGGAGTTGACTTTCCTATAACTCAATAACACCTATGAAAATACACAAAGTTTACGAGAATTTTACATATTTTTAAGGACAGATAAGTTTTCTCAAAGAGCTCAATAAATAAACTTGGCAAATCATCATTTAATATTATCTGTATGTCAGTGTTCAATGAAGATATATTTTAATTAACAAACTAATGTGGTACAAATTTGAAATTTGGTATCTATATGCATACATAGCCATGTCTTTTTGTTGAGGTAGGACCAGGATTAATCGTACACAAAGCAATGTGGGTCTTCCCTGACAAAGTATTAGTCATAATGATTTGAGGCAAGGTTTTACAAGGCTGGATCTTCTTGACACTCAGCTTGGACACTCACAGTAGCCCAGGTACACAAAGTGTATTTATTGAGATACCATCTCTAGGAAAGTTGCCATTCAAGGCTTGAAATGCCATCCTAGCCTCACACACACACACACACACACACACACAATTATAAATTCAATCTTTGGCAAAAATGATATTTGCCAAAAAGAATAGCTAAATTAAGAGTATGCTCAATACAATATTCACTGAAAATGTAGGGCAAATTAAGATATAAAATATTCAAAAACCCTGACATTTATGCAACCATGGTTTCTACCAAGACGGTTTTCTCAGGCAGTAAGTTAGTATTTCACCTCATAAAAACTATAATTTTACCTGCACTGGCAATAGAGGGAGAAAGAGGGAAAGTGTTGGGGGGGAGGGGGAGAAAGACAAATGTTTCATGTTTGCAGGCTGGCATTGCTTCCAGTCTCTCGTTAAGTACCTTATCTTGCTCAGGATACATCATCATGGCCAGTTTCTCTTCCTGGCATAGACTGTATATCCTACCCCTGATGCGACATGATCAGGTGTTTTTTCAATATATCCCTTTTATTTTTTTTCTCCTCTTACCTCTCAAACAAAACTGGCAAGTTTCATACTATTCCTGTATCTTGCCAGTTTAAAAGAGGCTCAGTGGTTATACCACCTCTTTTTAAACATGCTCTCCACAGATCCAGCATATATTTTTTCTTGGCCCTTTTCGTACTCTCCAGTGGCCCTATACACCACACCTTCCAATTACCATTTCATGGACAATCAGCTTTGTTTTGGCAATTGCAGCATTCCTCGACCATGTTCACATTAGCCCCACCTAAGTTAAGGTTTTTGAGGTTCTGCCCTTTAATAATCCTTTCCATGTTGCACGTACAACTGTAGCTGATATGGCAACCTGAAAACACACAAGATTTGTACTGGCCAATTATGATCCTAGATAGGAGTACAAACGGTTCCCCCACCCCTTTCTATTCAGCTTTGCGTCTCCATCTCTTTTTTTTTTTTTTAACAGCCCCACCCCCTTACCAGTACAACTACAATTATAAATAATTTTTTTTTCTGAGGTGAAACACTGCCTGACGAAACCATCTTGGTAGAAACTGTGGTTGCATAAAGGTTAGTGTTTCAAATATTTTATATATATCAGGTCATCCCATACGTTCTGTCCAAATTTTAACTTTGTTAAAATGAACGAAATTTAAAGAGTATTTTATAATGTCTAATGGAGCTGAACATTATTTTTATGTTTAGATGCATTTAAACTGATCAAATTTTATTTCAGAACAATAAAATTAAATTTTGTTTGATTAAAACCCTGCTAACATGGAAGTACCCAAGAATCATTTGAGGCACATAATGCTTTATGAGTTCAAGAAAGGAAACTCAGCAGCCGAAGCAGCTAGAAACATTCACTCAGTTTATGGAGAGGAATGTGTGAATGAAAGAACTTGCAGAAGATGGTTTGCAAAATTCAGAGGTAGAGATTTCACTGTTGAAGATGAAGATCGAACCGGACGTCCAGTTGAGTTCGATGAAAAGCTTCTTGAAGCAGCCCTTGAAGAAAATCCTGCTTTATCAGTTGAGGAATTGGCAGTGGTTCTCAGTTCAAACCATACAACTGTTCATCGTCATCTTCAACAACTTGGAAAAGTTCCTAAACTTGGAAAATGGGTGTCTCATGAATTGTCTGAAAACAATCTCAAATCCCGAGTTGACATCTGCACTTCTCTCGCCAACTTCTTTCACCGTTTTTGGATAGACTTGTGATGAAAAATGGATCTTTTATCGAAATGTTAAGCATCGTATACAGTGGCTTGGTAAAGGGGAAGGACCCCAGCCACAGCCGAGAAGGGAACTTCATGGACAAAAGGTTCTTCTTTCAATCTGGTGGGATCGCCAAAGGATAATCCACTTTGAATTCTTACCACCTAATGCAACAATTAATGCTCAAATATACTATCAACAATTAGAGCATTTGAACCAAGCTTTGAGGAAAAAAAGACCTGCTCTAGTGAATTGAAAAGAGGTGATGTTTCATCAGGACAATGCACAACCCCACACAGCAAGAATTATGTCACTAAAGATCAAAGAACTTTGTTGGGAGAAAATTCCTCATCCACCTTATTCTCCCGATCTTGCTCCTTCAGACTACCATTTGTTTCATAGCTTACAGAATCATTTGGAAGAAACAGCTTTTGTAACACAGGAAGAGGTTAAAACTGACATTTGTGAGTTCTTCGAATCAAAGCCAAAAGAATTTTGCAGTAATGCAATTAGTAAGCTTGTTAATAGATGGAAGGAAGTCATAGATAATCAGGGAAAATATATTGTTGATTGAATCTGTAATTAAATGTAACATTTGGTCACTTGTTTTCTTTATTCAAAATTCCGACAGAACTTATGGGATGACCTAATATGCTTCATCATGAAATATGGAGAAGAAAAGAAAATTCTGTAATTTTGATTTTTGTGTTTTTTTTGTTTTTTTTTGGTTAAGCAGACCTCATGTGTATCACAATTCTAATTGGTCTATTTGGTTGATAATGCATATGCATAATTCTTTTCTTCACCATTTTCTGATGAAGCTTAATGTTATAGCATGCCAATGGACGATAATGGATATGTCCCCATTCCTATAAATGCAGTGCTTTATACTGTATTTTGTCTTCCACTTGGGGATTCACTTCTAAGTGTGCTGGTCAAACTCTCTGCTTCTGGGCAGAGAGGATCCCTGGATGAGGAGATGTCAAATGGCAGAGTCTTGTTTCAGGAGACAGCAACCCGATCCAGTTTTTTTTACGGGGAATTTTGGTTCGAGTTTGTGGGCTCGGATACCCACAATAAAACTCGGCCTTGTGCCACATATGACCACATGGAGTGGTTAGTGGATATCTTCCACTTGGGGATTCCCTGGACTCACTTCTAGCTCACCACTAACACTTGGCTACTTTCTACACAGCGTGAATCTTATATGTGTTGTTCTTGTCCTAAGTATTAGCATTCATTTCCAACCTTCATTTGATTATTCTATTCAGTAACCTTCCCCTAGGTTACAACACTTAAAATATAAAAATATAAATTTATAAACATTTCCTATTTGTTTCTTATCCTATCATTTTGTCAAATTCTAATCCATAATCGATCAATATTTGATCCCAATTCATATATAGTTACATATACACACACACACACACACACACACACACGTTGGCAGTTTGTTCCTATAAGAAGCTTATCCACCCTTTGACAGGTCTTGTTTTTCATCCTGCAAGGTGACATGCCACCCTCCTCACCAGCAGAAAATCTTGCAGAGTAGCTGATTTAGATACCAACCACCCATCCATGCATTAGTTTGTACTGGGCTACATGTTACTGTAGCAAAAAAAAAAAAAGCTTTAAACTTTTCCTTGTAACCAATGCTTGCAATCAATTTCATTGGTAGTGCATCTAACTCCAGATCAGACATATACATGTAGCCTGTTCAACACAGCCATCAACTGTCTTTTTTCCTTTCTCCTTGTCATTCCGTTCTTCTTGTTTTATGTATCTTTGACAACCAAAATTTGCATGTGTGCAATGATAATCTCATGAGAGAGTATCTTACTTTGGGATCCTACCTATTTTAAATGTATAACCCACAAAGCCGCCATTTCTTTCTTCCTTGTCAGTTTACAAGCGAGGCACGTTCAAATCTTTGCTTGCACGAGAGGTAAGTTATTTTATTCTAGCATTAAAAAAAATGCATGACCTCTTTTTGACCTCTGTGGTAGTTCACTACAGTTACCAATAGCAGGCCTAAGCCTGACCTGTCAATCAGCATTTATAAATATGACTTCTAGTAGTAATTCAAAAGATTTACCTAACCCTGATGAGCATTTACCAACTCTAGGCTTTCATGTAACAATGAGGTACTTTGAATATTTTACAAATTTATACATTTATTTCTAATGAATTGTTTTTATTTTTAATCTATCATTATTTCTTTATACTTTATGGGGTTCCAGATGTGGGACAAGACACCTTTTTCTCTATAAACATTTTGAATTGCATCTACCAGCTTATTCACTTGAGAGTCTTAAGAGAATGGGCCCTGCAGCAGTGTTTGAATCTGCAGCCCCCTTTGTAGGGAGAAACCATCTTAAAAAGGCAGTTCAACCTTGTTGGGCTGTGGAAGCTCTCTATGGCCAAGCAGTTTAAAGTCTGCTGGATCAGATGGTGGTTTCCCCCCACTACAAAGAGGGACACAGATTTGAACCCTACCAGGAGAAACATTTTCTTTATTATGAATCTTGGATGTAAATGCACAAGCCAATAGATGATTTAAAAAAAAATACCATATCAACTCAAACATGCAATCACTGCAATATGAAGTTTACAGTATTTTTTTGATTATTTTTTTAATCATTTCACCCCCAAGCAAGGCTGGAATGTCACTAGTGTGCATGGATTTACGGGGGGTGAAAGTAAAAGAGAAGACTGAGAAGGGGGATTGAGGAAGGAATAAAAGATGAACGCAGTTCAAGAAGACAAGATGGTGATTGCTGTTGCATTTAAATTTTGATTGCAATTATCAGGGAAGCAAGGAAATGGAAAGGAGTTCCACAGGTGGGAAGTGCGAGAAAAGAAACTGTTGGAGTAGAAGTGGCAGTTGCATTTAGCTATTTCAAGCAGCATGCTTAAATTCATGTATTCAGGGCACCAGGGAAAAAAGGCTTGTCTGAGCAGTTGCTATGAAAGTATTTGTAGAAAAGACAGAGGGAAGCCATGACATATTGGTGAAAAAGTGACTGAATTTGAGATGCCTGGTCAGGATCGAATAGTTATAAGAAATTATGCGTGTACATCTACGCAGACATAAAAAAAAAAAAGTTTGCATCTGAGAAACTGATGCTTTTATTAACTTCACCTATAAGATCTTCCAAGCGTCATCATCCATATTGATTTTATAAGAGGTAATTTTAAAGAATTTATATCTATTACTTGCAACACATACCTGAAGAAAATTAACAAAAACAATAGGTAAAATAAATAAAAAAAAGTTACATTAGTTTTTATTTTTGACAACAGGAATAATTTTTTTTTTTTTTTTTAAATCAATTTCACCCTAAGCAAGGCTACTACTGCACAAGGTGGGGGTGGCTGAGTGTAGAAGAATTAGAAAACAGAAACATTACTAAGGTGTGAAAACAAAAGAGTAATCAGGAGGACAGTAGATAGCAATTGACATTGCATTTAAATTTTCAAAGATTAAAGTTGACTGGAAAGCATGAAGCTGGAAGAGAGTTCCACAAGCAAGAAGTGTGAGAAAAGAAATTGCTATCTTAGAACTTACAGTTAGATTTAGCCAACTGAACTGTAAACTGGTGAAACCACGTCATCAGACTAGTACTGTGCTTAAACGCATAAAGTCTAGTTACCATAGCAAAGAGTAATATTTGTTGAAATACAAAATGTGGCACAAAGCCAAAAAGAGGATAAAGGACGGTCTTCATCTGTCTTAACATTAAACTTAGCTAGCCACAAACACTGACCCAAACATATCACAATATTCCTAACACCAAAACAACACATTCTTACTTACTACATCCACCATAATACCTCTTTGTCTCTATGAAAGTCCTAACTAGTCCCCATATATACAATTCATCATCTATGAAGAGGAAGAATAAAACAACAATTTAAAAATCTAACTCCAATAAATACTTATGAAAAAGAAACTATTAGGTTGGTGCAAAAATAATTTCGTTTTCTAACATATGTTACTATGTGAGAAAACGAAATTATTTTTGCACCAACCTAATATTTACAAGAAACTAAAAATAATATAATTAAAAAAAAAAGAAAAAAAAAGAGCTCATTCAAATAGTTGCAATGAAGGTATTTATAGAATAAGCAAAGAGAGGCAACATTACATTTGTCAATTTTTCTATTATTAGGTTGAGTCATAAATAATTTCCCTTTTCATTTATCAAATTCACTTTTTAAAAAATAAAATAACTAACTTTTTATCTGATTATATATTTTACCATTATTTGCTCTTTGATACCCTTCAAGTAAAATTTTGCAAATTTTGTTGTTTTCTTGCTTCTTAGAAATCCTTTTCTGGAGTTCCAATTATGAAAGGCAAACCATTCAATCCTAACTATCAAACTATTAGCCTACTATCTCTTTTTGGCAAAGTACCAGAGGCTCTAATCAACTCTGAACTGTGTAAGCATCTCACCTCACAAGGACTTCTTTCAGGTAAGTAATATGGCTTTTGTTTCTCTAGGTCAACTGCTGATGTATAAACAGTTATTGCTGAAAGTCTATCCAGAATCAGACAAGAATGAGTTCAGGTTGTTGTTTGGATATCTTGAAGGCATTCGACAGAGTTAGGTGTGTTGGTCTTCTTCACAAGTTTGAAGGCTATGGTGTTTCTGGTCAAATTTTTGAAGTGATCAATTGCTAAGTCTGCAGCTAGGAAAGTGGGTTCACTGTGTCGTGACAGACAATTTTTCTTATCAGAATCTCTCTTGCACATTTATAAATCTACCATTTGTTCTTGCATTCAATATTGCTGCCGCATCTGATCAGGTTATCAGCAAGGCATACAGAGATTCTTGATAAAATACAAAGAAATATCATTGCTGAGCAGTTCCAATAGATCTTTTTGGCATACTTTATCGAACACAAATGTGTAATCTAAAAAACACAGATACGTGTCCTTTCTGAGAAATATCGCATTCCTTGTTCCAGTGTCTCTGATGAACCTGCACTGTACCCGTCCTATTTCTGATCTGATTCATCAGAATTCAGATGATAATTTTTGTTATATGGCTCATTAGGTTGATTGTCCGATGGAGTTGACATTTGTTTGCACCAGGCTTCTTAGGCAGTGTGAGCAAATGATGGGTCCACTGGCTTCCAAGAGAGGAAAAAGCTATCCCTGAAGCATACATACTTTAACACACTTGGGCAGCAAACATATGACTCCACAGTGAAAGAAAACAAATAGTTTCCTACAAAATCACCACACTGGAGACATTCTAGAGAAACAACCCAACATTCTAGAGTGGCAAAAGATGGTTTTTCACACTCAGAGCATTCTAGATGAAAGATATCTTGTCATTACTGTGACAATTAAGAGGTCAAACACGTGTTGCGGGATTTAAAACTTTTCATGAGATTTTATATGTTCCAGGTATGTTTGACTCACAAACAACTTGATGAATTTGTGTAAGTCTAAAGGAAAAATAAAACAGAATTTGAACAAAGAAATATTAACAAATATATTGTTTGAACATTTTACAAAAGGAAAAATGATAAATGAAATGAAATGTGAAAAGCAACCCTCGGTGTTTGTAGTTGTGGTACTTGCATTTTCGCAGTAGCGAAAAGAATACGTCTTTTCACTATGAAATGAAAAGTCACTGAGAAAGAGATTGATTCTTTCAAATCTCACGCTATCCCCAATTATCATCAGGGGGCAGTAATTCAAAATCTCGCCACCTGTGATTATCATTCACCATTAGATCAAAGACATACATTCCACTTTCAAATTTCACTGTTCGTTCTTGTGGCTCTAACAACTTCACTCTTGGGTTGACTGCTATCACTTTTTACAGAGCCATGAGGGTATCGTCAGTTTTATCTTGTATCCAAGAATTTAATTTCTTTTTTGCTGATCTTTTATGATGATGGTGTTAATTACTAAATTCTCCACCAACATGTAGGTTCAGGACTAAAAGCTTCTAATTTCACCAAAACCTGCTCCTGATAACCATTCCCCGTCACTGTTTGGCTTCGACAGAATTAGTTGGAGGTGAAAGAAAATCAGAGTAGAAGAAAGTGGTGATGGCGTAATTTTGTTTAAGGTGGACCTCATTTTGCCAGGAAGTGACATATACACTTGATTTCCTGACCTCCCTCTGTGGTAAATATAGAATGAGACATGCAGAATTGAGTTTTGAAACTGCAATGAACTACCACTGACTGTTATAATTTTGAGTGGCACCTTCTATAGCATGTCCGTCATATGTAGCCCTCTTCATCGGCTGATTCAAGCATTGACATTTATTGTAATCCTCATCAGCTTGTTCCATCACTGCGGTCTTTGAGGTTGTTCGCGCTTAGTCAGGGTCATCATCTTCGACCTTGCTGCTAAAGGTGGCTCTACCGGGAGACAGCATTGTTCTCAGAGTCATTGAATCATGCAAGCCCCTCCACCACGACAAAGAGCGGCTATCACAGGATAACATGCAAATTCATTGAGCGTTCCGTATTTTCCATTAGAATGTAGATAGTAATGAAATGTACTTTCTAAAGAATTAATTTACTTGAAATCTGACATTTTTATTACTTCAAACATTATTATTTAGTGGATACTCATATTTGAAATAGACACCCCATTCAGAAAATGCCCACTGACAGAGTTGGCATGCAGAACGTCAACAGAAGGCAAAAAGTAACTGCGTATTTGTGGCTTCATCTGTTTGATTAGTGTTCATTTGACTGACGTCATTTTCATTTGAGAACCTTAAAGCTTTTATTTTAATTTAATATTTCCAATAAGCAAAATATTTGCTGTATTTCAAAAATAATTTAAATTGTCTATAACTATAAAATTGAAATCACTAATAATCACTGATTTTAGTGCCATTTTTACTCATCTGTCATTTGAATGTAATTCTCTTTATTAAAAATCTTTCAAAATATACTTTTCTGAAACTTAGGAATATTAGCTAATTTAAAGTTTAATTAATATGATTTGAAACAAATAATATTTTTTAGTTTAAAATATTGCAGAAATGAATTTTTTAACACAGGTAGGCATTTATTTAAGATGCTGACAACTGATGGATGGAAGTTTATCTAATTTTTTTCTGTGGTGGACATATATGTAAAATTTTCTTGAAGAATATAATGTGAGCATCTTTTTATATAATTTATAACTGTGATACCAAGGCCATGTAGTGGTTAAATGTTAATTGTAAGCTAGAAAAACCAGGAAATGGTGAAGCCTAAAATGGAATATAAGCTCTGAGAGAGACACTTCTGGCTTTCTTCTCCACTAGGGTTTTTGTTTTTTTTTATCTATTAAGAATCTGGTATGCAGGTGAAACAAATTGAAGAATGGATTTCTCTCTTCCTTGAGAATTTAAGCAAACAAATATCATGAGCGGGAGAGAGATGAATCTGCATTATGTTTTTGCAGACGAAAACAAATTGGGAAATAATTTTATTTCTCGCTTGGAAGATTAATTGAACTTCGCTTATGGGTCAGATGTGCGATTAAAGCAAGAGTTATGAAAACAAGTCCTGTCATCAGTGGTCTGGGTTGTGCTTTTGCAGGCAAAAGCAAACTGGGAAAGAGTTTGTTTTTTCACTTGGAAATTGTAATGAGAACAAACTTTTTTCTGGAGAAAGGGCGGATGTTATGAAAACAAGTCCTGTCAAGTGATCTAGTTTATACTTTCACCAGACAGATAAATCTAGGAATTGAGAAATAATTCTTATCTCTTCCCTGAGGAATTAAGAAAAACCATATCATTAATGAGGAGAGACAGATAGAAAGGGCTTATATTTTCGTTGACAAAAACAAATTGGGAAATTTAAATAAAGAATGAACCCTTTCTGAGGGTTGAAGTTATTAAAACAAGTCCTGTCGTTAATGAGCAGGTGATCTGGTTTACATTTTTGCTAGATGGTGGTAAGTCCAGGAATCGAGAAATAATTTTATCTTTTCCTTGAGGAATTAAGAGAATTAAAATTAATGAATAGACTAAAACTATGCCCTTTTGCCCACATGCTTTAAAAATTGGATTTGTTACAAAGACAGTTATGCCTACTCTGGAAAGTAGGCTGAGATTAAATGCCGAGTGGGAAGAGGAAGAATTTAGCACCACCTGTATAGAGTGATGGTATCAGATGTGAAGTAAGTTGAAGGGAGGAGCAATCCCTACAATTACTTCCAAAGAAGGTGGATAATTCTCCAAATTTGGTAAGTTGATTAAGATAGCAGAAATAGGAAAGAAAGAACCCTTGATGGGATTAATGTGAAAACTTGGGAATCATCAAATCCCCAGAACCCTTTGGCCCCAGGCCGGTTCTGGGCCAATGTGGATATAAGCAGATAGCTTTGAGAGCTCATGAACTTGCACAGAAAGTTCTCACATCACAGCCCCTGGAATCCATGCAAGCTGCCACCAGATCTAACTCTGAATTACTTTGAAACCCAAATTTTTAAACGAGGCCCAGTGTCACAATAGACATCGATGCAGGAAGGGTTAATTTTTGTTGTACCAAGAACTATATAAACCAACTGAAGATTAACCCAACAAATCTTTCATTTTTATTTTAAACAGTGCTTTGATTACTATGACCTTCAATCTGCCACTGCTCTGAGATCAAGAAGGCAACGTGGGCAGAGTTGGTGTAGATCGAAGTCGCCAGCGACCAACATCTAACTTGGACCAGCGTCAGTAAGCTCTGTGGTTAAAATGTCATCCTTAGACCCTGAGGACCAGGCCACTAAACATGGTTATACCTCAGGTGTGGGCGATGGTAAAAGGGTGATAAACTACTCAGTAATCTAAGAAATTTAGAAAATATTCTCCATAATCTAATGTTTTATTGTATTTTAGGTACTTAGGCTTTAAATTTAATTTACTATATAGTTATTGCTCTCATTTTCTCATAATGTTGTGTATTTATAAAAATCGGCACATTTACACACAAAAATTATTTTTTGAATATTTGGGGTCGCTGAATTGTAGTCAGCATTTCCCCTTATGATTTAGTTAATAAAGTTTACTTAATAACAATGTCACCTAACCGGTACAAATTAAAACAGAAATTTAAAAGATTTTAAACTTTATAAATTATTCTAATAAGAATTTTAAAAAATTAAAATAATTCTTGTAAAAGTTTATTCATCGAAAATTTTTCATAAGACATTCTTATTCTTGAAACCAAATAAAAACGTTTTCTGATTAAATAATGTCTTAGTTTTATTTTACTATTAAGAGCAGAGTTTTCGTAACTGGGTTTCCTGTTTTACGAAAACAAAAAACTGAAACTGAACAAAAAATAAAACTTCACGTAAAATATTAGTAAAAATAAAAAAAAATGGTAGAATAACGATTCTCTGCAGAAAGGAAATTGAATTTAAGTAACTGACAAGAAAGACAACAGGATAACCTTCTCTAATGAATTAATAATTTTTAGTTTGTAAATACTTGGATATAATCGTGAATTCGCTATAAAGAAAATTTCGTCACTCCTGAAGTTCTATGCGTACATACTCAAACAAAAATATTGAAAACTACTGACGCCATCTAAAGATGTTTTAAAAATAAAAATCGAGAATGAGAGTATATTGGTGAATATTTATTCACATAGTTTCAAGACATGTTTGCCACCGAAATTAAAATAAACAATATGATGGTGATTTTCAAAGCGCAGCTTAGATATCGCATAAGGGCGAAAATAGGCACCCGGCGAGGATCGAACTCACTACTCAGTTGTAATGGTTCTTTCCAGACAAGCTTGCTAACCATTACAAGACATCGGAGTAACCTAATGGTAATTTTCTAAGCCTAGCTTAGATGTGGTACAAGGCCGAAAGTGTGGAGCACCTAGGGAGGATCGAACTTACAATTCTGCCATCATAGATCTTGCGAGACAAGCTTGTTGTTATCCATTTTACACTACGTCGAAGTACCCAAATAATCAGTGTGATATACACAATTTTATAACAACAATTAATGAAATATACTCATTTCTTTTTAATTTTTTATGCGCATAACGTGGGGGGGGGGATCATTTTTTTTTTTTTTTGGCAATTTGTAGTGAACACAACATAAAATAGACTATAGAGTATCCCGTAATTCAATTGATTGAGAAATTAAGAATCATCATCTTAAAGAAAATATTAAATTCAGTCAATTAATTATTTATCTTTGGAACTTACCGAATTCAGCTCTCTGTGCTAAATGCCTGAATGTTCTCACGAATCAAAATTAATCAATTTTCCTTTCGAATACCATTTTGTTGTTTTTTTAATTGCTTGAGTTTAACTTTTCAGGCATTCGAAATAATAAATTTCCTGCCAGCTGAGAAGAGAGACATAATTGTTGGTGTTTTGTCTCTGTAGAATGGAAACAGACCAACATAAAAATAAGAAAAACTGGTTGCTTATTTCACTGCTAGGAAAAAATGTTCCATCCCAAAGACCGTGTAGTAATACAATGCAACATCGGAAATATGAGATTTTGAAACCGACCGTCTTATAAATCTAACAGTAGTGCCATCTATATTTGAAAGACTGTCTTCTCTAAACTAACAATTATTCAAGAGAAAATAACTCTTATCTACCCAAGACAACCAAATTCAGTTATTTTTTCATGTTGGTTTGCATCTTTTCGACTTATAATGAATTAGATTTGGATGGGAACTAAAACAATCACATTTTTCTTTTCACATTTCTTTCAATAAAAAGATTTTGGAAAGGAAGTTTCCAAAAATATAATAATAAAAATTTTTCGCAGTTTTTCATAGTACACATGGAAAATACAAAGTAATGCAATATATATACAGGATGTCCATAAAGTTCGCGTGCACTTTAAAGTTATAAATTTTAAAAAGTTCACACGAACTTTATGGACTCTCTCTCTCTCTCTCTCTATATATATATATATATATATATATATATATATATATATTCGTTGACTATATCTCTTGATTCTTGATATTTATTACATCAATTTATATTGTATTTTCCATTTGTACTATGAAAAACTGAAAAAATCCTTCTATTACGTGAAACTGGATTTATAATCTGTGATATATATATCTATATCTATGCTGCTTTCCTAAATGTTAGAGTTACCAATGTAAATGGTGTTTTGTTGAAAAGATTAATGTGGCTGCGTGTTGAAGAGCATTTAACATTTATACATTTTTAAAAATCAAGGAAAAACAATGGAAAACCGATTTGTGTTTCAACGAATAAACATATATATTAAAATCAACAACAAATACAAGGTAATTTTGTAATGTGTGAATAAGGAGAAAAAAGTAGTTTACCTTTACCTGTTTGTTGAATATGGTGATATTTAAATAAACAAGTTTTATGAATATAATGTTCAGAGTTCTGTGTTAAAATAGAATGTGTATTCAGAAGATCGTACAGTTGTGTGTTAGGTAACTAACAGAGTTGTTGCAACTTGGCTTGTTCACAAATAACTGATGGTGAATTATATTCAAGTTCTGTGTCTGGATGTGTGCGTGCGGAGTGAGTAGAATGAATAATCTCTGTAGACGCGTGTGAGTAGCTGAGTTCTACTGTCTTCAACTGTCTTCAACTCTACTGTTTGATTTGGAAATGAATCCGAACTTATATTACTATCGGTGGCTCCCAGCACGAACGCGGGATAAATTTTGAAAGAACACGAAAAATATCTGATTGGATGAAAAATTAACCAATCGGTGATTTTGTAACAAAAACATGTTTGTGAGTTAACGGTAGGAAAAATTCAGTGTGGTGAATGCGAACAGTAAATTGTCCTGTGATATTTAGTATACATTATTTGACCAATCACAGTTGAGAAAAATGTAGGTGTGGCAAACATAATAATAATAGTAATCACTATATATATATATATATATATATATATATATATATATATACAGGTAGTAGTAATCTGTTGGTATAATCCCGGCGAGTCCTATTAACACGACATAGAATTTGAAATAGGTTAAAACTGGCTCACAAAAGACCGCTCAATGTTTATTTTCATTAAACAAAGCAAATTTTCTTTATAATTGGAATTAAGATACCTTTAGTTAATGACCATTTTCACCTATGAATTTTAATTTTAAAATTCGCAGGATATTTCTAACTGTTTATGGCATCAGTTTGTAGTGGGATACTGGTTAGTTGGAGAAAGAAAGGGAAAGATGGAGAAAAGACACCGTTACTGGAATTATATTATGGAGGTAGGAGAGCCTGAGTAGGGGGGGGGACCGAAGAGCTGACTTACATCCTAATGGTCACAAGGTCAAAGTTTAATTCGACAGGAATTCACGGAAATGAACGAAAACGTGGAAAAGAATCAAGAGGTAACTTTAGTAAAAGGAAGCGAGATAATTCAGAATTATTGGTATTTAAATTCACCCATATATATATACTCGAGTTTCATACTCACGTAATAATCATCAAACAACATCCGAAAGTACTCGGAATAAAAGAATATGTATCAACACGGTAATTTTCTGTGTTCCTTCAATAATGACACCAAAAAGCTTGTCAATGAATATGATAGGATTCAATTGAAAATAAGTAGACAAAACTTTATTCAACGAAACCTGTGTCAACGAAAATATACTGCCAGAATATATATATATATATATATAAACATTTTTATGTTTATACATTCTTTTTTATAGATAATAAATATACATCTTTCGTCATTGGTAACACGACTCTGAGTTTCATGCACAATGCAATTGTCAGGTGCTGGTTGAAAATTCAGTTGTGCTATTGGCGAGGAAAAAATGTATCTTATTATAATTGTTATTGTCCCTCCTTCTCCCGCTTTGATCGTGTAGAAAGAAGGAAAAAGACACTACTTGATTTTAGTGAGAAAATGAAATATAGAAGGGAAGATAAAAGTGTTTAACTGCTGTTTCAGTGAAACAGAAAAAGTTATCAATATCAAATCGTTTCACTTGTACCCACATAAAATAATGACCACCATTCATCTTTATTATTGTTGCAATATTTTGTTAAGTTGTTAAGCTCAAATATACAAAAAGCGATTATCACCCTTTGATCGAGATAAATCAAGTGACGCCCAGTAGCGTCGTTCCATACAGTGACGTAAGTGGCAATCAAATTTCAGTTTGTTGAGAGAAGCTAAACGAACTAGTATTTTTTGACTCGGTCCGAGCCGAGACTAAATCTGCTTCCTCCAAAGGCTTATGGGCGCAAGGTACCGTCTCCTGTTGGGAGTATATCTTCCCTAGATATAAAAATCTCCGGCTAGCAGCCTTGGGAAAACCTAAGATTCTCTGTTTCCAGTTCGCGGAATATATTCTTACTTGGAATATAGTAGATGAATGTGACTAGAAATCTCAAGTCTTAAACATGGCTTCTCTAGAAACACAGGAGAATCTTCATATGAAAGACCCCAATCTTTTTGTTCTCTTTTCACTTTTCTTGAATGTGTAGATATATGATAGATTATTCTCTGCGTGGGCATGTCTCAATATTTATATATCTAGATTTATTCATATACTAGATTAAAAGCTGAGTTCCATGCAGACTTTTAGGGTAAGTCCTACGGAGGTCTAATTGGGTTTCCGACCCAAAACTAAAGAGACCTCTTGTCTAGTTTAAAAACAGCAATGATAATCTTGAAAAATAGCTTACTCAATTCACCCCATGGAACTTCAAAAACTCACTTTAACGCTGATTCGGGCTATCAGTCCAATTCCGGTCAAAAAACCGATTTGGGCCAAAAGTTCGATTTGGCCCAAAATTCCAATTCAAGCCGAAAATTGATATCTTCAAATCACAAACTTAGTGGAACCTCATGTCACAAAATCTCTCACTTTAACTCTGATCACCTTGGCATTTTGAAGAAATAAAATCGATTTCCTCAATTCACAAAATTTTGGAAATATTTTAAACCAAATTTAAAACAAAACATTTTAAATTCATTGTGTTTTTGTGTTACTTTAAACTCGATATAAATTTAAAAATTTTTTTCAGTTATTTTATCTAAACACAAATTCTAATGCTGGATTTCAAGCACTAGATGAAGGGCAAATTTTCAATCCCGGAATCATCCAGATTCCAAAAAGGTATATGTCTATGTAGAGCAAGTGTGGTCTGAGTAAGAGGAGTTGCAAACACTTGGACGGACAGACAGAATTTGTCGTTTATTTATTTATTTATATCTCTATACATATATAAAGGACAGTTGTCTGTATGTGTGAGTGTGACCTGCTAAAACTAAAAATCTACAATGATCAACGACAAAATAAATATATATATATAGACTCAGTATCACCCAACCCACCTTTTTGTAAAAAAAAAATATCATTGTATGATTTGTATTTACGAAGATATTTTAAAATTAAAAATATGTACTAATTGCATTAGAATGCATTTGAAATTCTCAGAATTAAAAAGTAAAAACGGGAATAATTCTTATTCAGTTCGTTTTTAGTTTTTGATTCTGCTGATAATTTCGAAATAATATGTATTTTTAAAGTTTCTATTCTCTTGAATTTATTTCAATATCTATAGTAAATAAAAGCGTAACTTTAAAAAAATGAATATTAAAACAACAAAGTAAATTTAAAAGAAGAGTATTAAATATTCGAAACAAAAATTGTACATGCACAACAGAATAAATTCCAGTAGATATTTTTGGGGGAATTTTCAATAGCTTTTTAACAGAATCAGATATTCCACGAACAGATAATAAGTAATCTTTTTCGATATTTTTAATCTGGAAATTTTTAATTACCTATATTTAATAACAGGTTTACTTTAGTTTAAATGCATGCATTTTGTTTTACGTTGAAGTTGTAGAGATAGTAAAATATTTCATTATGTTTTTTAGTTTACAATACATAATTCTATTATGCTGATACTTGAACAGAGGTAAATATTTGTGGAAGTTGTGTTAATGGATTAAATTATCCTGATGAAAAATTGTTGAGTAAATAAGGCTGCGTGATGAAATTAACAATTTCCTTTCACATTAAATTTTAGTATTTAACAAGCATAGAATAAGGACAACATGAGAAACAACAGTTTTTGCACAACAATGAAAATATTCATGAGATACAGACAATTGTAGTAAAAGATATGGTTTTAAAAAGTTCAAACGTCCGTTGAGATTGAAATGTTGTCAAAGTTCTGGTTTGATAGATTGTAAGTTGTTGAATGGTCTGTACAATAATGAGAAAGTATGTTTGGATATTATTGTAATTTAAGAAAAAATAAACAGTTCAAGTTTGTACTTAAAATGGAGAAATATTGTTTACAACTTACTTTAAGGTTTACGGAATTGTCGCTCTTTGATTTGTTTTCACTTGTTCGAAGAGAATATTCTAGTTGGGTAAGTGGTTCTTAACAAGCTGTGTTTAATTGCAATAATTAACGTTGAGCTCGAAAGCGTACGAAAAAGATTCTTGTATTAAGTTGAATGTAGAAAACTTGAGTTGATTGTTCGTGATAAAATATTGCTGTGTAAGTGAATGTTCTTTCAGGTTAGAATCATGTTAAGGAACTTTAACGTAAAGCCTGGAACTGTGTGACGAGTTCAAAAGGATTCGGATCAGCTCACTGTCGAAGATGAAAGACGTTTCATATTTTATTGCTAACTTTGGTCACGTGTTAGGCTCACAGAGGCTTGATAGATTTTGGCGGAATTATTTTTTGGGTCAGGTCAAGAACTAGGTCGATGTTATTAAATACTAAGTGACCAATTAGAAGAGATTTTCTGAAAATATATATTAAGCTGAATAAGCTCTGTGATCCACTTTTTGTACGAAAATTGATATTGATATTCGGGCATGATTTAAATATTAAGTGACCAATCAGAAATTGCTGTTTTCTGATAATATTTATTAAGCTGAATAATCTCTGTGATCCACTTTTTGTACAAAAATTGAAGTTGATAAAAAAATGTGGTAGCGGGATGCTAAATATTTTAAATCATATAATTTATAATACTTGTGTAAAAATTTGATACACAATATATTACTAAATCGTGGAAAGTGCATCTAATAATTATTTTCTGATTGAAAAAATATTAAAATTTGTACATTACGCAATTCCCTACAACTACTTCTCATGTCACCTAAAATCTCATTTCGAAAAAAACAATATTCAGTGCTGGGAAATTTGCCCCGGCTTTCCCGTATCAAACGGTCGAGTTTAAAAATAGGGTTGAGGTTTAAAAATTTGCGACAAAACGCGAGTAAAAAAACAGCAAGATTAGAGCGGACAAACTCTCTCTTTTAGGCGCGTAAGAATAAAGAAAAAACTCCTGCTCGGTGAGTAACAATAAAAGAAGAAAGTGTTTATTTACATATACAGAAAAAAAAGTAAAGAGATAAAAGGAAAAATTAGGAGAGAAAGAAAGGGAAACGAGAAAATGTCCTTAACAGAAAAAAAGGCTTGCTCAAAATATCATTCTGAGCGCCTAAAGAGTTCTTTCGCCGATTAGAATATTGTTACGGTTCAGATAGAAACACTCACTGTTCTTGTAGAGTAGGAAAATTGTTCGTA